>JACDOX010000004.1:5419462-5462916 GCA_014549065.1 Cardinalis cardinalis | reverse complement strand
TCCCTTCCCTTCCCTTCCCTTCCCTTCCCTTCCCTTCCCTTCCCTTCCCTTCCCTTCCCTTGTCAGCAGCAGTGTTTTGTTTGCAATCCTTTCTCTAAAAGAAAAGGAAAAGCAATTTTTCATTGGTTCTCTGAATTTCCTGTGTATTGCTTTTGCATTTAATTCCGACATATACTTATTTTCATGGTAATTTTCATCAAATAATGTCCCCAGACATACTGCAAGCTGAGCCTTTATGGCAAATCTTGGACCCACGTGCTTTTCTTTGTTTTGTTTTGTTCAGTCACTTAATGACAGAGCACACCTCCAATCGTCTGTRAAGTGCAGGGTGAGTATTTCCATAAGGCACAGCTGATTTTGCTTTCACTATGCATAGCAGTTAAAATAGATTGCCAGGTTAGCTGGTGTGTCTTCAGGTGCCACTGCCATGACCATAAAGAGAGTTAAAAATGTCACAGGGAAAAGGTGCAAAGCAAATGCATTATTTAATTCAATATGAGACTCTGGAGCGAAAAGGTTGCACAGACAGAAGCCATTCTAAAGCCCCCAGGTGGACTGGCCAGAGGAATCCTTCTTGAACGGCCTGTTGAATGGGGAGCTCTGGGGATTGAGGCCTCTCTTTTGCTTGGATAAGGTCTGGCAAAGSAGCTGACTCCAGTGGAGAATGTCAAACCTGTTGGAGGTTACTTTGTGTTGCAAAGCAGCTGCATAAAAAGAGAGTTATTTCTCAGCTCCCCAGAAGTCATCTACACTTAGTTTCAGGAACATAAGCTTCATGTGGCCAAAGGCTAAGGATTAAACTAAGATGTTTCCCAGATGAAAAGTTAAGGGCACAAACTATCTGCCAATAAAATTGAAAAAGAATGAAAAAAGGCTGAGAAACTTAGAGAGGYTTTAGTGTTCTATGAAGTCTGTGTAGTTTTCTTTTAGGAGACTGCATCCAGACATACAGAGAATTAAGTATTGCTTTGTCTCTCCATTGCTAAATGTAAGAGAATTGCACATGCTTTTTTTTTTTTTTTAAGCAAATGAAAATGTTTGTCTTTTATTTTTTTCAGTGTAATAATTTGCAAGAATCTATTACAAATGAGAAAATGATCAATAGTAACAGCAATGTCGAGTCTCATAGCTGTGTCTTGAAATGAAAATCAGTCTCCATGTAGAAGAAAGAGCTGTCAAGACAATTCTCTTCTCTGGCTGTGGAATAAGTACATAAATAAGATAAAAGCATTGTGAAAAAATAAATTCAGTCCAACAACCATGCAATTTATTCTTAAAGTACTATAGTGAATGCAGAATTTTACTACCATAAGCTGTCATAYAAATGACTTTAAATCATATGGCTTTCTTCAAGATTAGCAGAAAATACTTCTTCATGGCCAGTTAAAATATATATTTGTGCATGTGTGTGTATATAAGTACGCATATTATTTCTAAAGTGATAAACAGCTCAAACTCATAGTATGAGTTAATTATGTTGATTCTCAGGAGCYCAAGGAAGGCAAGAGAATAGGCTGTGAAATGTGAGGAATAGAGAAGGTAACAGGCATGATGGAAAAGGAGGAGGCCAGAGATGTGAGATTTGTTTAATTTAGGTGAGTCTTCTAAATGTAATGTTCTCAGAAGCTGATGCAGACTAAATTAACTTACTGTAAAATAGATTATGATATTAGATACTATTTCTTTATATCACCATACATCACTGAAGAGGTGTAAGAAGAAAAAGACACCGTTTCATAATCTGCAAGTCTGGACAATGTATTACCTGTGGTTACATAAGAAAGAATCGTGGCCCACATATCATGTGTACATTTTTTTGTTAGGTTCCTAAGATGCAAGTCAGAACTACATGTGAACAAATACTGACAGGCTTCCTTCCTAAATATGAAGAAAAATAGGTATTTTTGAAAGAAGGCAATTATTTAAATTATTCCGATCAGTTTAGCACTGATAAGGCCTCAGGAAGATGATTATGCTAAGATCTACACACTAAAGTTGAAGCTGTATGAACACTGGAATAAAATTGAAGAGGAAAAATAATGATGAGTGGTTTAGGAAGAACAACCTGTGAAGAAAGGCTGAAAGYACCACTTCATCTAGTCTAGGAGAGACCAATAGAAGACACTAAAATAATCAAATATGTGGATGATTATTAGAAAGATAATTCCTGATTTCCACTTTACCTGAGGACAGAACAAATCACAACTGACTTAWTTTGCATAAAGGAGGACATAAATTAGTTTAAGGAAAAAAAATTCTTAAACTGTAGAGATAGTTAAGCACTGCAACAAGCAGCCCAGAGTGGAACTTCTGTTATTAGATATTTTTAATGAACATAGTTTAAAAGAATATGTCTTCTACTTAAGAATGATTTCTGCATTCCTAAAAATGAGATTTTCTTTCTTGAAAAAYTATACTTACATGCATGCCTTGAATTTTTTTATCTGTGAAATTTTTTCACAGGGGAAATGAAATATTGTGAAAAGACAGTAATACTAAAATCAAAAAGAAGATCATGAGACTACTGATACGAAGCTCCTAACAGGGGTTTGGAGAGCACATCCTGGAGTTTGGAGAATTCAATTGTTCTTTAAAAGGTTCTTGGCCACTACTGTAAGRTTATTTTTAAAGAATAAAATGACAACTCTCTGTTTGGAGTTGAATAATTTTTATTATGCCAAAGATGATACATTTTTYGTAGCTTTTTGAGTGAGCATTTCAGATTTTTCTTTCTCACTAATACAACATGTAAGTTYTTCTTGTTGTGTTTTGTTTGTTTAATTGAGAAACTTGGCCTTTTGYTAAAATTTATTAATTTTTTTATTAATACTGGTTCAGAAATGCTAGTCAGTCTCCAAAAAAATTCCAGGGAGATCTGCTGGTATAAGTGAATTTGWAAAGCACAGCTCGTATGCATGATAATTTGCTGGAGAGAAAAAAAAAAAACCAACCCTGTGTTTTGTATCAATTAAGCTTATCAGTCCAGATGTGGTATGTAAGATAAACATATTTCTGTGCTATCTTGGCTCTAAGCAATAATTCATTGATTGTGTTAATTATTGGTATGCTGCACAACATCTCTCTTGGCCAGATTAAYCAGCCCTGCTATGCAAAATCTCCCCAAGTATTCCAGGTCAGGTAAAATTTTGAAACTACTCTGGTGATAACATTTCATAGTTGTATAATTGGTGAAAGCTTTGTTTGCAGCTAAGTTTGAAAGCTCATATCAGCCTTCTAGGGAAGGTAATTCAGTTGCAGGGCATCACAGAGCTTGAGCTCAGTCTTGACTTCCTGGAATGATRCAAACTGAGCAAAGGCAGAACAGAGGGATTGCTTTGGAAAGAGAGCAGCTGAAGTAGTAGGGCAGTTTTATATGTCCCAAACATATAATCTCTGAGAGAATAAGGGTAACAGAAAGAAATGTCCCAGCCCCACCTTGACTTTCCTGTATTCTGTGAAACAGAATGGACTGTCCCATTCTCTGCCTTGTACTCTGGACAGTGCAGCATTATAGGCAAATTTGGGTGAACTCTGCTAAAAACACCAATAGTTTTCACAAAGAAATTCACCATTTTCAACATTTTTTGTTGCTGATAAAAATATTAAACTGTTTGAAAAGGGCTTTTTAAACAATGTCTTCACCATTTTGAGGTATTCTTTCCTTTTTTTTTTTTGTTATTTCTTTATTTTCTGGGTGTTTTGTTTTTTGGGGGTTTTTTAATATTCCACTGCCTGTTTTGAAATGAACTGTGTCAGTGATCAGGTACAGGGACACAATATAGATTCAGCTTGCTCATATGGAAATTTCTAATTTCAGCACAACAGCATTAATGGAAAAATGTATAAATCTGTTGTGTATACAGCAAATACTCATGTATAATCCATTCTGCACAAGAATCACAAATTCTTTAAGGGCAGAAACCTACAAAAACAATAGCTTTTACACAGAGCAGAGAGAATAAGGGACTGAAAAAGGAACAAAGAAGCAAGACAAAAAAATAATTGAAAAACAAGATGTTTTAAGGGCCAGCTTTAACAAGTCTGGTTAGATCTGGAGTTTCCTTTTTTGTTTTTTTTCCTCCTCTCTTTATGAATGCTATCCATTGAGAAGTGTTTATCCTGGTTGAAGAAGATTGTAGCTGTGTCTCTACAAAGAGATCTATTTCAAGCACCTTGAAAGTTCTGTTTTTTTCTAAAGATCAGTTGGCTTAGTATAAATCTTGCCTTATGTGCTCACTTATAACCTCCAACAGTGTTCCTACCRTGTAAATGTTGATTGCACATCAAGATTCCTATTCGGATAAATTTTGTTTTTCAATAACCTATTTTGATAACTCACCCTGTAAAGTAAATTGTACAGAAAAGGTCTCCTTAAAAAATGAAATTGTCCAGCAAACTTGAAGATGGCTAGAGTTATATGAATGAAGGGGCTTTAGATTTTTTTAAATGTATCAGCAAAGAAAGTAAAAATCTTTTCCCATAAACCTGATATGCTATAAGCAGGGAAAAAATTGCAAAGTACTTGATGAAATAAATCTCAAACTTTTTTTCTAAGCTGAAGGGAGGCATCACTGTTGTTATTTTAAAAAGAAGACTTWAAAAATTGTCTATGCAATCTCAAAACCTAAACAAGACACCCGGTAAAAACCTGTTCTTAGTAAATTTTCAAAAGTATTATGAGGTAGTATTTATTTGACCCAACAGTACCTCTGGGAATGGCAGAGGCACTAACAGTCCCACTGAAGTGACTTAGAGAAAGCTGAGGCTYGGAGCAGTTGACAATAAGAGAATATTTTTATGTTGTCAACTTCAAAGCATTTAAAATTAACCCCAGGTAAAAAATACATTCTTCTTAATTTTCAAATAATTAAAATTGGATTTTTGAATGAAATATATATTATAGAATTTWAAAAAACCCCASTTTTTAAAATTAAATAAACAGGTTATATTACTTCATTTTTTTTYCYTTTYCYTTTTTYYTTTTTTTTCCCCCAGTAAGAACCTGCTTTTGATCTAGTAAAATTTTATGCAAGTAAGCTTGGGTTTCTAGATTTCTTTCTGCTATGGAGTACCAAAACTCAACRTTAGGCTATATTATTATCTCAGAAATTTATATATAAAAGAGTCTCTTCATACAGCAGCTTCTCACTTGAGAAGGATGTGAGAAAGAAATAACACCTGAGAAAGAAATATAGTTCACATATGTCACTGGAGCAAAATGAGAATTCACTGCATCACACTAAGTCAAGCCCATRTACACTTCCTCAACAGAACAGATTGAATAAGAAAATAAAAGCTAACTAGAAGGAGTTGTTGGAGTGTTTTTACATCAGTTTTCTACAAATGGTAATTTATTCTTAAAAAAAAAAAGAAAATARAAAGAAAATTAATGTTGTTAGAGTGTATCTATGTTTGGCTTGGTGTCTAATATTCAGAAGTGTCATTGACAAAATTRATGTCTACCAAGGGTACTTTCCAAATATTCAGATTAAATCTGAAGTTTTAATGAAGGCTTATCTGTTTGAAAATKCTATGCTTGTGTGGTCTTGTAATGGTAATTATATTTTTCTTCCCAGACAGACAATGGAAAAGAAAGAGAAAACAAAATAGTTTCCAGGGTAGAAGACTTCAGATCTCCATAAAAAGGAATCATCATTTGCATTAGAACTATCTATATCATTCAAAAAATACTGATGCTGTTAATCTACCCTAAATTTTCAGCCTGGATTTTTAAGCTTTTCTCAAAGATCTAAGAAATATCTTAGTGGAAACAAATCCTGTTAAAGAGCACTGAGGAAAAGATGTGCTGTAAAAGCTGCTTATGTCACCAAATTTATCACTCAGGGGGAAAACACTGCACCTCAGCTTTTGACAAAGAACATATGCACACCTGTCAGGCCAAGGTGCATGCAGACACCATCCCCTCAGCTCCTCTGTGCACTTGTCCCACTGGAACAAACACCAGCACATGGGAAAATCCAAGCCAGATGAACACACATGGAAACCCAATTACAACCAACAGATGCCTTAGCTTGAATTACTGATCCAATAAATACATCCACAACTTTTTTTCATTCMACAAACATTTATWATTCCTTTTATTTTCCTTGACTCTTTTTCCTTTTGTCAGTTCCCAGGAGCAGTGAAATCCAGAATTGATATCTAAACTATTTCCTGGAAGGCTGAAAAATAAATTTKTTATCAAATGTTAAACCATGCAAGAGCACAATACAGTAAGTGTAATGGAGAAGCAACTGGTGGCTGTCTGTCAAAATAATTTTATTAGAGTTCTACATATGTGACAATAGAAGGTTGCCTTTAGACAACAGAGTTGTGAATAGAACAATAGCAGGTTGGAGATTTTTGGGTAATTTTGGCTGAAGAGTCAAAGATCAGTAGATTCATCACTTCCTCTTGTGGGTAGAGGATTTAGGGGACCAAGAACTTCCATCCTCCACTGGAATAGAGTGGTAGAAGAAATGGATGGACAGCAAAGAACATAAGTGAAAGAAGAAATTAAGTCAAAAGACAAAAATTAATGAGAGACAGAGGTCAAAGAAAAATATCCAGAAAAGCTATCAGTAGTTCACAGACAAACAACATGGTCTGGACTAACTCTGACCACAGGTTTCAGTGTAGAAAATCACTGGATCAGAATCAACTACTGGTACAGGAAAATTTAGTATAAGGAGCATAAAACAGAAGAAGCTCAGAAACCTAAGCTGACCAGAGAGATGAYAACAAGGAAAGGAATCTTCTGGTCTTTTTGGCCCTCTGTAAGGAAGTAACTTAGAAAAAACAGACCAGAGGGCCTGAAAAAACCAGAACCTTATGGAGTTAGCAACAGGAGGAGTTTCCCCTATGAAGGTAAGCTAAAAGTTAGAGTGGCAGCTATTCTTGACTCTGTATATTGGCGATGCATCACAAGAGCAACAAGGCTGTGGAAGACAGAATATGACTACAAGAAAAGCAGCATTGATTAAAATACAAGGCAAGTATGTGAAAGCTTGCAGTATACTGCAAATGTTTGTTTCCAGGTAAGCCCATGAAATAAAATCTGMTCTTGTAATCAGACATGAACAGCAGGAATAATCCACAAAGTTAATGATGGATTCAATTTCAGTTAGTCTATAATGAGAAACAATAATTATGATAAGCATCCTTGGACTTCACCTTTTTCTCCTACCTTGTCCATTTATGMAAACACTTATGTGTATGTAAACAGTTGGGTGCCATGGAGACCTGCTTGCCGCCTTAGTTCAATCCACTTCTGCCCAGCATTTTATCAAACTCATCAGTTTAAAAAGGGGAGACATTTGGCTGAATCTCAGAGAGGAAAAAATTAATCTGTCATTCACACTTCTTGAAATATGTAGTCTATCATACAATCAGAAGTACTATTTTTACAAACTATAYTGATTATTTCAGTATGCAACACATTTGAACATTTCTTCTATGGAGCAAAACTATTATGATAATATTTTCTGCTGTAACTCACTATTTTCATAAACTGTTCAGGTAGTCCAAGAATGAAAAATGAAAAAAACTATAAAAATCAAACTCCTTTTACAATCAATTGGRAAATGGAAAATAAATAAAATTAAAAGATTCATTAAATTGATTGTTTGCAATAGTTGAACCCAGCTCTATTCAGAGATGATGATAATCTGTTCATTAAAGTCTCCTTAGTCTCTTATTATTTTACCAAATTTCAAAATATAATGTTGAAAAGGTAGTTTGGTGTTTTTGGTATTTGAATAACAGTTTTTTTACATTTTGACCTATAGAAACAATTAGAAAGCAAAAATGTCTCATAAGTGACAGAAAGAAGTGGATTAGGTCTCCTCACAAAATCTGTAAACTTAGTTTATAGTTATGTTCCCCAAAATTGAATTGAAGGTAAAATATTTCTGTGGTTCGTGTGTTTTCTTCCTAAACCTTGTGTCCTAGTTCTGGCCAGGATATGAGTAATTTTTTGCAGTAGCCAGGAGGGGGATGGACAGGACCCAGAGGTTATTCTATACCATTTCACATAATTTTCCATGAATGGAGAAGGGCTCATTTCCAAGTTGGAGTAACGCGGCTGCAGTCAGGCTCTGCAGTGAGATTTTGCATGTGAATCCCTCCTCTTTGGGAACATATCTGAAATAGATGTCCTGGACTCGTTTGTGGATTAGCTGCRAGCCTTGCTCTAAAACACACAAAAACATCCAACAATCAATTAACTTTTTTGAAAATGGTGTTGTTTGGAGATTCAGTGAATGGTGATGGAAATTAGAAAGCAAATYGTTGATGTAGTTTGGAAAATACGTATTTCTCAGAATGAACCTACTACAGCGCACAAGATGCCTGGTAGTCACAGATGTGGTTTTTATATGTGGTAGTCACCTGTGGTTTTTATATGAGTTTTGTTACTGCTTATTACCCAGTAGATGCACACATTTTTACTGTGCAGTAGCTGTAATTATTCACCCATTACCATTTTGGAAAAGACTTGAACATACCTTCAGGGAAAATAATAGAATCAGAGTTATTTAAGACAGAATTGGGAATTTCATTTGGGGTAAASTGAGAAAATACATGTGTAAAGCAAAATGAGGCCTTCATGAAAGCTGTTAGGCTCAAAGTGACAAACTGAACCTAAACACTATCTGTGTACTTTTAAGTACTACAAGTAGCAGCTTTTGGAAAACACCTGTTTTGCACATCATTTATTCTGCATATAGGGGCTGTTTATGCTAGACTGGATGATGTTAAAAAGCAAAGAGACAATAAAGATCTCTAAAATACATATTTAAACTGGGATTTCAGTTTAGCATTTTCATGAAGAAAATTAGTATTCAGCAGGAGAAGAATAAAGTTATGTAGTGGGCATGTAATGTTACTCAGCCTAAAGTTAAAGAACTTTACATATTTATAGCCTACTTTTCAAAAGTTTTCATGGGTAAGCTTTTACTCCAGGCACAACTAGGGTGTCAGTAATATAGAAGAGAGAAGCTTTTGAGACAGAAAAATTTGGTTCTGGACTTGGACAGTAGAAATAAAAAGTACAAATAGTTCAAAGCGAAAATTCACATCCTGCAAGAAGCATTACCATAAGTTGAGCTGCCTAAAGATGAGGAGACYGATCAAATTAGCCATTCAGCCATCCTTCTCTTTTCTCAGACAGTAGAGAGAAAGGTGGAATTCATCCTTCTTATTTGTAACAGTCATTTAGAGCAGAGTGTATTAATTTTCCCATAAAGTATAAAGGGAATACAAGCTGATCAACTCAGTCTCAATGTTGTAATTTTTACTTACACATATATGTAATTAATTTTACTCCTTCACAGGAAGGAGTAAAAGTCTCACTTCTGCGGTAAAGCCAATCATCCAAATGACAGCTCTGGTTTCAATAGTTCAGGGGGCATATTAAAAATAAAACATCCACTCMACAGAAAATAAAATCAAGTATATTTTCAATTAGATAACTTCAATTAAATTGGGATGCCCTCCTAATAAATCTTTTAATGAAGTGTAAATTTGTGCAAGATTTGTTTGAACAGTTGGGACAGTAATCYACTTGCACTGAACTTTAAAACTATATTCCTTAGTTGATATTGATGAATTAATATTTTGATAWAGATCAATATTATTTGTCGCTGTCATTATGTCTAAAATAATGCCACTTCCTTTCCTTTGCTTTTAATTTGACCATTTTAAACACTTGAGTAACAAATGCTTCAAATTGAACAAACTCCTGATTAAGTTCAAGTCCAAAAAGCAATCTACATATTTTTTTTAAAAAATATACAACTCTACTACATTTTTCCAGCAGTGGACAGTGGCATCAGTTATATTACATATCTGTTCTATGGGATTGTTTTGGAGATGATTCTACAGAGAATAAAATTTTATACACTGTTCAGGTTCATTAATCTCTACTGTATAAAGTGCTGAGAAAAATTCTTACAAAATAAAATGTCTGTATGTTCATAGCTTAGAGTCTGAGGACTCAGGAATATTTTCCCTAATGGACATAATGTAATTCTAATTTTCTGTTCATGTATTTTCAGAAATAACTAATGTAAATTAGTTGCATCAAATAATTTGCTCAATTTCTTATCATAAAATTTCAGGAAGCAAAGAGACAYCAGAGCCTCAAAATCTCTTGTAGAAAACTGTTCATAGAGTGATTGCTGGATAACATAAGAGGTTTGTGGAGGTGCTCTCATGACCCACACTTGGGGTGGCCCCACTGTCCCCAGCTGTTACAGCAAGAGTGTGGATGTGCACAAAGCACATGTGCACCGTGGGCCTGGACCAGAGACAGAAATACCGAGGGAACCAGCCTGAAAAGACACACGAAGACAGCAGGAACGGCTGGGAGGCAGAGCAGGACAGACCTGAGGCAGAGGGATGGCAGCAGCRCCCAACCTCTGCCAGTCCCTGCCAGGTGCTGCTCCAGCAGAGGGAGTGTTGGCGACCCAGGGGTTGGGAGCAGAGTGAGCTGCCTGGGAGCTGGGGGTGAGCTAGTGGTGTGTCCTCCTGGGCATTATTAGCTACAGGGCTGGGAAATGCATAGCTACTTAAGGCTTTGCAACTGTCCGGTATCGTGATTTATCACTTGTGTTGGTATTGATCTTTGCTAATGTGTTGTTCATAAATCAATGAACTGCTTCARTCCTGATGGGGTTTGAACCATGTAAACTGACTGGTTTTCCCCTGTGACAGGATCTGACGCAGTTTGCTGTTATATTGCCCAAGGTCAGAAATGTGGTTTTTTTTACGTAGTCTCCGCATCTTGGACACCTTTCCCTTCTTTCAGCATCATAACTTCAGGGAAAGAGACTGTAGGCAGAGAAGACAATCCAGAAGTCATTGTTCAGAGATCAAAAACTATACTGAGAATATCAAAATTCATATTTCTTTCCAGATATCCTTTTCGCAGCTAGCTAATTTGCCCACTATTCTATTTCTCGGTCTTCAGTTTCTCACTTCACCTTTTTCTTTGCTTATCTATTTAGAAATTCCTTTGTTTTGTTTTTTTTTTTCCTGGCAAAAGAAAATAAATATCTCACTTGAGAGAAAACTTTGGCAGGAGTGACTTTTAATTTCTTTCCTTTCTCTTCTCTATTGAGCTGATCATYCTTGTATGGATGATAATCTATTTTAACATGAAGCAATGCTCGAACTGTAATTTTTTCATGATAGAATAACTGTCATTTAACTGAAAAACAGATATTCCTATACCAACAAGGGTGAAAATGTTCTTTCTATAATAATTTACAGGACAGCTTTGGTGAAGCTTTATCTTTTGAGATYGAGGACCCAAATATGAAAATCCCTAATCTGACAACTAAACCACATTTCTCATTTCAAAGGCAAATTTGTCTGSTACTAGGCTAATTTATAAAATACTATAATTCCTCCTTCTTGTTTTAAAAGAAAGAGTATTTAAATTTGTACAAACAAATCTCAATGGCTTAAAAATTTCCAGATGTTCATCTCTTTTTATGCATTTATCTCTCTGAGATGAAGGCAAACTATCTAGTTAAGGTACTTGATTGTTGARAATTGAAATTGAATGTGATATAAAAAAGATGAAAACAATATTATAATTTTTCTCCCTGTTTTTTAAATAGATGGATAATCAGGGAGAAGGATGGAGGAAGAAATACCTAGATTACATAAAGCTCTCATAAAGCACATACTCAAGTTAAAATCAAGCAGATACTTAAGTGCTTTGCTTAATCAGAATCCAAATCTCTCAGAAGGAGGTAAGTATTTGGAGCAGGTAAGAGATTAGATTAGGATAGTAGACAAGTAAGACTGTTTAATTATGCCTTCACAGGCCACCCAGTACTTGCTTCAGGCTCTTTTYTCTGAAAAATTATTAATCGGGAAGATTTATTAGCCAYTTGCTGTATTTAAATTTTAAAGTCATCCTGTAACTTTCCTGGAAAAGTTACTGCATGTGCAGCAATTGTTATAGGCTGGCTAGTTTTTTCAATGTCTTCATTCTTAAATTTTGCTGAAGGATTGATTCCTGTGCATTGTCAGCATCCTCTGGCACATAAAATCTCCATGACGAATTAGCCTACACATATAAGCTTTGCATTTGTACAAGCCAAAGTAGACTCCAAGCTGCACCAAGACTAAAACTTGAAGGACTACAAGCAGAAGCAAAACAATAAATTTATGCATATAGGCATGTGCTTTGTGCATGAAAAATACTTTTATAGCTATAACTATAATCCTTTTTTTTTTTCATTTAGTGTCTTAATTTTTTTCCCCTTTTGTTAAGCATGCAGGTATTGTTCTAGTTTGTACAGTTACTAACAGATGTTGGCACCACAGTTGGCTGGTCAAGCCAGTGACTATGGATGAAGTCTATATCAGTATGGTTTCAAGAATTCCTCTGATTTCTAGACAAGAGTAAAAAATTCTAAGAAGTATTCTCATGAGTTATAAGAATCAAAGTAARCATGGCATTAGATTGTGGCATGGACAATGTATTTTTGGTTTAAAAATTTATGCATGCATGTTCAACAAGAATACGACCAAAAGCAAAAGTTTCTATATTGCCTTCTTCCTTCTGATATGAAACAATCTGACACTATACCTGGCTGCAGGAAATCCAAAAGCCTCATTAATTAGGCCATTAATTAGGTCTACAAGACTTTGGCAATAGGGTCTACAAACACATGAAATAATTTAATGTAGATAACTCATAAATTATTTTATATGTCTTACAAGTAYCTGTCAGAGGTACAGACTAAAATCCATAGTTTTCCATTGACAGTTTACACAGGAACACTAAAATGTCTTCTAAGCATCTCCTAGTGCTTCCATGGATGTTACACTTTCTGTGTGGTTATGAAGAACATCTTTTCATGTCATATGGCATTTTTATATTACATATTTACTAACTTTGCTCTTATTTTACCTTTTATATTGAACAGTTGAATTTACAGGAGTGGCTGGTATTTTAGTGTGYAATTCCAAAGTATTTATTATTAGGAAAAGAACTTCCATTCGTCTAAGATAGCAGGGTGGCCTGACAGACTGCCCTCACATAGAGAAATCTGAGGAGGCTGCAGCTAATGGATCTTTCACTAATTTGTCATTACTTTATTGGCATAATTCAGATGACCAAGTTTTAAGTAAGGCTCAAAAATTCTTCTTTYGGTGCTAGAGAGCAAAATATATAAGCCAAAGAAGTATTGATTTATTGTCTAAGATGAGCATTACCTTAATTCTATTTCAAGACTGTTCCTACCATGGATAAAGCAGTTGTCTCCAGATCTGCTTCCACTCTGCAGAATGAGACATTCCACTGAATTCAGAGACYACACAGAAATCCCCCACAAAAATGTAACTATCTAATCTTCCCAGAAAGGAATATATATGGGTAAAAATTTTCCCAGTAAGATTGATCCAGATGACATAAAACAGTAATATAGTCAAAATCTTTTTAAGAGCTAGTAACATACTGCCTAATTTTTCCAGAGATGAGCAACTGGAAAGATTCTGTTAAAATATACTCCTTTGATCTTGAATTTGGAAGTAGCTAAGCAAAGGAACAACTTGTTGACACAGTATCCAGTGTTAGAGAAAAGTAGAGAGAGGCTCTCTCTATTAAAAAAAAAGTARGACATTTTCTCTTTATATCAGACTTCATTTGATTTGATCAAAAGCCTTTTATTTACACCATTTAACAAATGTACAGGTCAATAATTTTGTGCTTTTGTCACATGTAAATTTCCAGAGTAAAATTCATCTGCAAGAGATCTGAATATTKGTCTTTACTTAGGGGCTAACTAAATAAGAACTTTAGGCACTCACTTCCACCTGCAGTGTTATATTTTGACTTCCTTGCAACCTGCAGGAAAGTTATGGCTGGTTTTGGATGGTTGGGTAGAAAGCCATGTGGGCTTCTTCCCTGCCACTGCTCATTCCTTATCTCAGGTTTCACTAGCCAAGGTCTTTGGACATCCACTGTCATTTGCCTCCATGCACCTGTCCTCTCCAGAATCTTCCTTCATTTGCAGGATCCTTCCTCCCCCCACAATCTTTGCCACCTTCTTCCCAGGCCCCTTTAGTCAGATTTCTGAGTTTAGCTCTTTTCAAGGATTCTCTTTTTAGCACCCAAGGACTTTGGTCTCCTTACTATATTAGAATGCATACAGAGGAATAATGTATGGTCATCCTTCTCATCAGTGATTCTGTCTCATGTCTCTTTAGTAATTGGAGGGTTCATTATGTACCATTTTTTTCAGTGCAGGTGATAGAAAAGTTTGCAGTCAGTCTACACAGGGTACAGCTAGAAAACAGGAGGTTTGTACCTGAAAATTCAGAAGTCAAATTTTATACATTAGCACACACACATGCACAGACATCTACCACTTGTCATTTTCCACAGCTTCAATCAACCAACCAAACCTAAAAAGCAAACAAACAATCAACCTCCAAACAAACTAGCAAAACTAAACAAAGAAAAAACTGCAAAACAAACAAATGCTGGAATCTTTTTCCAGCTTTAGTTCTAACAGAAAGAGTTTTACTTGCAGATTCAACTCTATGAAATCAATTTCTCTTGTGAAAACTAGGTGCAAATATTGGCTTTTGTGTGATGAGGTCTTATGTACTTCATTAAGATGCTGAACACTGTCCCTGAGTGCCAAACACCTCCTGTGAGGGATTTTGTGGTCGTAATCTCACAGGATTTAGCACTACATGCTTTACATTGACATTTGTCTCAATACTACGGGTCTTAATCTGCTGAAATTAAAAAACTCAAGTTGACTTGACTGAGAAAATGACAGGGCTTGAATATAAAGACACGGAAGACTAGGGGGTCATAGCTGGTTAATTGAACACAGATGAACAGAGTAATCTGAAATTTCAGGGAAGAGATGCTTGGATTTGTAGTCCAGAAGAGGAACATAAAGTCTTTTTCCCCTGTCCTGCAAACTATAGGCCAGAAACCTCAGAACACTCTTATAAACTTGAGACCTACATTAATAGACCAAAAGCCAGAAATTATATTTTGCCACATGAAAGAACTGGAGAYTCAGAAGTTTATCTAACATTTCTGAAATAACACTAACTTGAGCAAACAACCATGGTAAGTAGATTGTGTGCTGTTTTGACTGTGAAATGTGGAAGGGAAGAAGACRAGAATAAAACCCAAAAAAACCCCGTGACGCTTAAATAAAAGCTAAGCAGCAGTGCTTTGATAAGGGCAAAAGCATCTATATAATTACCTAAATGACTTTTAGTAACCTAGGAAAATGTGTCAAGATAAGGATCAGTGACCATTTTAGTGCTGATCATGTATAGTTTTGCTTTACAATCAGAATTACTGTAGACAAAGAGAACTAAGAAGGCAAARATATGACACAGGGGGAAAAATGAAATATGGTGAAAAAAGGAGCTCACCCTTCCTTACACTTCTTGAAAGGTAAGATATTTAAAATTAGACATTAAAAAAAAGTTTATAATAAGATTTTTACCTTCTAATTAGTCTTTTAAATGTGAAATAATGTCCATTAACCTCTATGAGAGTACYCCGGAAGAAACCAAATCCTTTTAATTCTCACTAAAAKAAATTATGGACGGATACAATTATAATTTTGAACTAAATATCACAGAAACAATTATCAAGAAGAAAAATAACAAAAATAATTTATTATAATTTTAAGATCTATATACCTTGCTAATTTTTAAGGGAAAAAAAATACCAAAACAGTACTAGTCTCAGGATAGTACCAATGTATGTGTTTGGTATTAGCCTAGAGAAAACACAGACATAACATCTTTGCATGAAGTGATCAGTTTAAAAAAAAAAACAACGCCTGTTCATATTAGGAACTATAGAGATGTGTCAAGTAGTGTGCTGAATTTAGAGTTTCRCTTTTAGGTGCCTGAAATCAGAGTGTGCCCTGTACCAAACAAAAAATCTGAAGATGAGCCATGAAGGTGTCCAGCAACCATCATGGCAGAACTAATATTTGATTAGAAATTATAAAGCCTAACATTACTTAATGCTGAACTGAACTGACTTAGTCAAGGCACTAAAAATTTAGAACTGAAAAGTCCCTCATCATTATCTTGTGGCAGAGTAGCAGTGGCATGATGCATAATGATTCCATAGCACAGAGAGTCTTTCAATGTAATTAAAAGTCAGTAGAACGGAACACAATTATAAGAATTTAATTTTTTTTAAGGCAATGTGTGATCAGCCARGGAAATTCACTGTCACAGAAAATCATTGAGACGTCATCTATGCCAAAACCTGGAGATTATGATAATTTTTTGATCAATTATAATATTTGTGGGCATCTGCTGTAGAAAGAAAAGCTGCACTGGACATTATAGCACTGTGTGTACATTTGTCTAATGTACATGGATATTGCACATTGGCTAGACCCTGGAATAAATTCAAAAGGTAGGCACTTGTGTTTCATAAATCACTTAGCCACAGACATAAGTGCTGTTAGGTGAGGAATTCACATACCAGAGCACTCATTTCACAAGTATTTAAACATCAAAAGTTGTTTGTATTAGGTAGTCAAAGCTAGCCTTCCTTTACACTAACCAGAGAAAGCATTTCCAAAACACATTTCACCTCACAGATGTAATGTCTTAGGCTGATACCCTCCTTGGATCTCTTTATTTCTTTAACTCTTTATATGGAGAGTCTGGTGTAATTACCTTGATTCTAGTCAACAAAGTTTTTAGTGACCAATAGGCATTAGACTTATCCTGTCCTCAGCATCTATGTCCTGTCTGCAGAAAAAGAGAGACATTTCTAGGGGAATTTATCCCTTTTTAAAATAGATATGTGAAGTAGATGCTAGGATTTGCCCTCTCAGATATCTTAGTTCTTTCCATTAAGCACAGGAACAGCCAAAATAACCTGTTGCCATTTGAATTAAACCCTTAAAACATAAAATTTGCTGAAGAAGATCCCCATTCTTARAGGATTTGTTGAAATCAGCTACATTTTCTGGCTTAGCAGACAAATGAACTTGTGTGGGGTAAATCAGTTAATGATTTTTTGACAGTGAGACATGAGACCTGACCATAGTCTGGGGTGTGAGATGTGGTACCTGCTAGGTTAATGAATTGCAGTCCCTGAACTGTAGCATGCTGCCTACTTTGTCTCTATGCTGTGAGGTGAAGCCTCTCTGGAAGCACCTTTGGACACCATCAGAAGAAAAAGGGGGAGGAGACAATGATGAACTCAATTTGCTTGGCATTAATAAGGAATGCAAGCATATAGCTAAAGGACAGGCTCCAGTTTCTGAAAGAACTATATTCATTTTTTATTGGTTTTCCCTTGCCCAAGTAAGAAATTCAGGGAATGCTCTGTGGTGCACAGAGCTGTATATCAAGTCATTGTGTCTCGCTATGATAAGAATGTTCTAGCTTTTTTCACATATTTTAAAAGAATGTGTTAAATAATCCTTAAAATACTGAYAAAATTACAGTCAACCAAAACTGAAAGTAAAAATCTAAGTCAGTTATTAGGTAATAGACCTTGAAGATTGCAAAATGAAAATTTGAATCTATGTAACACTGGCAATGTCTAAAACAGACACATGGAATTAAAATGACAACAGTATTGTTTTGGTGACTTTGGGAGCTGGTACAAAATACATAGTTAGAGTTTTACACCATGCCAGATTAAGATGGCTGAAAGTAACCAGGATGAGTAAATTAGTAAATTACTTAAAAACATATAATGTGTTTATACAAATAAACWTTTCCTTTAAATATGTTAATTTACATAATAGAAAAAAAGAAAACCATTCCAAAATGAATCAATAAAAGTAAAAATAGGTTCTACTGGTGTAATTTCTAGCACACACACACAAACACATCAGTCATGTCACAAAACTAAAGAATCAGTAGCATGGTGATGATAATACAGAGATGTTTTTGCTATTTTTGAGCAGGGATTGCACAAGGCCGGGGCCTTTCCTCCTTGTTTTACTGCCACACTGGGGAGGAGGCTGGGGGTGCTTGGGAGGCTGGGAGGAGACACAGCCAGACAGGTTACCCAAAGTGACCAAAGGGACATTCCAGACCAGGCGACATCATGCTCAGTACATAAAGTGGGGGGAAGAAGGAGGAAGGGGAGGACATTTGCAGTGTTGTTTGTCTTCCYAGGTCACTGTTACACATGTCAGGGCCCTGCTCTCATGGAGATGGCTAAAGAGCTGCCTGCTCATGGGAAGCAGTGAATTAATTCCTTGATTTGCTTTGTGTGTGCATGTGCAGCTTTTGCTTTTCCTATTAAACTGTTTATATCTCAATCCATGAGTTCTCTACCTTTTCCTATTTTGATTCACTCCTTGATCCTGCTGGTGGAGGAGGGAGTGAGCAGCTCTGTGGGGCTTGGTTTCTGGCTGGGGTTAAACTACAACAGCCTCCTAGGTCTAAAAGCATCTGAGGTATGCTCCTGGTACACTCAAACTGTTTAGGTGTTATCCAGAAGGAATCCAGTTTGTGTCATTTAATCTAGCACTGGGAGAGTGGACAAATGGTGGCTGTGCTTGTTTGGGCTGGGCAGAGTTAATAGTCCTCATAGTAACTAGTATGGAGCTGTGTTTTGGATTTGTGCTGGAAAGAGTGCTGAAAACACAGGGATGTTTTCCTTATTGCTGGGCAGCTCTTGCACAGAGCCAAAGCCTTTTTTGCTTCTCACCTACCACCCCAGCAAGGAGTCTGGGTCATACAGGGAGTTGGGAGGGGCACAGCCTGTGCAGCTGACACAAACTGATCAAAGGAATATTCCATATAATATGACCTCATGCTCAGTATATAAAGTGGAGGGAAGAAGGAGGAAGACAGGGAACACTCGGAGGGATTGGGTTTGCCTTCTTAAGTTAACTGGGATGGGACACGGGTTTTCTGGGACTCTGCTTTCCTGGAGATTGCTGAATGCCAGCCTGCTGTGGGGAAGTGATGAAAGAATTCTTTGTTTTGCTTTGCCTGGGTGTGCATCTTTTCTTTGGGTAATAAACTGTCTTTTTCTCAATCCATTTTTACTCTCCAGATTCTCTCCCCCATCCCAGTGCAGTGAAAGGGAGTGAGTGGCTGTGTGGGGCTGAGTGATCAGCTGTGGTTGAATCTCAAGAGTGGTGGATCAGCTTGAAAATCTCAAGCTGGTCCAAAATAATATTCCAGTTTGTGAACATCCATATGCCCTGATGGAAGGATCCATTGGAGTAAAAGCACCAGCTGTATCAGTTTACTCTTTTCAGAGTCCTGTATTAGTTCAAGTATGGGGCTGATAGTTCTCCACCTTAAGGGGCATGTGGCAATAAACCAATACTCCCCCAAACTCCAGAAAACACCACCATTTACATGTCACTTAACACTAGCTAACAGGTAACTGAAAGAAATTAGACTGACCCTAATCTGTTCCCTCCAAAATGCTAGTGCGAGCTATGCTACATAAAAGCTTTCTTGCTGAAGGAGTGCCAAGGTCGTAGGTCTTTTTTGGAAAAACTAACAGTCGCCACATGTGGTCCCCTTTGGAGGCTATTGCCTTTGTTTCTTCCTTTTTAGGAACAGAATTTTCTTTGTGAATTTTATTGGCCCTAACTCCAGTGCAGGAGCACCCAGACACAGTTTTATGGATTCTACACGTATCCCTTGGAACAGGGATTCTTTTTTTATTTAATCTGTCCCAGCTTTGAAATGCAGCTTTAGCTTAAATCATCAAAGTATCTTATCATTCACATATTTTAAAAACTGCATTTCTAATGCAAACATAATTAGCCTCTGTCTGTTAAGGTACAAAGTGAAATGCAGGGAAGGGACAGTTGAATAGTGAGTCAATCACAGAGTAGTAACTAGAGCCTTGCTTATCAACTTACCTCCAGTGTAGAAATGGTATTGATCAAGGACAGTTGAAACAGACCTACAATTATCAAGGAGAGAGTGCAACTCACACAGATAGCTGGAAATGTGGGGGAAATCATGCAGATTAACAATTCTTTTATGCGATGCAGATAAAAAGTATCACAAATACACACTGTATCAGCATCAGAATAAAACAGATAAGGGTTTTACAGATTCTTTCTGAAATGGATGCCATCAAAAATCATAAAGTTTTGGAGAGGAAACAAAAATATCTAAGATCTCTATAATCAAAAGCAAATGTGAAGCATCAGATTAAGATTTGATATGGGACATTTTAATTTGGGATTTTTTTTCTAAATAACTTCTTCAAAAGTATTTTAAGAAATAATGTTATCCCAGTCAAATTAGGAATCATTTAAGATATAAAGTAAATTGATATTAAAAGAAATATATTGTCACCATAGTGTTTTAAGATTATTAAGTATTCTAATTATATATTCTGACTATTGGAGTTTTATATAGGATTTTATAACTTTTTTAGAATATTTTCATTGTCTGAAAGATGGAAAGATATATGYAGATTATATAATTTGTTGAGGTTTACACTACTAGCTACATAATATTTTCTCCATATTTTTACATAAACATAAATCCCCCCAAGTACAGTCAAATGACATGTAACTGATGCTATAATGGTGAAAGAGGAGTTTATAAATGGCATCCAGAAAGGTCAGTGAGGCACTGCTAAGAAGGAAAGATGGATATGGAAACCTGAAGATGGGTTGATTCATTTCACAGAGGTAAATACTCAGTGCTGCATAACTGTCTCCTTTTAATTAGCTTGTCAAAAGATTTTGACAAAGGCCTCAAGTGGATAACTGAGCAAATCTGAACTGCAGATTACCTCTATTGAATCATTTATTGTCTTTCAGAGCTTTTAAGAGAATTGATTTAATCAAGCCAGTTCTATTTTCTTATCAATTTTCAGCTTTGGGTTTGTTGGGGGTTTTTTTGGGGCCTTGTTTTGTTTTTTGGTTTTTTGGTTGGTTTTTTTTTGCATCATTAATTACTACAAGATTTTCCAGCAACATTTTTTTTCCTGTTTAAGACTGTATTTGAGCATGCACTTTAGATCTTCCTTGATACCTTTATTTGGACCTCTCTACCAATCAATTCACCAGCAAACATAGTGTTTCCAAGTTTTTTATTGCTCCTCTTTCATTGGTTTTTAATGTATATTTGTGTGAATGGATGATGCTTCATCCATTCACACAAATGTATATTTGTGTGAATGGATGAAGGCTACAAAATCAACACAAGTTGTTCTTGTAAATAAACAGGCATTTACAAAGGAACCTAAAAAGTGTTGTCTTCCTCAGTGTTCCATTTACTGTATCTTACATTATATTATCACTTCTATAAACACAACTTCATGTCACCAAAATTCATTGCAATTGTTAGTGTGACACAGATACACGTGTTTATTAGGTGTAATTTGAAAAATATGGGAAGAAAAATCAGGAATATATACTTAGGACTTTCTGACTTAGAATTCCAAGGACTGGAAGGAACAGGGGAAAGAGACTCATCACCTTTTCCCATTGAACTTTTCCAAATACAGGCACTATGACTACTTGCTAAAGTTGTTTAGATATTTGGAGGCATACCAAGATGTTGTCAGAATGTTGGTGCAGCCATTTAATATTGAGGTCTTTTGCTCATCCTAAATAGTATAGTTGGAGGACAGAGTGTCTGCTGCCTCTTTCTGCTGACATGCCCATGCAAGTGTCTAAAAGAAGGTTAGCACTGGAAAAATYACTGACATTATAAGAAGGGATGGCACAGTATGGCACTTACTGCATTGAATCACAGGCTCCATGGGCTGCGTATGAGAGCAYCTAAAATGTGCTGCTATCCACATCACCCAAAGCAAACTCTGAACTTTACAATTTAGTAATGTTAAATAATGTAAATCAGCCTCATCTCTAGCATAGTAATAATGCTTTTCCATTTTAAGCATAAGAAAAGAGCTTATCCTCTTACAGAATGTTATCTTCAGTCTTGAATAATTTTTTTTTAAGTTTTGATAAATGATTTATTTGTTAGAAATACAGTTTTTATTAAATAAAAAAATTATTTATATTGTCAAATTATTTCATATTAAATCTGGGGGGACTAGAAATTCACAAATCTTTTACAAGCCCTCAGCTCATGATRCCATTTATCCTGGGATAATCCTGGGATTTAACTCTCTCCACTCCCTCCTGTCTGCCCAGATAATCTGGATCCATGTATACTGTCACATGTTAAGGGCTGTCCAGGGTGACAATGATGATGAGGAGCCTTATTTTCATTTTATCAGTTATTCAAGGCACTGGGCAAACATACCAAARCATTGAAAGATATGTGTGCAACATACACATCCCACACTTTGGAACATTGAAAGTGTGAAAAGTATAGAGAATTGGCAACAGTCTGAAGAGAGTAGACTAAATGAATGCTTCTCTTTCCAGATTTGTACCCCTKAACATGTCATTTAGGACTATCTTTTGACCTGGGTGAATTGGATTCAAATTTCAACAGAGAGAAGAAGAAATTTAATTCAGTCTCCTGCAGTCTGGATAGGGGCTCTGACTACTCGGTTATTCAAAGAAGGGCATTGTTCTCACTGTATTTGTTGTATCTGAGTTTTCCCATTCGTWTCCCTTTTCCTTGTTTAAGATATAATTTAGCATAACCTAAATTTTGCTTGTGTTTTCACTTTGGATTAAGAACATGCACACAAATATGTATGTGCACAAACCTATGGACACAAGTAAAATGTTTGTATTTATTTGTGTGTATACRCAGTTTTGTTGGTACAGTGGTAACAGCTCCTTTGTTCTGGTAAATTTTTAAACTAGCAAGGAAAGCAAAACATCGCTTATATAACAACACTCCTGTATATCCAATAATGCACACCGTCCTAACRTTTCCAGTTGCCTAAAGAGTTTATAAAATATGTTGTATAACAAGATTACATGCAATTACTGCAGTGTCCAAAGCCCCTARGGACTGAATAATGAATTGTTAATTTGAAATATTTGTAAAAACAGTTGAAAGAAAAACCTCTTTGCATAGTTTAAGGTAGATAAGGAAACCTCTCTGAGGAAAAAAAATCTGATAAAGTGAGTGTATTTGGGAAAATATGTTTAGTGCAGCACTACAGTCTAAAATAGATGCTGTATGCAGCACATAAACATATTAATTTGTCAGCAGTTTCTCAGTGCCAAAATACTTGGCAAAGTTTTAAAAGAGCTATACTGTAGTCTGAGTGGTATGTTGGCAAGAAGCCTGCACTTGTTCTACTATTTCAGTATAGTTTTACTTACCTCATAAGGAAATAAATATGATTACTTTTTCAGTTATTTTAATGTCCATCTTGTCCTTCTCCAAAATGTCTACACTCTCTCTTCCAAACAACTACGTCCTATATCAGCAGGTTAAATTAAAAAAATAATTAATAAAAAAAAATTCTGTCAACACCCAACCCACGTTCAGAGAAAAGCAATTAATTTGATGGGTTGACAGTTGAAAAAGGTAGCTTCTGACAGACATCCAGTGTGATGCCAGCCAGAGTGATGTATAGTGTTACACTTTCCTTAAAAGGAAAAGCAAATCAGACATCCCAAAGGCAAGTCCTTTGTATTCCATTGAAGCTTTTAGGTATTAGTGCATCTCTGTTGTGTATTCCTGACAAGCTGTAAAGAATTCTACTGTACTAAGATGTATTTGAATAGAATTCACAAAAGGCTGTATGCAAATCCCACACAGGAGAGCTGAAGAGCCAGGCAGAGGGCAAGGAAAGCAGCAATGCACTGCTCAGTCCCAGAACAGCTGTGCAGACCTCTGGAGCTGACAGGGGCAGTGGGRACAGGGAGCAGGTTAGCAGAGCAGTATTCAGCCCATTATGCTTGYTTCAAAATCCATTAGTTACTGTAGCAGTTAAAGCATCATAAGTTAGTGCKCCTCTTCTATTTTGTACAAATGCTCATGCATGAAAGGAAAATTATCACAGATTTAGTAACCTCCTGTGTTTTTTGGTTGAACTTTTGTTGAAGACTTAGAAATCACATAGTTTGGAAAAAACTCACTAAATTCTTAGCAGCTGCACGTTGAAAGCCTCCAATATCTACTTTTTTGCATCCAGTTCTCAGGAGAGTGAAGAGCAGAGTATGAACAGACACCTCAAAGACCTGTTTTCATGAAAGATACAAGTCTTTAAGTCATAGAAGGAAACTTTTGCATATTTTTAAATTGAGGAGTAAACATTAGCCACTTTTAAGTGTAAATGCTTTATATAGACATTGTCTTACATGAAAAAGCACAAACCAAGCCAATAGTCAGATAAGTGCTTAAAATATCATTTCTAGAAGACAAACTAGTTAAAACTCTTTCAGAATTGTTGTGGTCCATGTCAGACCCATTTTGAAACAGAATAAGGTTCACAGCCTGTAAATATCTCTGTATCGCCTGTGTTACCAAAGGAGCACTCAATTGAGAGACAGTTGTGCTGCCCAGCAGATTTGTGCAGAATCTACACAGTCACTGTAGGATGATTTTTAGCATTTGGAGACCATGCACTACCTCTTCTGACCATAGGAGCAAGAACATTTGTGGAATTCTCTTATGGAGTGATCCCAAATACGCYGTTTCCCTTTCACTACAGAGGTGAAAGACTATAAAGTAAATGGAATTTTACTTACACAATGTCAAGTTGCAATTGAGACCTAGCCAGGAATAAATCTATCCCCTAAACTCTTCAGAAGTTATGTCCAGATGATAAACAAGTGCACTAAAGTACTAATTAACAATAAGATTTGTGTCTTATTGCAACCATGTTTCAGTTTACAGTATTTATTTGAAAGATTTTGCAATCTAGAGCATTGAGATTGATTTTTATTAGCTGTGTTGTTCCTAGTATTCAACCAACCAAGGTCATTAGGGAAATCAGGCATTAAYATGTAAATTCTTCCATGCAACTGCAGACCTGCATGGAGGAAGTTACAGTAACAACTTCATCTTTACAAATAGTGTGGCTTTCACACTGATACGTAAATGTACTTATGTGTACACATACTGTACTTATATGTACACTGTTCTTGTACATATCAGCTTTATGATATTGGGATTTTTGCAAAATTTATACTTTGTCTTCCTGCAGTCTGGAGCAAACCCTCCTCTCAAGATTTTCTCCCAGGTCCATTAACTCAATGGACATTTGGTTACACTACTGTTACACATATTGAGATTTGGCTTGAGGCATTTAAGAAAGCAAGATTGAATAAAATTCAATATTTGAGACTTTATTCATTGGGATRTTTGACAGTGTTCCAAAAAAATATCCTCTTATAAACATTATTGCGACAAAACTTTGCAGGTATTTCTGTAGGGATTTTGATTAAGATTGTAAGCACTGATGATCCTCATTTAGCAAAGCACTTATACCCATATTTAACCTCAAGAACTTAAACAAAAAGAATATCTTAAAAGGTATGTGTGTATGAGTATCTGTGCACACAGACACACACATTCACACATGTAGATACTCTTATAATTTAAGGCCTTTGTTTTCTGTGTGTATAATTCCCTCTACAAATCTCAGCACTAAAAAAGGTTTAGAAAAATGTTTACCAGGCAGTGAATTGGTCAAGTCCAAATTGAATTGGTCAGYTACCTGATGCTCAGCTATTTGAAAGTCAGAATATTAATATTAATGACATCATACATCTCACACAGCCCATACAATAAACCTCTGCATTACTCTCATMCAGGGAAAAAAAAGTTTTTTAGCAGCCATCCTTAGATCCTGCATCCATGTATCTATTTTCAACAAATTTTTACTTTACAGCAAGACATTTTCTAAACAAGAGTACTACAGAGGCTAACATAATTACTGAATGAGTGAATCAACTGACACATTTTGGAATAAATATCAACCCTATTTTACAAGAAAACTCTTGTTAAATCTGCAGGAAAATTCTTATTTTTAAAATAGTCTTGCATATAAGCATAAACTTTTGGCCAAAGCCTAGCAGTCGACTAAAATGTATGTTTGATGATGGCTTTATTTCTTATCCAGGAGACTGTTATACTGGTCTTATCCTGCAGATCTTAAAATATGTGCATTCATTTTCAGTTAGAATGSTAACAGATATAATTTCTCCATAATACAGAGATTTTAACTGGTTTATCAGCGAGGTTAGGCAACAGTCCATGGTAGAGCTGTTTCAGATATATGCAGTGACTCCAAGTAAAGCCTTTTTTGTGCAATGTTTCAGAGAAGATGGGTAGTTGATTCTTCAATGCAGTGCACAAAATGTGGTACAATGATACTTCCATCATTACACCATCCCTTTGACCCCACTATATTCCTCCTATCTTGTGACAAATCATGTGTTTATAGACTTCCTGACCTGCATGCTTATTGCTCAATATTCTGATTAGCAGAGTTTAATTAACTTTTTTCTGTGAGTTTGCCTACTTGCTTTTCAAACACATTTCAGCTTGGCATCCAGTGTGCATCATATTTTAACAGCATGCTGTGTGAAACAAGCTTATTTTTCTTTGTTTKAAAGTTTACACCTGATGATTTCATTTGTATGCCCCTTGGGTTTTCTGCTATTAAAATTTTTAGATAATGGTTGTAATTCATCATCATTACCCATTTCCTTCTCTGTGTGTTACTACCTCCTTCCCCTGTTGTCTTCCTTCCACTCTTGSAAGTATTGCATTAATGTATTGCTCCTTGTAATGAAGCTGTTCTTCAACTCTGATAGTATTTTGTTTCTTTCTCAAGTTCTGCTATATAATTTTTTTAATACTGTAACTTGAGTTCCTATGTTGTATAATGGAACAATAAATTGACAAAATATACATAATAATAAAATAATAATAATAATAATAGTCCAAATATTTTTTCCATGGCTTTTGTTTTTCATTACTTTCTGCTACTGCCTTGTACTGTATTTGTCCCTGAGCACATCAGATCAGTAGCTAGTAGTCTTAAAAAAGTAATCATCCACAGTGAGGATAGTCTGGGCCTTGATGACCTGATGTCAGGATCTTTGTGGTGTATCTGTTGTTCCTGCAAGTTTTCCTTAAAATTTATAACTTTGAATTAGTTTTGATTGATTTTTTTTAATTCACTTTAATTCTTCCTCTTTTAATGCAAATTTTAGGTTTACTTCCTCCAGAGAAAATCCTCAGAGACATTTTGGCTCAGATCACGACTGCATTCGGTCTTGTTCATCTCTGCCCATGAAATGAGCTGATTTGATGCACTAGGTCTCAGAAGGCTGTTAGATCATGGCAGGTTTATGATTTTTGAGGTACACTTTTATTCTGCAAATACCTTGCTTGTGATCATTTCAGAGTGTAAAGTGAAGTTGCAGTCAACAAAGTACAGCTGGGCCACTCTACTCCACCACCACCCTTTGTGCACTTTTCTTGGYTTATAGTAGCACACATCCTATTTCAGCTGCGTTCCTATGGCAAGCAACATCAAATATCCTTTGTTCAATTTACTCCTTTCTTATCTTCCCTCTCTCTCAAGCCATCAACACYGGAGAGAAATTTAGCAGCACAACCTTGTTTGTGCTTGTGTTGCTGACACTGATAAGAGCAAGAAGAGTAGCCTCATCTACCTTGTTTATTTTGGTGCTTAGACAATACATGTGACAAACAAGCTTTTAAATTTCCCTCAAATATTTGATACTATATGATTCAGTGCAGGGCTTCACACTCACTTTTAAGTTTTATTATTTATGTTCATAAGTCTGTGTGTGTCCTAGATGCTGATTGAGTCTTTTGGATGATCATTTGAATGAAAAATTGGTTTGTTTGTCTGGTTGGCTTTTATCTCAGCTTTTAAGGGATATATTTTTGTTACAATGCATTTCTTTTCTACTTTCTGCATTGGAAGCTATTTGCACACACTTCCTCAGCATAAAGAATTGTYTCAGTGGGGTCACAGCCCTCAGAGTTCAGCTGGCTGTCAGCATTCCARCTGAATGGCATCTGCACTTACATCCTGTTTCAAGGGGAAATGCAAACAATCATGCTGCTTCAGGAACAAAAATCTCAATATTTATGTTAAAATCATTTTTGATTAAAAGCCAATTACGCTGAAGATGATGCAAATCTGTCCTGCTTTTGTTTAGGCAAATCCAGAGATAAAAGCCCTGGATTAAAACCCACTCTTCTGCTCCTCATTGAACKATCTGAAGTTTTGAAATTTTAGCTGTTCTATAACCCTAATCAGCCACACAGGATGCCTAAAGATATGATCATATGAAGGAAGTATGCMTAAGCAATGACTGTTTGCTACCTCTAAGCTGCCAGCTTCCCTAATGATTGTCTTGGGCAGTACTAGAGAGTTGCTGGTTGATTTTGTATCAGATATGCAGGTAGAGTACAGTTTAAAATCTGAAAACTATTTGATTTGCCATTCTCAGGAAAACAAGRAAATTAAATTTTCATTAGACTTATGAAATAACTAAACTTTCTTGTAGTACATCCTAAACRGAAGAAAAAGACATAGTTCAGAATGGCATCTTCATAAGATTTGTGTGGGGATCTACTTAGCTCAGTAATGAGTAGTATTCAAATAGTATGAAGTATTTATCCTTTGGGCTTTTCTTGACTTAATAATGTTGGAACTTACTCTTRCATACAGAATTTTCCCATATGTCCATGCTGAAACGTTATATAATCATGTTGCAAGGAGTATCTCAAATACAATAATAAAATGGGCTAATATACCAAACTCTGTTTATTCAGTACATATTTTATAAAACAACACAATTTTAATAACTGAAAAAAATTATAATAGAACACTCATGTCTGTAAAACCAAACACTTCGGCACATAATTAACTTACCTGAATGCTTAAATATCTTTAAGTAAATTATTATGAACAGAAATGGACTTAAGTCCACTGAGTCCYGTGAAACTTAGGCTAAAACAATACATTCCTTAGAGCCCGGGAAATATGTTTCACTGTTCATGAATAAACATAGCAAGCACAGTATGATAGCACAAGAGAAAAATGATATAAGAGGAAAAGTTCCTCCTGCAAAATAAATGGCCTGTAATGTAAAATAAACACAAGAYAGCAAATGGAAGAAATAAAAAATAAGCAAACTACAAGACTATTGTATCACTGAATCAAGCACACACATAAGGCCTTCTATTCTGTTTACACTTTCATGGGGTGATTTAATCAAGCTATCTGCATAGCTATCAGAGTACTTTTATTTTTTCTTCATTTTTGCTATTAAGATCAGAAATGAGGGCTTCTCCCCCCCTTCCTCCTCCCCATCCCTATACTGGGTTGAAATTCCCATGTAGGTCAGTTCTGTTTACCATAGGGCATTGTGTGTAGGCTAAAAGAAGAAAATGGCAAAAGACATGTACCGAGTTTTTCTTCCTCTGATTACTCATTTCATACACTCATTCCAGTGAGCAAGGTTTAAATTCTTAATATATCACATTCAACAACCTGCAAAGAAGTTCACTGAGAACAAAAGAGAGTGAGGGAAGGATGAGACAGAAGCCTTTGCAGAAAGTCTTTTTGTAGGTAGTTCATGCACATACTAATTTCTATCGTACCATTTCTGATTCTCAGAGGCAGATCAAACTTGAAAGAAGACTGAATTCAAGTACTATTTTTGCTACTTGAACTGAGCACATTCYATGGCTCTTATCATCTTCAAAGGTTGCCTCCTGCTTTATGAATAATATGTCCTTAAAGCAATGTTGTCAAAATAAAAAAGCAGGTAAGTCGCAGCAATATTATAATTGTTACCAGTAGTAAAGGGCAAAGGTGTTTTGGTTTCTTTGAAATAAATTTTCAAATTACGTGGAAAGCCTTAGTCCAAGAAACAATTAGAAACAGAAATTTTAGTCCAATTATTCCAATCGCAAAAACCCTCTCTAATTAGAATTGACTATAAACTGGAAAGTTGAATTCAAATATGCTCAAACTTCATGCCATCCAAAGATTATTTTTTTGAATATCAATTCCTATTAGATATTTCAGGAACTTCTCTGACAGTATTCTGAGAATTTCAAGCCAKGCAGCTAAGCAAGCTCTTGTTATCTTACTATTTCTTCTTTTATTGCACCATTTAAATTTGGTACCACGTATCAATATATCAGTGCAATATTTGCATTGGCTATTAATGCAGAGCTCTGGGCAAAAGTAGTCAAAYATAATTTTTCTAGATTTTTCCTCTAATTATTTTCTCTTTCACTTGAAAAAAATATTTTTTAAAAACTGAATTCTTAAAATGTGATCAGTAAATCTGCCATGATGTGAGGCAGTAAAAAACCTGGGATATTGTTGAAGGTATATCAAGGAACTTTATTTATCTTTTCAGTGAGAGCTGGGATCCTAAATTTCTCTTGACCAAAATCTTATTCATAGACGCAAATTTAGAATGCAGAATCAATCACTTAAAAATGTCCAGGTCTTCTCAATTAGAACTTTTAGAGCTATTGAACATTGAGGTATTTTGTTTTRATCTTCTATGCAAACCGAGAATTTTTAAACTTTCTTCACATCAGTACACATTTATTTTCAATTAACCTGAGAACTCTATTTTCTATGACCAAGTCTAATAATTAATATTGCCTTAAACATAATTTTCCTGTTCTAAATTTAACCAAAATTTCAGAGGCATTAAATTTAAAACTAACAGCCCAATCTTAGATAAGGTTGATTATCTTTCCTATTCAAGAATAGACAGGTCCTTAGAATTAGAAAGAAGAATTTAGATAAATTAATGGAATGTGAAAAACGGAACATATTGAGTCTACAGTGGTTTTCATCTTGTACAATAAAAATAAGTTCTCATTCACAGAAGAGTATTGGAGGTGTTTAAAATGTATTAGATTTCAACAGAAGAAAAGTCTTCATCTACAAGATAAGAACATAAATGATCTTAGATTAATGTCATGGTTTAACAACAGCAAGCAACCAAGAACCACATGGTCGCTCTCTCACTCCCATACCAATGAGATTATGGACAGATTGGAGAGGTAAAAGGTAGATAACCCCTGGATTGAGATAAAATCAGTTTTATAGGAAAAGCAAAAGCCGTGCACGCAGCAAAGGAAAGCAAGGAATGAATTCCCCGCTTCCCATASGCAGGTGGGTGTTCAGCCATCCCCAGGAAAGCAGGGYCCCATCACATCTCAGRGTGACTTGGGAACACAAACGCCATCGCTGCAAATGTCCTCCCCATTCTCCTTCTTCCCCTGCCTTAGATACTGAGCATRATGTCACCTGCTCTGGAATGTCCCTTTGGTCAGTTGGGTTACCTGTCCCACATGTGTCTCCTCCCAACCTCCCAACCTCCCTGAGCCCCCTCCCCAGCCTGGCAGTACAAAATTCAGAAAAGGCCTTGGCTCTGTGTAAGCTCGACTCAGCAATAACAAAAACATCTCTATATTTTAAATCCTGTGTTCAGCACAAATACAAAACACAGCCACTATGAAAAAARTTCACTCTACCCCAGCCAAAAGCAGGACAATTAAGCACTTTAATATCTATTCTTAGTCTGTTCAAATGTTGGTCAAGAGCTATGTGGACATTCAAGATGTTAGATCTCACATCTTTCTGGATGATATTTTGAGTGGTCCAATGGGAGGTCTCTGTACGGCCTCGTGCCTGCCGCTGTGACTTATAAACAATGGCATGGTTTGTTCAAATCATAGCCACCCTTTATGAATTGCGCTGTGTCAAAACACAGATTCCTTTGTATGTGTTCCTCCAGATTCTATTTGAAGGGGAAAGCAAAAAATAAAACAACATATATAAAAGCATCATGCAGCCTTACTCACATTCACATCAAATACTCTATTCAACTTAATTATTTCAAATACTTGCAAAACTTGAGGCAGCTTCTGGATAACCATGAGTCTGAGTGGGAGATGAAACTCTTAAACTTGCTTGAGAACTTAAATAGGTAGGAGGTATGCAGTCAAACTGGTTAAACCAGAGGGACTAAAAACCCAAATGGTTTTATTCATCTCAGCCCTGCCTAGATAGCTTCTAGGATATTTGATAACACTCCACTCAGCATCTCTCCAGTACATTGGGATCATCAGAGCCAAGTCAGGCTGTCTGTGAGCCCCTGAAAAGTGTTAATTGACAGGAACCTGAAGAGGTGAATCTTTAAGGTCACAAAGGATAGCAGATAGCCTAKCAATGAAAGTAAAGTAAAATTACATTTAGTGTTTGTGAGGTCAATCAAATGACTTCCCATTGGATTGTAAAACACTGAATAAAGCACCATGGAGCAATACTACAACCTCTTTGTTAGTCCTAATTTACACTTAGTTCAAAGAAAAAATGAACTTGCACAATGAAAAAGTTGTATATGCTGCCTGCCTCCTTTAAAGAAATAGACATTATAAAAGAATACATATGKCAAAACTTGTTCTGGCTAGTTTTCATTTTCCTAATTCTTAATCTTATTGCTATTTTCAGAATGTTGATAGCTTGAACTTTATTTTTCTGATTTTTACATGCTGCAAACATAACTCAAAGTATGAAAGTTACTTTACGTGTCATTCAAATAAGAACAAGAAATTAGTAGTTGACCAAAGAGATTAAGATAGGCTAATTACAAAAACCAAAGAATAAATGTTCAGAAATACTTTCCACAGAATTCTTAGTCTTTCTGCCAAGTTTTTCTGATTTTATTTTAATTTTATTTATTTTTTATTTTGAAAATTATCTCCTAACTTTTGAAGGTAATATTAATATTTTATAATTTTTATTATGATCGTTAATATTKTAAAATTATAATAACAGTAAAAATAATAGTGGTGTTTAAGAAGGGTAACAAGGTTACTGCTTAAAGAAATGGTCAGAATGAATAATGAGCGTTTGTAGCTTTTTGTACCTTATTAGGCCTGTAGCCTCTATTCTTGAAGTAAGCAATATAAAAGCAGAAAAAAATAAATAAAATCCTCCAATAACTACTTAACTTCCCTAAATATTTTGTTTGTGACTAGAAGTAATTTTATATCAACTTGCATGCTTCAAGCATGATAAATGGATTTCCATGGAGCAATGTGTGTCTTGTCTGTCACAAGACAMAAAGAGCAGCATTTCTAGCATCCCACAAATACCCAATTGCATCTTATGAATGCGTCTTAGTCCAGGTTACAAGGAATTATTTTTGACACTGAGCAGTTTGTCTTCTGATAGACCTGTGTGGAGACAGGGTAGACCCACAGAGAAGCACAAAGAAGTGTGTGTGGATTACATTTTGTTTCCCTGCGTAAAAGGSGTAGATGTGGATGCTGCATCAAGCAAAAGCAATGGTCTGCCACGAGACAGACAAGAGAGGATGTATGTAGGATATGGATAAATCCAGCCCTTCTGCACCAGTCTTCACCAAGCTGTTCATCTGGGGACAGCTTATAGGCAGAAACAGTGGCCATTATTATTCCATTTCTTCTTGGTTTGAAAAAAGGCAGAAGGGAAGTGAAATCAGGAATCTTACATAGGACTTTCATTTCAGGTTCCTTTGCCCAATGCTGTATTGCAGATGTATTGCAGACATCTCTAGCTATTTTAGCTGTTTGAGGTATGAAAGTRGAAAAAAAGAAATTAGACAAAAGGCAGAAATCTTACTTTTAGTGTTTAAAGAATTTATAATTTATATAAATAGGCAACAAGTAAATGGCCAACTATAATAATATATCATAAAACCTCTATCGTGGAATAACTTGGATGAAGGGTTAATTCATTATTTACCTTCTATAGTTTAATTTGTATCATATGAAAACAAAGTCCAGAGCCAGCACAAGACCTGTGGCCTTCCCCATACATGCGTATAGTTTTCCTATTGGTACAKACAGAGTACCAATATGGGCATTAAACTAGGGAGAATACAATCCTGGACGATATCATACCCCAGGAACCTGATATCTTGGCAAGGACTCAAGGCCTGTTCAAGTTCTCCATCATTATCATGATCAAAACATGATCTTCATGTTTTCTTAGGACACATCTTGCACTTGTGTTTAAAATCRGATGAAGGGAAGAGCCTGGGAAGTGAAGAGCTGCTTACATGATGTGTCAGCATTTGCTTATTCTTATATAGCATAACATATGGCAAATTCTGTTTTCTTTCCCTCCCATTCCCTATATTGAAATTATTTTCTACAAAATTATGAAAAGCATAAATGCTCTTGGMTGCAAGCCTCCCCTATTGAAATGGGAGAGGCAGGGGGAGGGAAGGGTGATGACTGCAAAGTTCAATGTAAAATGAAGACATTATTTTCAAATTATTTTTTCATGTACTTAGAGTATAAAATATGAAGATTATTCAGGATGTCATATTTTGATAATTATTCTCTTTGTTCATGCTACTGTAATACAGAAGCAAGTGCATTATACCTCTTTCCTGATATAAGTCCACATTTTATGCAAGCTAATAACTTCAAAGTACAGTGCAGGTTGTTCAAATCATTTTTATTTTACAGAGCATATTCAATATAGCATAGAAATGTTTGCCTGCTAAAGTCTCTTTTATAATGGATTGTATTGACTTTGCTGGTTTTAAACTAAATATCAACCATAAGGTAAGAGTGGGAAGGAACAGATGGAGAGTTCATTTCTCAGAATGTATTGGAATCAAAATACATTATTTAAAATTCATACCCAAATGGGGCTCTGAGAAATTATAAATGATAACTCTRCACTATTTATATAGTGATGCCTCTGATTCAGTATTAACATAATGATTGTGCAACAATGAAAGCAAAGAAATAATATTTGTGTGGTATTATTAGTGTTACTGGTGCAAATATATAGCTGCTGTCTTACACAAGGAAACAGGACTGAATTTGAAAGAGGAACCTCTGTATGTGTCACTTTTGAGGATTGGAACCACAACAGTTTCCAGGAATCAGTGAAATATTTTACTAAAAATGTGATCATTTATGTCATTAATCTTGTTCCCATTTCAGTGAACCTGTGTACATGTATTATATTGTCCCTAACTTATACTAACTCAGCTTTTGGGAAAAAAACCCTAACAAAAGTATTTATTAATAATTCTTTAATCTCATATTTTTTTCAGATACATATGTCTAACTGTCTATGCCTTAGCTATTACTAYTTTAGCCTCTTTTTCCAGTCAATAGAAAAAGCTGGGCTTTCAGATACTGGGATTTTTCTGCTTTTCTATTTTTCATATGTGAAAATATAGGATAATGTGMGTTGTATGTACAGTGTCAATTTAAGCCTGTTGACTCTGAAGAGAGCCTTGATGGCAAGCTCAAACAGAAATATTTACAAAGCAAATGTCTTTGTTAGAATAGATGAATCTGATCTTCTGCATGAGTAAAACAAGTTTTTGATAACAAAATGGATGAAACTGTGAACCTTTCCTGAAGAGGGCTAGCTTCAATGCTACATAAAAGACTTTTTATTTCTCCTGTAGAAGTCTTATTTGTGGAAAYGTTTAGCCTCTAGAAACTGATCTATAAAGTCAAGGCAAAAGTTTATGCAGGTAATGATGCATTTATCACAGAAATGGAGCAAATTGGTTTTGGCATCATGTTGCTGGGTTGAGGGATGCTGCGTGATTTTTAATTTCATTTTCATCTAACGTCAAACTGAATTAAAAACACTGCTGTTAGTAAATTTAAAGCAGAGGCCATTTATGTGTTCCTCCAACCACTGGATATAATCACCTGCATTTGTATTCTGCCAACAGATCACTTCTCACAACTTATAAATTCAGTCAGTGTCCAGCGATCTCTTCCAGTAATCGTTAGCATGAAAAATACACTGCACTGAATTTAAAAAATGGTGGTTAAGTATCAAAATATCACATGACATTTAGTCTAAATTTTATGATGCTTTGCTTTTATGCATCCTTCATACAAAATGAATGCAAGATTTTTTTCTTCCTCCTTTAGTATGAAARCATCCTGGTTTATTATTTTTAAGTCAATTTTTTTAGGTGGGACTGAAAGCAAGGCTGCTTACAGAGAAGCCAGGGTAGTTTAATATATATTAAAGAATAACTGAAATTATTCTTACTCCTCCCCTGCAGTCTGGGAAAAGGTACCACATAGAAGCTTCCAAGATATCTGTGAAACTGAGATACTGTATTCTCATGCTTCTACGCAAGGCAGATACACCACCTGGACTCCCAAAAGCATGTKAGACAGAAGTCAAGCACTGCTGTGAATACATGGCTTTCTAGCTGGCACACAGCATGGCTTTCCTCCTCTCCTAAGTGGGAAAGGCTGCCGGCAGCCTCATTGCTGCCCGTGCWGTGCGCACTTTGCTCACCAGCAGCAAGCTCTGTAGGAGGTTCAGGCCTCCTACTGTGTAAAAAGCAGCTGCCTATTCTGCAAGGTAAGAGGTCTGACCTCTGAAATGTTCAAGTCTCTTGTGCTCTAGATATGATCAGAAAACTTGACAAGTGTCCTSAGATACTTTTTCTGATTAAACTTTTATGAAATAGATTCATTTCCCAGAAATCATTCATTCCCATGATAAACATTTTCAAATAAAGAGGCACCTCAGGAAATTCCTGACCAGCTTCACTAGCCAATAGGCTTTGTCTGCATTTTGGAGTGATAACCTTGTAAATTAATTTTTCATTTTAATTTACAATATGTTTTTATTTTACACAAGGAACAAAAGATGAGGTCTCTGTAGTTAATTTAGCACCTGTACATTCTCAGAAATTATGACGAGACACTGCACGATTCAGCGTTTATAGGGCAGAGAATTCTAATMCTGTTAGGGTGGTTCTTTAATTAAAATGTCTATTAACTTTTCTGCAGTTAATGCAATTATGGATTTATTACTTCTTGCCATTCTAGGAATAGGTTTTTATGATCCAATAATATTGAATTTTTAAAATCCTACCTTAGGAAAAAAAACAAGTCAGCTGAGTAACACACCTATAAAACCATTCACTTTCAGGACTAAAGTGTCTGTTTCAAAGTACTTGAATAAACAACATGTAATTAAAGGACCTTGGCCTTACATCCTGGAGCTACACCCCTTAAAATGTAAAGAACTATATTATAATTTATTTTTCCATCATCGTGTGTCTTTTATCACACTTCCTGTGAATTTAGGATACCTATAGCATATTTTCCTTTACATGTGTAAACTTCTGTCAGTTTAATTGCTAAGTATTCAGAGAACTTTCATATTTATGTTCATTTTTTTTAATATGTGGAATATACCAACTCTCCCAACAGGTCTTAGGGTAATTGTAAAGCATATTTCTTTTCATTAGGAAAACCTATCAAATTTTCTTTTGTCCACATGCACTRTCATTTTATAAAGTACTGCTCAAAAAAAGAGACAACAGTGAAAAATAGCTGATGGGTTGTTCTACTCCCTTCCAGGATGAGGAGGGAAATTATACTTTCAAAAGCATCAAAGGGAAACGTGACTGAGATCTTACACAGAGTGTACGATCAGACCTGTGATCCCCTTGTGGCCCAGAGTTTACTGTTAACACTTTGTACAGTATCAGTTGAGTTGGAAATTAATGTGTTAAAACACTATCCTTCAAGATTTTTGTAGCTCCTCATTTGCAGTTAATACATTTTGTATTAGCCCTCAGTGTGAAGAGATCATAACTCTATATACCAAGGGATAAATTCCAAGTTAAATTACTGAAAACAGTACCTAGCAACTTGGATACGTGTACTAAGATGCCTATTCTATTGCTTTTTCATAGAAAACTGATCTTTCATAATGTTTCTACCCAGATATCAAACAATTTTATTTATAAAAATGTGATTTGAAACAAAAAGGAGGGAAAGTGCAGCTCTCAAACACATCAGGGGCTTGATCCAATATAACAGTTAAGACAGAAAATTATTTCACATAAGGTTTTAATAAATTTRTTGAGAGTAAATTGCATTATTTTATGAGTGTAATTTTGTCATATTACAAGATTTAGCATAATGTGAATGCCAAGTTGTGCAGTACAAATAGTCATGGTTGTGCAGGTAGTCAGGAACATAAGATTATACAGCCACATGGAGCCAGCATCCAACAATAAAAAATTTGACATTTTCTCATATTACCTAGAAGCACTGTCTGGTAGAAACTTGAATAGCTCTTATTTAGTCCAGGAAAGGAAATCTCTGATCAGATGTGTTCTGAGATTGGAGTTGGAAAGGCAGATACRAAGCTGTTTTATGAAGGTAAGCTGGGTTTTCTTTCTTAAAATGATAATTCAGAGTTTGGCAGCCACAATGCACTGTATTATGTAGCTTTAGAGATCTTGAACAGGAAATTATTTTTAATGATAATTTGAATTTTGGCCTCCTTGGGACTTATGCTTTTTGAAAAGATGTGTATTAATTTTTGAATACTTAGGAAAAATAAACTGTCAGCTTTATAAAGTCTTTATGAATTGTCATGCTCTAACTGCAGAGCGTAAATTAGTTGTTCTTTCCTTTTCCTGTTTTATAAGGGCTGAAATGGCAAAAGTTCTTCTAAAGAAAAAGCAAAAGCAAAGAGGGTAGAGTTCRAAAACCAGACAGAGTTTTTAGCAATTGTGCAAAATGACACCATTTTGGTTTTGTTTTCAAGCAGAGAACTAAGAGCTGCTTTAGCATTCTGGAAACCAAACTACCCAAAGTGGAACATTCCCAGGGCTTTTTGTGGAAGAGGAACAGCAGTAAAAGACACAAAAATCGAAATGTTTCTGCACAGGGATCTCTAACTTTGTARTCAGGGAAAAATATTGAAGCCTACTCCTTGATAGTGGGCAAGGATGCACTGACTCATAAATTGGTGGCTTTGAAAGATAGGGTCTAGCTGGAGTGGGTAGGGGAGGGGTTCTAAGATTTTTCCTGATGCAGGCATGTTGCAGAGGACATGGGAACAGGTACAGGAATCTTAAGTGTACGCCTTTGCTAAAAGCTAATTGGTAATGCATTATGTTTTACAGTGATTTAAGACCATGTGAGATATACATCTATAYATAGATATATAGATGTATAGATATATCAGAGTTTTTACAGTGGGGTAACATCCATAACACAATCTTAAATATAATTTAATAATCTCACAGTCTTTGTAGGCTGATGGGAAGTAATTGCTGCTTACCACTACTTACCCTGTGTCTTTTCCAGGAAGATCCCTCCTACAAAGAGATTTATCCTTTCAACATACTCTGTAATAGCTCTGGATGTTGATGCTCAATAAATAGAGTCCATAAGGACAAGCTGATAAGAAATTAAAGCATGATTAAGCTAGGTAGAAAATGTAGCTTAAAGATGAAAGGATTGCAATATCTAACTACAGTGATGCTGTTCTGCTTACATTTGTTCCAGGTTATCACTAAATCAAGATAAGAAGCAGAAAATATTTCTCTTTTCTTTTTTCTTCTTTTTTCTCTTTTTTTTCAATAGAAATATTTGAATTACTCTACTAGATTCAGGTGAACATTGTCTGCTGACTTTCCTTGCGAGTTTGGAGGAAACTTGGAAAATCAAAGAGCTTTTGTTTCAGCTGTGGAACAGTCACCCTAGTGAATCTTTTCTGTGCAAATGATCTACAATAGAAAGGGAACTGTGGTGGAGTAGAAAGAATGTGAGGGTAGTTGCATATACAATGCTGATTTTCTTCCCTTAACCTCATTTTACTGATAATGGTGGAAACCAATAACCAAATACCTCATCCTTCTCAGAAACATCAAACAAAAATTGCTGGTGTGGGCCTTTTCTGACAGTACAGGTTTGTCACTTTTGACTGCAAAAAATACACAGAGAGCGCATAGCTAAGTGGTAAAAGGTCTTCTGCCCATAATTGCCAGCGTAGAATACTCTTAGTGGTATGTGGTATTATRAGCAAAAGAATCTAATAAAAATTTATTTCACTAATTTCATAGATACACACTCTGCTTTTAAATACTCCAATAGAAATAAAGACTAATTCAATACACATGGAGCTGCCAAAGTTGTAGAGCAGATTCTAGTCTCCCTGCAGTATTTAATACCTAAAATTAGAAACTGTCATCAAGATACATTGTATAGGATTACAATATGATGTAATAGTTTAGCTTTTCTCTTTTTATGAATAATTTCATCCCAAATGCTTTAAAATGTGCAAATTGCCCATGAACTTAACTGAGTCAAGGGGAACAAAAAAAACCCTAGGAAAATGGTAGTAAGTACTCATGACAATCCAACCTACAGGTGACAGCAAACTCACCCTGAGGGAAAGGACAAAAAAAAAAGAAAATATATTAAAATCAGATGTTTTCATCTCTATGCAAGACAGAATAAGCATCCATATCATCCATTCTTAATGATCATATAGTTCTTTCACTACTATGCGTGCTATGTTTTTAAAGACAGGATCATTATATTTTATTTTGCTTCTGACCATAGATAAGACTGGTCAACAAATATTAATAACTCCTCTTTTTTCATAAAAATATCAACAGGAAATTCCTATAAAAGTCTGCTTCTTCTATGACTTACAAGAAAAACAGTTATGTCATTGACTTCAATGTGGAGATATTTTTTGTATTAGGAATATAAAGAATATATTACGTCTAAACTTTACTAGATTTTAGTRACACCGGTAGGCTTTTCACATTTGTTTTCAGTAGTTCACTTTAATCTCCTTCTAACTTAATTTTAAATAAAAAATAGTAAGGAAAAAGATTTAGAAATCTTTTGTCTTAYAGACCAAACAACCTGTTTACCTTTACTCTCCAGAACATTTATGAGGTTTTTGATAAAATACTGCAGTAGCTTTGCATACTTCACCTCTGTGGGGATTGTTTCACCTAACAATCTGAATGATAATTGCAAATTTAAAATTTTGCCTACCATATCCTGTGAGATCTCAGTGAAGATTTCTTCCCAAGCTTTGTGGAGAAAATTTAGTTTTAGAATACTGCTATTTCCAAAGTTACCCATTCGAACTTGAATTTTATTTCTATTTCATAGCAATTTCATATTTTTATCCTTCAGACTGTGAGTTGTGCATTGTGAAAACACCAACTCCTTGCAGAACTGCTTTTCTGTAAATTTCCACAATTTAATATCTTACCTCTAATACCTGTTCTTATGTTATATAATACATTTCATCTCTTGTATTTTTATGAGAAATTTATTTTTGCTTAGATTGCTCAACAAAAATTCCTGCCACTTTTCTCCTGCTCTCTTTGTSTCTGAGGGGAGAGAGAAAAAGATAGAAATTATGTTCATTTTGTATTCTCTTTTTGGTGCTGCTACTGATTTACATTCATTTAAAATTACTTAACACTTTAGGTCCAGATATTAGTAATTTAAATACAAGCTAAGCATTGTATTCCCTTTTTATAGTCAGTTAAAACAAACTGCTTCTGTTGGAGCAAAATTCATGTCATCTCTCTCAGACAACTAATTTAGCCAAACCATCCTGGAGAGGCACCTATTTCACCCCATTGACCAAAAGAGGAACAAAGTTCAGTGAGGTAAGATTAGGACAGATGTGACTACACACATTTAATCTTAAGGGCTCCATTTTYTGTGCATACATTGGTATAATCTTCTTCAGATACATAAATGTTTAATAGAAATTATGACATGTAGGAGAAAAGACTAAGGCAGATAATTAAAGTGTGTAGTGCACAAATATTTTGAGTGGGTCAGTTATGACACCCATTGCTAAAAAATGGAAAAACCTAAAAAAAAATACAAGAAAAAAGTCCAAATCATATTGCAATAGAATGCACAGCTATAAAAATGTGCCTATTTGTCAAAATAATAAAAGTTTGAAGCAGAACTGATCAAATAAAGAAAGATTTTTGCTAAGTGCTGAAACAGTTGGAAAACTATTTTTTTCTCCCAMGTCCTGCTTTTAAGTTCCTTTGATACAAGGTGGCACAAAGTCAAGAAAGAACTTGAAACAAGCTTCACATTAATATTTGAAAAAGGGCACCCAATGTGTTTGATGTGGCGCCCTTCATGCAAATCATGTAGTCTGAGAGAAATCCCAATAGGAAATATGATTCTTTCTTCTTAGCACTCGCTTTTTTTCCTRGTTGATAATAATGAACTTTTCACACTCCCCTTGCAACCCCCCTGAGCTATACAGAAATGAAGTTATTACTTACTAGGTGATGCCTATTTGGGTAGGATTTTTTGTTGCTTTTTTATTGATTTTTTTTGTTGTTTTTGAAAGTACAATCTCAGTTCAACACATATTTTGTACTTATTTTTCACAGACTTCTAAACGATGAAACTCAGATGCTCTATCAAAACAATAAAATGCCTGCTCTCTCCTAGGATTTTTAAATGTGAGGAAATGTATACATGATCAAAAATGTCAKGATGCTATAACATCATGTATTGATTTGATCAGGGGGGTTTTAAGGTATAGCTGACATTATTGAATATAGCGTAATTTTTAATATTTTATAATGAGATTTTCAATTTTTTTCAGTTTTAATTATGGTAATAATAGTAAGTTACATCTTCCAGAATTCTCCATGTAAAGTATGGAGGTCAAGCTGATTACAACCCATCCAAAATCCATAACAGTGTGGGTAGCAGCATTGATCACATTCCTTCCATTTATTCTTGTTGTGCATACTTCATTCCTATGTATAGCAACTAATGTATCTCCCACATTACACCACCCACTCACTTACTAACACTTTCTGAAGGCATGGGAACCTTTCTCTACAATTTATTTCTAGATTATGTTTTTAAAAATGTCACAGATTGATTCTGGAAATTGTTGAAAGCAGACCTAAAAAAGGCCAGGTTCTGTAAGAGACCCTAAGGGGGAAGATGTCCACAGGAGTCCCCCAGTGCAAGCTTCACAGAGGAAAAAAATCAAACCCAAACCTCAAGCAAGTGAAAAAAAAAATATATATATATATTTCTGATAACAATATTTTAATTACAGGATTACAGGTATGGGTATTGTTTGGGTATTGTTAGATGAGATATTGGTTTTCAGAAATAATTATTGTCTAGGAGATAAATTCTGAAAAAGGCTTAGTTTAGGGATTTTTGTAAAATTTTGTGATAGAGGAATTTTGCTATGCCTTTGCAACTGAGTCTGCAGGATTGCAAGCTTTGGTCCTCATGGGGAAATTCAGCTACCCCACTGTCTGCTGGAAGTACAACACAGCAGCAATCCAGGAGSTTTCTGGAGCACGCTGATGATTGCCTGACATAGGTGGTCAGGGGGTCCCGTGGAAGGACACGTTCTGCCGCAGGTCACACTTGCAAACAGGGAAGGACTGATCAGGTGGGTAAAAGCCTTAAGGGAGGCTGTGAGGTGGTGGAGCTCAAGACACTGAGAGGAGGAATCACAACCCTGGACCTCAGGAAAGTACTCTGGCATTTTTAGGGATCTGCTTGAAAGAATTCCATTAGCGATAGTACTGGAGACAAGACACATCCAAACATTGTCCTCTAGATGGTTCATGTCCTCCAAACTCAAGAAAAATCCATCCCAATACACAAATGAAGCAAAGACAGTGTCAGGAGACCTGCACAGACAATCATGTTGATCTTGACTGAAAAGGAAG
>JACDOX010000004.1:5298193-5419312 GCA_014549065.1 Cardinalis cardinalis | reverse complement strand
GAAGGAAGGAAGGAAGGAAGGAAGGAAGGAAGGAAGGAAGGAAGGAAGGAAGGAAGGAAGGAAGGAAGGAAGGAAGGAAGGAAGGAAGGAAGACACAGAAGGAATAAAAAGGTGTTGTCTGATCAACTGAGACATACTTTTAAATCTGACCATGTAAAGATAGGATTAGAAAGCCAGATCCAGACTAAAGAGGAATTTCACAATGTATATGAAAGACAAGATGGACTGCTATAATTACATTAGAATAAAAAAGGAAGATTAGAGAAAATCTGGGTGTATTGRTGAGTGGGGCAGAGACATGAAAAGCTTGAATTTCTCAAGGATTCTTCACTTCAGTCTTTGCTGGTAAGGTTTATCCTTAATCCTGAGGTTTRCTCGGGAATCTCAGGCCACTAAGACCAGTGGGAAAGTCTGGAGAAAAAAAAAAAACGCTTATTTATTAAAAGATTCAGGTTAGGATATATTTAAACAAAGAGGGGGAACTAAAGTCATGGGGCTGGATGGGTTACACCCACAAGTGGTGAGGTAGCTGAAAAATGTTATTTTGWGGATATTATTCATTATCTTTGAAATGTTAAGGTGACTGGGAGAGATTCCTGACCATGGAAAACAGAAGATGTCTCTCCTATTTTCAAGCAGGGCCAGAAGGAAGTTTCAGAAAACAATACACTGATCACCTTCACCTGATAAACGGGTGAAGTGTAGGATAGATAAAAGGACAGTAAGGTAAAATTAAAGCCTTTTGTACTGATGGGCTCAAGCATTTATGGCCAGTGGCACAAAGTCCAGCTGCAGGGCAGTGACCAGCAGTATGTCTGCCCCAGAAGTTAATGCTGGGTTCAGCGCTGTTTAATGTATTCATGAATGACAAAGGCCATGGAAATAGTCTACCCTSAGTAAGTTTACAAATGATTCAAAATTGAGAGGAGTGTTGATAGCTTAGATGGTTTCCCTCAGGTAACTCAGCTGACAAAGAGTGACCCCTTGAGCTCTAACAAGGAGAAAAACAGGGCTGTGAACCTGGGGATGAGTTCACATGGACCGGGAAATGCTRGGGCTGACTGGCCAGAAGACAGCTTGGCAAGGAAAGACCTGGGGCTCAGGGTAGACACCAAACTGACCTGGAGCCAGCAAGGCACTCTCAGAGTAAAAAAAGGCCAGGAACATCCCTGGCTGCACTAGGAAGAGCAGGAAGAGCATTGCCATCAGGTCAAGGGAGGTGCTCCTTCCTCTCTGCTCAGTCCTAATGAGACACRATACCAAAAGGACACTGGACAAAACAGCTAGCTTAACAAAGAAACAAAAGATGATTAAGAAACTGCTCTATTTGACATACAAATAGAGGCTGAKAGAGATGGGACTGTTCCGCCTGGAGAAGAGAAGGCTGAGGGGGAATCACAGAATCACAGAATGACTAAGTTGGAAGAGACCTTTAAGATCATTGAGTCCAGCCYATGCCCCAATGWCACTGTCATATTTTCTGAAAAATCCTTTTGCCAGGATTTCTTCTCCTGGGACGATGAGAAGCCTCAGAGAAAAAAACAATATTATCTCATTTGCTTTTCCCTGTTTTGCTGCTTTGGAATGTTGCTGGAGAATGTTTGCCAACAGGTGGATGTTTGATTGGTTTCATGTGAATTGTTTTTACTTAATGACCAATCACCATCATCTGTGTCAGACTCTCAGGAGTCAGTCATGTTTTTATTATCATTCTTGTTAAGACTTCTATCTATATCTTTTTCTTTTAGTATAGTTTTAGCATAGCAYTCTTTTAATATAATATGTATCATAAAATAATAAATCAGSYTTCTGAGAACATGGAGTCAGATTCCTCATCTCTCACCTCGTCCTGGGGACCCTGAAAATACTACACCCCAATACCTCAATTAGACCATGGCAAGTGCCAYATCCAATCTTTTTTTAAATATATCCAGGCATGGTGACTCCACCACCTCCCTGGGCAGAAAATTCCAGAACTTTATCACTCTTTCTGTAAAAAACATTTTTTCTTATATCCAACCTATAGTTCCCTAGGTGCAGCTTGAGACTCAATCCTCTCATTCTGTCAGTTGCTGCCTGGAGAAAGAGACCAACCCCACCTGACTACAGCCACCTTTCAGGGAGCTGTAGAGAGTGATAAGGGCACACCTGAGTCTCCTTTTCTCCAGGTTGAGCCACCCCAGCTCCCTCAGTCGTTCCTCACAGGGTTTGTGTTCCCAGCCCCTTACCAGCCTCGTTGCCTCCTCTGGATGCGCTCAAGCCTCTCAACGTCCTTCCCTAACTGAGGGGCCAGAACTGGACACAGCACTCAAGCTGTGGCCTCACCAGTGCCGAGTACAGGGGGAGAATGACCTCCCTAGTCCCTGAAATTGATCAGTAAGTCTAAATACTGGGTGGGGTAGCAGTRGAGAGCATGAATCCAGACTCCCCTCAGTGGTGTCCAGTGATAGGAAAAGAGAGACAGGATCAACATGGGAATTTCCATTCACGAGGGTGCTGGACCAGGTTATCAGCAGAATTCCCATCATGTTTCAACTGAAATCTGATCTGGGGGCATGTTCCAGCTAAGAAAGAAAAAATAAATCCTTAGTTTCCTAATATCTCAGCCTGGTGAGTAATTAGGATATGCTTGGATATGGACAAGCCCCTCTTTGGTTAAAATGGATGAGAGTACATCATGGACTGATTCAGAGGATTTAAGACAAGAGAAAAAGTAAATGTTRAAGTGGGTAGAGCAGGACAAAAAAAGGATTAGGAAGGAAAAAAAAGGAAGATTTTATTTTTTAAAGAGAGACAGAGGGAAAACAGGATTCATGATTCAAGAAGAGAGACAAAATAGAGCCAGGGTGAAAAGAAGGACGAGAGAGGAAAAGAAATAAAAGTACCAGGGAAAACTGCCATAGGAGGAAGTAGAAGAAGAAGAAGGAATAAAAGATGATGAAGCATATTAAATCATAATTTATTTTAAAAAGTGAAGATATACAACAAGGAACATAGTTTGACTCTGTAAGTATGAGTTCCTACGCTGAACAATAAAAAAAATATGTTTTTTAGGAGGGAAATAGGGAAAAAAGCAAAGTATCAAAATAAACTTATTGTGTCTGGAAAGAAGCATGTTTGAAGTCTTAATTATCAATCAATTAATTTTTGAATATATATACAATAATATTTAGAAAAGTGTGCAAAAAGAATTAAAACATAAATCCTGTGAAGAGTTAAAAAATATCCTTTTAACTTCAAAAATTGAAAAATAATTCAAAAAATATATTTTTAAAAATTAGTAGAATTAGTGGAATTAACTTCTACCATTTCTCTATCTTTCTTTCCTTAACTTGTCACCATTTTAAACATGAAAAAAAAATATAGGTGAAGAAGAAAAAAGGGAGAAAAGAAAAAAAAGTCTTCAAAATGCTGAAAGATTTTTTATTTAGAAGTAGACCAAAATGTGTATTTTTATCCTCCTCTACTTTTTCTAAATATATTACACTTTTTGATTTTTCTTAAATAAATTTAAAATAATAGAAACATTAATCAAGATATTTACTGGGATCATAAATAATATTACCATTATGGAAGTAAGTAATATGTTGAGATAGAGTGAAATAAATTAGAAGGTAAAATTAAAGTGGAGTGAATAGCTGTGATATTTTAAATTAATTTCAATTATATGTTCTAGTATATTAATTGTGTGTACAAATATTTTCATATAATTCAGGAGGTTTTCATAACTGGCTGGTGCAAATTTCATTCTCATATTTGACTGTCAAGTATAACCAAAATTTTATATTCTTCCTAAAATATCACAGAAATCATTATCTAAAAAATAATAAAAAATTAATACTCTATAGATTTCTGACATTTGTARAACAAGATAAAAGCTTTAATAATTCAAAACCTTTACTGTAAGATATAAGACAATTGATTCTGATAACGATTCCATTTTCAGTTTGTTCAACCAGATCATAATTTCTTGATAAACCTTGAACTTCATGTTAATTTCATACTTGTAAATATCAATTTAGTCTATTTCCTTTTCTTTTCAGTCTCATACATAGTCTTAAYATTGATGTATCAAATCAATAAAACAAATTAATAAATGAAAAATCACTATGAAATGTTGCTGCACAAACACAATTACTCTCTGCTCTCACAYCCACTATTTATCTTATATTGTATTATTATAGAAGTCAAAGTACCCCTAATGTATTATGGCAAATCTTACTCTGCACCCTGTTTCAACTCCAGCAGATAAGATGGAACTGAAATTCAGTTCCCTGTTGCTGGAAACTTTCACATAGCTAAATAAGCATGAAGAAGTTATTAAAAATAAGAGGAGGAACTTTGCCACACTGAAAGAGGTGATTATTATTCTATTTCAAAAAGGGGAATTAGTTTTGAGTTTCTGGCATATTTCAGGCAAGCATTCTTTTGAAATAGTTAATTGACTSGGTTTTTTTACTGGAGTACAGATGCAAGACACCAATCAATTACTTATGAGAGACTTAGGAACTGAATTTTGCCTTGAGGGATTATTAAAGACAGATTCTGTAGAGGAGGGAAACCCACAGGGTTTCTTTTTGCTGAGTAACATTAGTKTGCTTCTTTTATTTTTCTTTTTTTCTTGTTTTAATTGTCTTCTTTTTCTTCYTTTTGCTTTGCATCATATTCTTGTTCCCCCTTTAGACAGTAAACTGGAGCACTGAACTGCAAGGAGCTGGCTGCAAGCTGAAATAACACACCCAACTGTTCAAATTTTTAAATGCAGTTTTGCTTAAACATCTTCAAACTAAAGAAAAATAGACATTGTAGTTCTGGAACTCAGTGACTTTAGCATTCATTACAGATACARTAAGATTGGGAATAAAAGAGTACTCTCATCCAGAAAAGAAAACTTAATAATGCAAATAGATACTTTTCTTTTGAGGAAAGTTTCAGTCATGTAGTACATTTGTCTCAATAGAGAAAATAAGTATTTTAAGACCAAAAAATTGGAATAACTTTTTTTTTTTTCATTTCAGAAGTACTAAGGTATGTAAAACTGTGCTGAATGAATGTTCACAGTTCTCAGTTCGCACACAGTTACATTGTTAGGTTTCTGCTATACATTTTTCTTTGCCTCTGTTAACACATCTAATTAACCAAAGAAGAGTGAGCTCAGTATCATAGTCAAACAGACAATTTGGAAATTGCTTTTGACAAACTGGAGATTAACATGTCCTTTCCCTGATTATTTGCACTAATGAAGATTGAACACCTGAATGTTCACACAGAGTGAAAACAAGTGAGACACAGAGCCATCAACAACATGACTGAACAAAACACTTATGAAATCACAGTCTGGAGAGTTGACACAGAAAGCAGGTAAAAGGATGATTCTGTCATTTGCTCAGCTGTGGAAACAAAATCACTGTCTAAAGCATGTACATAGGGTGAAGGATGTGCAGCAAATYTCAGCTTTGATTGGGGATGAGCAGGCAACTCTGCTTAAGATTGATGCCAAAAGTGGAGCACAAGGATGTAAATTCTTGCTTTACACTGGGCACACATGGMAGAGTGAATCCTTAATGGGAGAAGAATCTCATTTTCAACAGTTTCCACACAACTTTTTCTTGAACTTAGCTGAACAATGACAAACACTCATATTTTCAATAAATTACTAAGTYTTGAACATTTTCTGATTAACAGAAAAAAAGGGGTATGTGTTCATCTTTTTGTTTATTTCTCCTTTTTGGTCTCCTCTGAATCCTGTGAGCTGCAGAGGATGGTATGGAAGCAGTTGTCTCCATGAGGTTTGGAATCTGGCATGTGTTTTCAAAGAAAGACAAATTAGATCACTGGAAGTTGTCTCAAGAGTAAAAGTCTTTTGGCCAAAAGTTCTTGCTTATTTATTTTGAGAATACATGTTTGGAATGAAAAATTTTCAAAGTGGTAAAGGTCCAATGCCTGTACTTTCAGAAAATAGAAAGGAAGAAGTACAGATTGAAAGGTTAATTTGAAATTCTTAAACATATGAAATATTATTTTTAAACAGGCAGACTCACATTTGACACGTCAGCTTAAATCACCTGTTTTCGTTTTTGTGGAAAGAAAGAAGAAGAGCTATTTATGGCTCATCTGTGGTAAGTACTGGTCAGATACTAGGAAAGAATATATGCCTAGCTGGAAAACATGTCTGATTTTGGATCCAAGAGGATGAGCATTTCTTCTGGTAAATTTATATATTAAAGTGGATTTTTTTTCCTTTTTTTTTTCCTGTGTCTTGTAATGTCATTGTAGCCAAAGGAAAAAAGTGCTTGAAAATAAGTCCATGGTTGCTTTACTATTAGTATAGGCCAGATGTGATTAAAAAAAGTGTAAATGATTACAAGCTACATATTGCAATGACCATGGCATAGCTACTCCTTTTATCACTTTTTTCCTCCATTGGCTTAAAACCAAAGATAAGCATTTAGATTTCCGTCTCTCAGAGGAGCACCCAAAAAAGCATCGTACGGACTAAGACATTGTCTCTCTTCCTCTCTCTGCCTCTCTCTCCACCTTTTCATCTCTATTTGGGCCATAGCAAAGCTAAARTTCCATATCCATGTCACAGAAGGAAAGCACACAGCCATTCAGTGTGTGCTTTTGAGCTCGCTCAGAAGAAAGGGGGCATGTTAGTCTTGGTTTTTAGCACACTTAATATRTCTTAGATGAAAGTCTTATAATAAAAAAATCCAACTCTGATAAAGAGAAGAACAGAACTTGCAAAGGGCTCTGTAGTGTTACACAGAGCTGTGGAATATAAAACTTCTTTTACAGAGTAGCTACTGCCTGAATGAACCCCACGTTTACCAACCATTTCCCTTACGGGTTCTGAGGATTAATCTCTTCTCACTCTATGTTTGCATGATGGGGATTTYTGTATCAGGGACAAGTGTTTTCTGAAAGATCCACCCTTCTTTCTCATTTGGGAGACTGAGCTTTGCACTTGTCTTTTCCTCAACCCCTTCACACCTCCTCCATATTTATGCAGCAGAAAGAAGCATGTGGCCCAGAGTAGCTAAACTGTGTGGTATGTCAGGGAGTTCTGCCAACCTTGGCAGAAGGAGTCACGTAACTCCAGCTGGTTGCAACGGCTTTCCTTGTCCAAGAGATATTTGTTAGTWATAAATAAAAAGTCTGATTGCAGACCCCAGATAAACTTAAAACACTGTTACAAAAATGTACGACCGTACAACCGTGAAGCAAGTTTTCAGCAAAATATTTCTGGTTTTCATCCATGTTAGAAAAAAAAGTCCCAAAATGGAGTTTGGCAGCTTTTAAAGCCTTATTCAAGAGGCATGATATGACAAAATTTTAATAATATTCACCTTSTTCATCCCAGAGGATGCTCTCAGCTTTTTAAGAGAAAGATTGGTCTTTACTCTCTGAAGCTGATTGGGTGCACAACTTGAGGTGAAGTATAAGGGGAGGGGTGGGTATAACGTATAAATTAGTGTGTTTTTCTATTTTRTCCTTTTTAAAACAATTTCAAAATAAGACCAACAGTAAATTACCTCAAGCCTAACTTCAAGCCATGGAATGCAYAGGATAATATCCTAGAATGTCTCATAAACAAACAAAAAGGAGGAAAACACTACTTTGTCTAAATCAAACTTCAAAGATAACACGTTCTATTTCATCTGTGCCTGTGTCAACCAAACCTAAAGTTCTTCACTTATTTTCATTGATGATGATTGAAAATGAGACACATTCATACACAAGGTCAATTTTTTCCCCTATTTTTAATGTAATTTTTCTTCACAAAAGATGATTTTTTTTCTAAGCAGCTACAGCCTCAAACCCTCTGATTTAATCCTTTCCTCCCARCACCTACTGCAAACCAGCAAAGACATCTTTGAATCAACGTGCTACTTTCGTTTATTTTGTGTTTACAAGCACCAGCAGAGTCTGTATTTTGGCATTCAAGCACGGAAAGTGTGAGCCCCTGTGAGATGTGTGGCAGGAGCTGCAACAGGTTTGTGTGCAGAATGCTTCTAGGGCAGAAGCTGTGCTCCACAGGCAGCACCCAGGGCTGGCTGCAGCAGCAGTGGGATGGGCTCTGCCTGGTGGCCCCACAGAAGGCTTTGGCTGCTCCCTGACAGTGGGGGCTCAACAGGGATGTTATCCTGCTTTAAATRAGCTCTAGAGTGCTTCATCCCAGCGACTGAGAAGTATTATTTTGGTATGTATCAGATGAAAAGACAATTGCAATGTAAGTACCTGAGGCTTAACTTTGTACTAGAGCTGCTATATCTGTGAATAACAAGTTCACGTTTTTTGAAGAATCACATGAATATATTACTTTATAGTATGGTAATCTCAAAAGCTGCATCTTATTTACTATGTATCCTGGTACAGTAAGATTAGTACCTGTACTCTCTGAAGTGAAAGATTGCTTTTTGCCTCTGTGTGTGGCTGCAAGGTACAAAGTGCATGCTCTCTACATCCTTGTCATCACCTTTTTTCCTCTCAGGAAGCAAAGGGTGACTTTAAGAGGGAAAAAGATACTCTAAGAGGGAAAAACTATCTAGGTGCAAAAGTATCCAACACATCCATACAATGAGGTTCTCTAACTGGGCAGGAAAGACTGAAAAATAGAATATAATTCTACAAGGTAGAGAATTCATTGAYTTGTCATAAAATGCCCTGACTTTATGCTGGGCTATAAGGAACTTGAATCTCTCCAATTCTTTTGCCAAATTATTGAAAAGATTATTGCCAGATTATTGAAAAGGATGTGATGGACCTTCTTATGGGCATTTTAGATTCAAGAAGTTTTATAATAGATTAAAAAAGCCCAAACAGAATAAAACCTCTAAATCATACAAAGGTATTGCATTTAAGAATACTTTGTAAAAGTGTCTGGCACTTATGTTTTCAGTGCTGAACTTAATACAGAACACCCCAAGTTCGTGGACCAAAAGCCAATGTTCACTACCTTTAGACTAACATAGATTTTTCATAGAATTTTTTATGGGTTATTTCTGAAAACAGTGATTTTGAAAAGAGCTTGGTTATCAGAAGARCATCAAAATGCACATGATTTCCCACTTTGGTGTAATACGTATAGGAGTAAGACAAATCAAAACAAAAAGTTGTACTGTCAGTCCTGATGAGATTATTAACTATAGATACTATTAATTGGACACCATACCCAGATCTGCTGCTTACAGGTTGAAAAGCATGTTAATAGCTTGAAATAAATGTGAAATCAATAAAAAATTATCCTGTAGCCTGGAGTTTATTTTTTACCCAAAAGAGGAAAAGGGTTTATCACTATCCATGACCACTTCCAGGAGGCACAGAAATTAGATAAGAGTGGTATTTAAAGAAGCAGAAAAAGTCATAATAAACTCTAAGGACTGGAAGCCAATAACACCTAAATTAACATTCTAAACTCTAAGGGCAATTGAAAGTTGGCACAATTTCTGGAGGTTACGACTGTTCATAGTGCTAACCATTTTGTTGGACGGAGAGCTTCTCCAAGAATTATATTCTAAGGAAGCAAGAAGTCAGGAACGTGGTCCCAAAACCAGTCAGTAAAATTAAGTGAATTGTATTGCATGGACAGCCAACSTGAACAAGACAATATCTTTTGGCCTTAGAAATACATCAGGAAATATTTTCACTRCACTGAAGATAAAGACACATTTTGGAGAAAATCGGTGTAAATATAAGCAGCATTCAGTAAAAGTCAGAAATAATAAGTAACAGAAACCAGGGGGAGGGGAAGTGGKGATGTTATTCAAGTAATGGTTTAGCACTAACAAAGTTGTAACAATTTGATTTACTATGAAATATCAGTTCTCTAAACTGAGCATATGCCCACTAGTAAAATTCTCTTAAAATAATTCTACTACGTTTGAAAAGATCTCTTCCGTACAATTGTGCTATCTTCAGGTACAGTTGGAGATTGCTAAGGATATTGTTGATGATATCTAAACAGCAGGAATAAATATAATTCCATTAGATTCAGCTATGCTGGATGCACCATTCAAACTGTTACTTTTAATATATGGTTATGGCTCTTTAGAGCAAATCTAGAAAGTACATGTAGAGAGAAAAAGCAGAGAAAATTCAGGCTATCCTGAGCCTGAAACCTTTTTCATTTATTTCATTACTGGGATGAATATTTAGGCTGCTAGTTTTGCAACATGTAATAGACATCATCATCATCATAGCAGTTTATTATATTTTGATATTGAGTTGTTAAGTCCTTCTCAGATGATTATTTTATTCAAGTAAGTTCTTAGAAATTTTTCAAAATATTGAGTCATGAAACTGGTTCATCAGAGAGGGATCAGTCAAGGGGCAGGGTGTAACCAAAACAGGCAGGGCCAAAATGCAGGCCAGGTAAAGTTGCACAGTACTCCACAGGAATGACTGAGCTCTTTGGAGGACTGTGCTGCTCCAYACATCCTTTCCAGGCAGGAAACTGTTATCTGCTTGTCACAGATCTCYCAGAGTGTAACACTGCAAACACTTACAGCAAACTATGAAATAAATCAATGATAAAGTAATCATGTTATTTAGAGGGCAATTTTTGTGTTTGAGGGTTTCCTTAGCAAATGGCAATAAGTGCCACAGTGTGAAAGATCATAGAAATAACAATGGCAGCCAGAGGAAAACAAGACTTAAATGACACTGCACTGATGTGGAAGGGACTAAGTTCATCCAAATTAAAGAACAACCAGGAGATGAGGAGAAAATATTGCAACATACACGACATGAAAAGGAATTGAATTGTTTTGTGAGTCCACATAATGTTTAAAAAACACTGTTTTGTCTTTTCTTTGGCAGAGTCTTGCTTTCTTGTCATTTTCTGTCATTTTCCGAGGTCAAAATGTACTTCCTCAAATAATGGGGACAAATAGCACTACATTTGTGGCTACATCAGTAAACCAGGACCGTACACAGAACGAGAAATTTTATTTACTCATTGTCATGCAAATGATTTCCTGCTTTTCCTTTATATTTCTCATGTTCAGGGACTACATCCYCAAAACATGAGCAGTAAATACGTCCTGAATAACATTTGTAATAGAGGCAAATGGAAGCTTCATRAATCAACTATTAGATGAAATTGCCTAGAAGGTAGTTTAGGTAACTAGMAGTAAGGGTGAATCTTTAATAAACTTAAATGCATACACAAACACCAGGAGATAGAAAGAGATCTTGTTTTCCTGCAACATTTGACTTCAGRGGGTACAAAGCAGAGGGGGGAGCAGGGTAAGGAAAGCCTTTCAGGGGAAACCTAATAGTTAAAGCACCAACAGGCTTCCAAATTCTTTCAGATACTGGCAGTAAATGATGTATTGATTTTGCTGTTAAACTGCACAGATGTAACCAACACATTAGACATGGAAGATAAAAGCAATGACTAAAAGCACCTTATTTCATCTGTCACACCTGAGGCTCTGCCTTCTTCAGACCTTTAGTGTATTAGCACAGAAAATCAATTAGGTAAAGAGCTAAACAAATGAAGGGAAAATAAAATTTAAAAAAAGCCTCATTCACAAAGAGTCAGGAATGTCAGCAAGCCCTGGRGACTTCAGCAAAGTGTAAGACATCTCCAAATAAACAACAACAACTTTTCTCAACTTTTGTTTCAGTAAGTGATTAAATACTGCTTGGATACCCTGATAAGCATCTATTAGGGCAGGTCTAGCAAGTGATCAGTAATCACAAGCACAATATTTTGTTTTCACTGAAAAGAAAATGGGGACATTTATTTCTCAGTTTGTGTTGTTTTGGATATATATAGTTCTTGTCATTTTAATCAGTGTTGAATCACTTGTTCATCATTTACATCCAGAAATAAAATTTTCCTGAGCAATACCATGGTACTTGGCGTTGATAACAAGTATTTCATTAGGGTCAGGGACATATTACTGAAGCCAGCTGCWGTGATACACAACATATTATTACCACTTTGATAAAGCAAAGTAAAYCATCTCTGACCCTAAAATATAGTAAGATTTTTCTGCTGCCCCGTGTAGTTTGCACCCAGAGAGCAGAGCAGATCACAGATATTTCACTGATTGATTCATAGTGAGTAAAATACCCCAGTGATACCATGGAGAGAACAAATTGAGATTTGTCAGTGTAGCAGGATTCAGAAAACTTTGATTTGCTTGTGGAAACACATACTCAATTTCCCCACCTACAACACAGGGAATTTCACCCCTTAGTTCTGTCCTCATCTGTCCACTAAGGTTGTAAACTCACTGATGAGAATTTTTAAAGACAGGAYTTAGTCAGTGACAGTAACTGACAAGACAGATTTGTGATTTCAAGTGGAGGTCAACAAGAGTTAAATAATTATTTGAAAGGATGAAATTAAAAAAACCTCAATTTGAGAATTTGATATAGGTCCCAGTATGTTTCTTTCTTCCTTTGGAATATTTTGCCCTATATTTGGATGCAAATCTCAAAGTAACCTCTTACATAGAAGTATGTATCTTTTTAGACTGCGACATCTGAAAAAAAATACACCATTTTTCTTTAAAATAAAGTGGTTTTTTAAAATAATTCTCAAAAAATAAATTAAAATAAAATTGAATACCAAAAGTGCCAAATTGTGAATTTTCACACATTTCATCAGTGCCACCTAGTGGAGACACCTCCCCATCCCCCATGGGAAACTCCTTTACCTGACTTTGCTCATCTAGGGAAGGGTTCAGCCCCTGCAGGTTTACGAGGTGGCTTTCTAAGGTGTCCGAGCTGTTTCTGCAGACAGATACTAGCTGCTGGAGAGGAGGAGAACACCACCCCAGCTCCTGGTGCTTTCCCTGGAGTCTGAAGGACTAAATTATTTCAAATGGACAAGAGAGATTTTTCATGTTTCACCAGTCCAAAAACATGTAAATTCAAGATGAAATGACAAGCAAAGCAGTACAGAACCCTAAGAAGATTTGAAAAGATGCTGCCAAGAAACAATTAAAATRCCTATAATTTTCTACCATACTGTCAACTTTTTTTTTTTTTTAAGGCGGTGGGTGTTTGTTTGTTTGGGGATTTTGGGGTTTTTTTGAGAGAAAGAAAAATATAATTCTTCTTCTTGAGAAACAAAACAGGGAAGGCGGCACTAATCTTGAAAATAAGTGCCAAGTGCTTTTGCATCTGGATTTCCCACTTTCTTTTTTGATATCTTCTGTTATTCTATTTTTTTTTTTTAAATTTATTTCACATCCAGTCAGGTTTCTCCACCTCCAAGACCGAGAGTGAGTGCAACTAYAACAACAGGACCATGGCATTAAACAGGCACATACATCTCAGTTTTAACCCATCAGCACAGGAAGTTTCCAGCATTGTTGGAATTACATGACATGTGGGCACTGTAATTATGGAGATGCACATATAGTTATACACACAGTCCCTGACTGAAACACCAGATTGAAAATTATACTGCACCCTCCTGAACAGTCACCTCAGGAACAAAGGAGCTGAAGAGCCATTGTGGGAAAACACCATGGTGTGGCATGAGAGTAGCAGACAGCACTTAGAAGCTGGAGTACAGTAGCTTTGTGCTGCAGAGCACAGTCTGAAAGAGCATCGTAAAAAGAGAAGAATGAATCATGAGCTTGTGTGTGTCAGAAATGATGCTCTAATGGGTGTCAGCTGTTAGCAGATTCCTGTCATTTAAACAGTTTGAGTTAGTTCCCCRCCACCTATCTTCTCTAGGCTAAATTACCAAATCATTATTTCTATGGAAAATCCTACAATTCTTTGACTAAAAAGTGGTTGTTTTATCTCTGTGGTTTGAACACACACACAAAAACATATTTGCACGTAAGACTAAGTTGGGCTTTTAGCTACGCTGAAGCCCACTGCATTTTCTTACTGATTTCAGCTGAGACAAAATCCCACCCCAGGATCTTGAAAGGATTTTCTTGCTGACTATACTTCCTGGCCCAGAAATTGCACACAAACACAAGCAAGTAAGAGAGGCTGGAACAGTCTAGGTAAGCGAATGAATAAAGCAGTGAAGCCAAGTAGCTCAGGCATGGTTAGAAAGAGGAAGGGCGTCTCCTTCTGCACTGTTGAATCAGCCATTAGTGTCAGAGTGGCTTTTAAATTTAGAGTAATTCTTCCTGTCTCTGCACTACTTGAGGTGTTCACCCAATGTTTGCCTGTATTATTAAAGGATTGAACCCTGTCAGAGGGCAAAAGCAAATTACCTGCAGGGAGTCAGGGGCCACATGAGATATACCTTCCCTGTGCTCTTTGCTTTAGTAACCAGYGGTAAAAGAGTACAAGGCAGCTTTTATGTAGATGTCACATCATTCACTGACTGGAACACCCAGCTGTGATAATAGCAGAGGAAGCGGGGGTGGGCAACCATTACTAATTCCTCCCTTATCCAACCTTGCTATTTGAATTATTAGCTAAATTGGCATCTTCAGAACTTAATTTTTTCTGGCTTGCAGGTTCAAGATGTTTATTTTACATGTTTAATTGTATATATTATTGCCTATTGTTATCAGCGAGTGCCTATTTGGCCTAAGAAATTTTTTTCTCGCATTTTATTAAGTATTTTGCAATGATTGATTGTCACTATTACATAGCCACAGGGTAAACAACATGAAAACAATATTTAAGCTTTTATTATCTTAAAAAAAAGAAGAGATAATGCATGGTATTTCTGAAAAAAAAAAACAAACCACGAAACAAAACTTCTCATGGTAATGATTACAGCATCTGGAGAAAGAAATAATCAGTTAAGTCAAATACACATGAGGAAATGCAAATTAATTGACAAGACATATAGTTTTTTATTGATTTAAGTATTTTTGTAATTCCTCCCACTTAATTTGACTGCAAAAATATTTTAAAAGAAAATTTTGTAATGTTTTATAAAGAAATATTTTCTTGCACGAAAGAATGCATTAATTGTGCCACATTAATTTTGCTATTGAAAATACAAATATATGTAAAAGAATGCAAGCTAMAAAGTGTTGTGAAAAATAACAAAGCAAAATTTATATCTGTTATTTTTTCATACTTTTTTTCTACTACAAAATACCCTAAAATCCTCCATTGCTCCTAGTTCTACATGCCATTAAGTGGGGAAATAGTGAGTGCAAGAGAAAGGTGTAGATGCTTTGTGATTCTCCATAGGCACTGTCTGCACATTCCAGCAGCATATAGAATTTGCTCACGCTGGAGCTACATTGCCTCTAGCGCTGTGCGTGCATAGCATAACGTCACAGAGCAGCTTCAATTGGTTACCACTGATCCTCATGCTTGCAGCTTGTTAAAACAGTCAGCTATTAAAAACAAACCAAAACAAGCTCTTATTCCTTCCTTTCTTATTTGTGGGGGTTTTTTGTTTGGTTGGTTGGTTTGGTTTTTTTCTGAAATCCACTCTGAAAACCCACGGTCCCTCTATATCCCCACACATGATCTCCAAATGCCTTTCCTCAACTGCACTATATCTATGAATTTTCCAGGCTCTTCTTCAGCCCTTATGCCTTGCAGTTTATTTGCAGTTTTCCATTCAGTCACCTTTGATCCAGCATTCATTAGCTGTCTATAGACTGATTGTCAGATATGAAGATCCATTTTTGCATGGCTTGTATGGTATCTACACAGCTGTTTATCTTCCAATCTCTCTTTGCACTGTGTTGCATCAGGAATATTCCAGATTATTCAAAGGAACATTAGAACCTGTTAATCTTCACATGCTCTCACTAGTGGTAATTTTACATTCCCATTATGTGGCATTACCTGAAGAAAAGGTTTTACTTAGTAACATGATGACGCTTGAAGCACTCAGTCCTCACTTGAGAAGACCATAAAAATTTAGTTGTCCCAGTATGAAGTTATTTCAGGAGCCATCTCTGAACCATACACGGGATGATGTTAGCCCTTCTAAATTAATGCATGCTAATTTTTTGCATTTCAACCAGTGAATTTACTTTTCACTTTTCTTTCTTAATTCTGTCACTGATAATATTTCCTTGTGTAGTTCATGCCTATCCATTCATGAAGGTGTAGAAGCCACTGGATAAAAAATTTAGGAAAAAAATTATATTTTTTCTTTTTAATCTGACTGATGAGTGCTTGGAAAGTGGAAATAATCCTTCACCCCATGCTGGCATACTGCAGTATCCACAAATGGGAAGAGAATGTGTGCCTTAGCCAAATGTCAGCAGGTACAGATTGCATTTGCAGTTGAAGTAGCTAGAATGCCATTAAAGCTGTTAGCAACATCACCCTGGGCAGGGAACAGGTTCCTTTTGAGACTGAGGGACAGTTAATTCTCACCTGGCTTCAGCAAAAACTGGATTGCTTTCAGTAGGTCTGGTATTTGTCCTTACAGTAAAACCACCAGGCACTGGCAGCAGCACCAGGGAAAGGTTGCTGGGGCTTCAGTCATTCATAACAGCTTCCTTCTCACCCAATATGTCCCATTTTCATCAACCTTCATGCTAAATAACAGGCAATCTTGGCAGGCCTCAAGCTTTTTTCAGAGTTGAATATGGAGGAGAAATTTAGCTTGAGCTTTTGTTGCAGCCCCAGGAAAATTTTGATGGTAAATTGAGTCTCAGGTCTAAGGGTGTAATATTACTTTTGCAGAAATCTCTRATGAACAAGATATTCAGTCTGATTGTGCTGCTTAATCATGATGAACAATCATTCTCTTGGCTGAGAGCTGTATCTTGCAATAKGTTGATACTCCTGCTTTTGCCCTAGTTAAACCTGAAAATAGATTAGCACCTCTTACAACTGGATCATTTTTACTCTAGCTTTATGCACAGGTGGGTGCATAAAGAAATCAGATAGAAATAAGAATGACCACTTAATTTTGCATTCAGAGACCATCTCTCACTGTCTTAGACTGAAGATTTGGTCTGGGTTTCTCTACAGAGATGTTTTAGTAGTCCAAACATTTATGATTAAGCTAACTTTAAAACAGAGAGTATCACAATCAAAACAGTACTTAATAATTCTTATTACATGGGAATACAGAGGTTGAAGATGATAGCATCTCTAAAATATGTCAGATACTTTAAAACACCAATCAAAATCCTCAGCTGAGGTCATACTTCATATTAGGTCTGATGTTTCATTATAGTCTATTTGAAAAGTGTTTTTCATTTCTGTCACATAAAGTTGAATTGCTTTATTAAAAAAATACCTAAGTGATGGAGATAATAAAATATAAGAATGTCTATTGTAAAGCATGACAAAAGAAAAAATTCAAACATACAATAACTCTAATTCAGACTGACTGACTATTACAATAAGATATAGAAAATGAGTGGATATTTGGTCAAATAATTGAAAACAGAAGCTCATCTTATGGTATTATTGAATTATAAATTATCAGAGGTTATTTCTTTTAGCTTGGATCTGTCTCAACTATATGCATTAAAGGAAAACTAATTCAATTACATCTGTGATACCTCAGATAAAAAGTCTGAGATATCAGCACAATTGTTGCTATAAAAGTAGTACCATAGAGCCACCAAGAGCAGTGACCAACACAGAAATATTTTATAATAAAATTAAGTTTCATTCATTTGTTACCACTATSCTTGGTTACTCCAGAAACCAGGTGTGACCATGAAGTCTATTCAAACCATTAATAAGAATCAACCAGACCTGACCCTGACCCAGGCTTTCTGATCATATATTATCACATGACACATTCATTTTCAGTTTATAGATATTGCTGAAACCTTAGGTTGTAGATTTTCTGAAGGGTCTGGTCTTTTTATACAGCGCCTATAATCTACTTGCTAAAATGCAGTTTTCATCTCAGTTTGGGGTTCACAGGTTCCTTATGCTGGTTATGGAGATAATTTTATTTAGCAGTCAGTTTAAATCCACTTCTGTAGTTATTCAGGCTGCTATTACAGTGGTGTGATCCCCTCACATTTTAGAACATTGTATTTCAAGTTTAGTTCCTGACCCAATGCTAGCTACAGTTCTACAAATTGTTCTCACGAAACTTCCTGATAATGTCACATTTCTGACTGCTCAGAATTTTCCTCTCATCTTCCATGACTAAATTGTTCCTGATGTTTTTTAAACTACATTTATAAATACATATGTGCTTGTGTGTGAGTTTGCAAAAATCATTTCTATTTTGAAGTCTGCAGATTTTGCAATTTTCTTCAGTAAAAATATCACTTATGTAAAGTATCTGAGCAATGCTGGCTCATAAAGAAAGAAAGCAAGCATGCAAGGCTAGAGCACTCATTTCCCCTATTCATTTATGCATTTAGCATACACTCATGGTCAGAGCTCAGACAGGGAGATGGCTGAGCTTAGTGATATTTGCCTTCTCTCACCACCTCACAACTGCTGGGAGAAGCCTATAAACTGCTCACCTCAACCATTCAGGGAGAGCTGAATCTTTAAACTGGGATTTGGGAAGAAAATAAGAGGGCAAAGGAAGAAGATGGATGATCACTGGATTTAGATGTTCTATAATAAATCCTGCAAAGCAAAAGTAAGAGTAACTGCTCTTCAGTAAATCACATGCCGGGAGAAATTCTTTGATTTTTTGAGGCAAACTCAAGAAACTCTGCTTTCCTTTCTCAAAGTACTATCATTTACGCATTTTTCTTCTTCTTTTTTTTTTTTATTTTTGCATTGTGAGAACTAAATTCTGGGCCTTGCACAACCATAAAATTATCATTTTAAACCTGACATCCCATGTGACTTTTACCACATATAAACTAAGACAGCTTTTCACAATTTGCCAGCTATTATGCTTTACAAAGTTGCCTACATTTGCCTAGTGCTATTACTCCAACATCTTTTAGCAAAAAAGAAAAACAAAACCAAACTCTTTTTGTTCTGTGTTAYRGCTARGATTCTTATACACCACTAAAAAAAWAATAAAAAATTACTTCAAAAGGCAKAAACAAACTSTTGTTGCATTTCTTCAGCTTCCTAGCAATTGTTTCCGTCATGCCTTTCTGCATTAAGTTAAAGATTGATCTTGCATCCAGTATGCACAACCACCATAAAAGTCATTGCACATTCTTAATTCAGGTCTCTTCAGAAAAGCCAAATGCAGATTGAAGAGATGGACAAAGAACAGCCTAAAGTTCAACAAAGGCAAATGCAGGGTCCTGCATCTTGGGAGGAATAACCCCAGTCCCCAGCAGAGGCTGGGAGCCAACCTGCTGGAAAGCAGCTCYGTGGAGAAGGACCTGGGAGTCCTGGTGGACAAGTTRCCCATGAGCCAGCAGTGCGTCCTTGTGGCCAAGAAGGCCAATGGTGTCCTGGGGTGCATTAGGAAGAGCATTGCCAGCASRGTGAGGGAGGTGATCCTGTCCCTCTGCTCTGCCCTGGTGAGGCACATCTGGGAGAGCTGTGTCCAGTTCTGGGCTCCTCAGTACAAGAGAGACCTGGAGCCCCTGGAGCAGGACCAGTGGAGGGCTACAAAGGTGATGAAGAGACTGAAGCATCTCTCTCCTAAAACCTGAGGGAACTGGGCCTGCTCAGCCTCAAGAAGAGATGACTGAGAGGGGACCTCATCACTGTCTATCAGTATCTGAAGGACAGTGCCAAGAGAATGGATCCAGGCTCTTCTCAGTGGTGCCAAGCAATAGGACAAGAGGCAATGGGCAGAAACTGATGCACAGAAGTTCCACCTGAACATGAGGAAGAACTTCTGTACAGTGCAGGTGACTGAGCACTGGAAAATGTTTCCCAGAGACATTGTAGAGTCTTCTTCACTGGAAATATTGAAGAACCGTCTGGACACAATCTGGTGCCCTGTGTACAATCCGGTTCCTGCTTGAACAGGGAGCTTGGATCAGAAGACTCACTGTGGTCCCTTCCAACATTACCCACTCTGTTTTTTCTCCTATTGAGCTCTTTATAAAGTATTTTTTTCTATCAATTGTGCTAAATATGTAGTTCTTTCTTTCTTATGCCACTCCTCCAGTTTAGGTAACAGAGCTACATTCAGCGCCTCAATATCAGYATCATCAGTGCTATGCAAATGTGGACTCAAATTCTCAGCCTTAGTCTTTGATTTATACCACTGACAAATGCACAAGCCTTTTTTGACATTTCATTTGAACAACTGGTAATTTTGAATCAGTTGTTCAAAAGTTGACTTCTGTGGGCAGATCTGTATATGCTGCTGAGGTAATATTAAACTTAGCTATTTGAAAGCATTCTGCATGCAGGTCCATTTTGCAAGAAACCCCACTTGCATTTTCTGTGACTGCCTTTTTTTTTTCATTTTTAAACTACAAGTATTTTATTTTCTAGACAGTCACATCAGTGTCTCAGAAGCCCAGGGACTCCATGATATCCCTCTTGCTTGGGGGCACCCCCTTGTTTTTTGGTGACAAAATTCAGGCGGTAGTCATAATCCAGTTAATACATACTTTTGTTTTTGATACTGCTAGGAACTTTTTTACGTCTGAATTTTGCATTTCAGTAACCAAAATCCTTCATAATGGTTTTTAAATTGTACACTTTTACTTGCTTACCTCAATAAATCATTTCAATTAATGCAAGAAAAAAAATAAGTCAGATCATTATACATGCACTTTTTGCCACAAAAATTTTTAAAGGAAAGTTCTGCAAGAGTGTAGTGTAAGACAGCATAAACAGTCTTGTAAGATATGTATTGAGATTTTGAGGTGCTTCCAAGTAGRTTGATCTTGGGTATAGATTACCAATACCATCAAAATTAGTATTCTGGAAGAAAGTGTGTACCCCTAAAAGCCCTGTGCTCTAAGTAATCGAGGGTCTGGGCAAGATGAAAACAGAGAAATCCAGTCCTAAGAGTGATGTGAGGGACTCTTCTGTTTTGTAGTGTTAAATGAATGGAGTTCAGCCTGTTTYTTGGGGTCTCAGCTAATAATGTTAGTCTTGGAAATTAATTTGTAAAGCTAATAAGCTCTTCCCATGAATGGAATTATAAATTCTTTAAATCTGGCTTCTCAATTCATTCTTCCTGTAAGAAGAAATGGAAATTAATGCAGTTGTTTACATGTACTAAAAATAATATGCTAATGGATCAGTCATAAAAAAAAAAAACTTTTGAAAGACATTGTGTAAGTGGAACTAAAAAAGGAGTTTTTTACATAAAGAAATAAGAAAATAGRAAGGTTTCTGTCTTTCTGCATATACACAGACTAAAAAGTATATACTTTACTCAGTAGGAATACAAAAAGTAATTTCTTCTTACTTTAATATAAATCCTGAATTTAGAGTACTTTCTATTGCTAGTGAAGTCAGTCTCTTACCAGTGTGTGGCCTCTGGAATCAGAACAATGCTTTCAAGAGTTTAAGGAGACTTAGTGGTACCACTGCATTATTACTCAGAAATCTATTTTAAGGTGAACATGTAATTTTCAAAGTCAGTGTATATAAATTCAAGCTATTGCTTCATTTTCAGCTTCAAGTTACACAAATTATCAGTGCAAATTTCTTTATAAGCACAGAAATTTCCTATAACCTGACTGACGTGTTCACGCAACAACAAGTTCAGTGTCTCTTGTGTGTGTGTTGATTAACTACACTTATCTCCACAAGTCAGAATATGAATGCTCTGTGTAATCTCTTTGCAGGTGGAGGGATTAATTTTCATATGTTTTACAAGCCATGCAAATCTACTTTTCTTTGTTTTGATGCATTGGGTAAGCCATACTTGATATGCAAAGATGGGTTTATATACAACTTCTTTTCAGAAAGACAGAAGATATTTGGAGCAGAAATAATATAGATCCAAATTTAAATGGAAATAYAGATTAATAGGTGGATATGCATCTAAAAAATGTTATAAAAATTGATAGATGGGATTTTTTTTTCTTGGTTTACCTGCTACATTTGGATCTCCTTTTTTCAAACAGTTCAAAGTTACTCTATTTCTGCATGCTGTGCAGGCACATTTGAGAACAAGTTCATCCATAGAATAACCAGAAATGTTATGTTCATTGGAGAAAAAAAAAAAAAAAGAGGAAGATAGTGCTGGATACTCCTAATAGAGGTACCAGACAGGCATTATGTATAGTACTTTATCTCAAAACATGTTCATAAACTTGTTCTGTATATGCATTATACGTTTTCTCTGTCTTGAGTTCCTCTCGTTAGAGTTCTGACAAGGATGAAAAGGATACTGAAATTCAGAACAAATGACAGTATCACCATTAAATAAGAATTATGTTTTATGCATCTGTCCATATCATGATGAACAGCCATAATTTTGACTAACAGCCTAGGAATTTAAAGATATATCACACTGATATCTTTGCTTTTATTTTTCATTCCATAAAAGTACTTGTTCATATGAGTTTGAGTAATATATTTGGAGAAATACAAAGTATTTCTCACACCATTTGGAATAATTGTTCATTTCTCCCAGAATAATTCAGGTTATGTTAAAAAAATTAATTTGCCAATGAATCAAAAAAATGTGTTTACTTTTAAGAGAAGAAGGAATAATGGTAGACACTCCCAAATGGAAATGAGATCTTGAATCATTTAAAAAGGTTTATTTTCTGATAGGAAAATCTCCGTACAGCCATACCGGTTCTGTATGTGTTTTAGTATTTCCTTGGACAAAGAAATCCCTTAGAGTTTTGGGGTTTTTTYTAGAATTTTATATTTGTGCTACTTGTTCATGTAATCAAAGTTTAAAGTAAACTATCTCACCATACTTATCCTGTAAATTTCTTYAGATTTCTAGAAGACATCATCTTTTACAACTTCCTTTTAGTCTCATGAGAGACTTGGTTCAGGTTAACCTTTTAATATTTCTCTTGCTTTATGTAATCTGCCTGCCTTTCCCTCTGTCTTTTATCCTCTTATCCTAACTTTAGAATAATGAAATGAGTGGGACTGCCCCAYACCACATTCCAGAAGAGACAATCCTAAGACCTTAAGCGTTCTGCCCATTTTGAGTCAGTTAGCAGTTATAACCTAAATTTTGTTTTAGATGGTAATTCATGTACTTTATGATTGCAAAATTCAGACTTACGTCTTCTTTTAATTAGTTTAATAATATTTAATTTCAGATTAAATGACCTTAATCCTTTATTCTCTTTATTGTCTAGCCTGTAAATAGAATAAAGACAAGAAAATGTATGTTTCCAATGTGTTTTTATTTTATAGGTATACATATAATTTCATATATATGTATAAATTTATAAATAAATATAGAATTAGATCTACATCTATATTAATAGGCTTTATAACAGGATTAATCAGAAGAGATTGAGATAAGAAAACTGAGTGAGGGCATCACCCCCAGAAAGAGACAAATGTCAAGACTTTTAGTAAACAGAAGCAAAGGGCTTCTGTTCATGGAGGAAGGTAAGGGACACAGAGAATTGAATTTCAATTTGTAGAGGGACCATGGTGCACAGACTATTAGAAAAAGAAAATGCTAAGAGAAGAAGAAGGGACATTCAGCAGCAATTCAGAAGGGAAGGAAGCTCTTCAGAAAGGAGGATGATTCAACAGCTTACCAGAGCAAGAGTTAAAGGAGATCATGGCTTCTAGGGGTTAAGGCTTCAATGTGCAGCAAGAGGAGAAAGATTGATTGGGAGATGATTAGAAAAAATTTAAAGAATCTTGGAGGGGAAAAGAAGTTGGAATRTACATGGGTGAGTGCAGTGCAAAGGGACATCCTTAAGCTGAGTTTTTATGAATAAGGTCTTTAATGTCAGTCTTCCCAATAAAATGTACTCTCTTGCTGAAGTTAGCAGAACTCACTTAGAGACCCGTGTTAATTACCTTTTGCCATGTAAACTGAATGTGTTTAAAGGGTGTCAGTGGTAAAGAATAATCAGGCATAAAAATGGAATAGAAATACTTCATATTACACATCTTCTTGGGTGTTGTATCATCACATATTTCTTGACTAAAACTCTGTATACGCTGTTGCAGCTCTTAGTCGTTTTAAAATGCCATTAGGAATAATTTAACRGGGATAGAATAACAACAAAAGAAGCAAGCAACATTCATTGTTCTCTCAAGTTACTTATTTTCGACCACTAAGGGAAAGTAGAGCTAAATCCTCATTCAACAGAAGGTGCTAAAGCCCTTTTTTGAACTTGGTGGAAGAGGTTTATACTGACACTAATGAACTGTATTCTTTTTCCTTTAATTTTGTTTCACCAGTCTTTCTTTATCCCCTTTAAAACCAAACCAATCTTTCTTCATCTTTAAAAGCTTTATTAAGCAAGGAAAGAATATCTCCTCCTTTATCTGCCTGATGATTTGAAGGAATGTCATAAAAAGCATTCCACAGCATCAGAATGACTGAGATATCTGATGGGTTTAAAATTCCTGCTGTGTGTTCCTCTGTCCCTCTCCTGTAGAATAAATATAAATGAGAAACATAATCACATATTACATACATTTTCTTTCCTTTAACTTTGACTTGCCTGACAATGATACTGCATGTTAAAAAAGCCAGACTGTTGTTTCAGTCATACTTCAAAAATTCTATTAGTTTTTAAGTAACCCATAAATTTCTATATTTAAATAAATGCATTAGAAATATGAGTGCATATGTGTTTTGAAATTTTGTATGCATATATTCATTTTCTGGTAGCCAGTCAAAAAAATCAGTTTAGGAAAAAAACTGAGTGTTTTATGTCTTACTTTCAGTTCTCATGCCCAGTGATAACTTTAAAACAAATTAGGAAGAGTTCTGGTGAAAAAGGTATTGCATTAAGCCAGTAAAGGTGAAGTTTTGTTTGCATTGGTTTTTTTTGTACCTGGAAGCTGCTTTTACTGAATGAGGGAGGTGTTGGACTTTAAAACTTAATCTGGAAATGAATTTAAAGGAAATACATCAAATTACCTTTCTTGAGACACCCACCATGGATATCAATCTCACTGCCTCAAGGGAAGTGAGGATGGTGATGAGCAGTCAGTAATGCAGCCCTGCTTTGGCAGAAGGGCCATGTTGCCTCCAGAGAATTCTTTCATCCTAAATTATTCAATAACTTGGGGATTAAAAAAAACAAACAAACAAAGGAGAAAGAGAGTATAAGTAGACTTTAGGTCAGTCTCATATCTCAGATATTAAGATATTGGAAATCTTACACTAGTAATATGAACTACTCATCTACGGCTTACCAATGCAAGAACTTTCACTGATTTTGGAATAATTTAGATGACTAATCTGGAAAACAAAATCATAATTTACAGCTAAAGTGAAAGCAGCTGAATCCTMCTTCCCCTAAAATCATTTTTGTCACTGTCATGGTTTGACACTGGCACAATGCCAATGCCCCCATGAAAATACCTTCTCCCTGGTGTCTGCTGTGAGATGTGACCAGGAATAAGCAAAGCAGGCTCTCCCTTAGTAACAACAAAAAAAAACTTTATTAACTACACTACAAAGAAAAGACTAAACTACAAGAGAAGAAAAGAAAACCACAAGGAAAATGAAAATTGCACAGAAACATTTTCCTCCTCCTCCCCCCACCAAATTTCCAATACAATACCTCCCCCAAATACCAACTCTCGATCCTGCACCACCCTTTAAAATACTCAATCTACAGTCCATCAAGAGAAGAAGGAGTCCTTCTTTGTGCCACAGTGGCCTCTTCCTTTCATGTCCAGTGCTCTCACCACCRAACACGGACCAGGGCTGCTTCCAGGGTCGTCTTTYAAGGGTGCCTTGTCCCGTTCCAAAAAGAGCACAGTCTCTCACCTTTGGGACGCCTGTCCCCCCCATATTTTTCACCCCCTGGGGCCGAGGGGTCTCAACACTGAAACTCTCTTGGCTCTGAGCCACYGYCCCCCCTGGATGCAGTCTCTGTGTCACAAGGAACATGGCTCTGTCCATGGCTACAGAAAAAGAGTCCAGCACAAATGCCACTCCTTCTTCTCCATTCCTCCAACATCTCTCTCTCTCTTTGTCTGGCACAGACCTTCATCTCACTCATTCAATTCCCTCTTCATCTGCTGCTCCATTGCAGGAAAGGTCAATGTTCTGCAGAATTTTCATTGTCCACAAAAAGGGTTAAAAACTCAGGCTCTGCCGCCCGGAGAGACTCCCACAAGCGGCCGGACACCTTCTCTCAGCATTCTCCCCCCCCTTCTTCTTCTCAGCCGTGCTGCTCCACGTTATCAAGTTTCAAGGTAACACAATCATAGGCAGAGGCTGCACTCTGTCTCTCTCTCCTGGGGGGGGCTGCCCGATGCCTCCGATGCTTCTCCCACCCTTCCATGCCAGGGCCTCTTCCTCCCATCTCCATCCAAGCCCCGGCCTACCTCACCTGGCCTCGTGGCTTTCCCCTCCCCCGCCCAGCAGGAGCAGCTGGACGGGGGAGAGATCCGAACTCTTTCCCCACCGGAACCCAAGAGAGCTTCCCAGGGGGAGAGCCCTGCTTTAACCTTGTGTTCTCAGAGGTGGATCCAACGTCCCACTGGCCAAATAAGTTGCCARTATTAAAATCTGAACATCCATTGKCTTGACCACAGGATCCCAGAAATCCTGTTTCCTGTCAAACCACCACAGTCACTCTTTTCACCAGCTTGAGTGTATTACTGAACTTTTACTAACTTTTACTACTAAAAGTGTCTTAATTCCAGAGCTTTCCCAAACTGGGTCAGCACAAAAGTACTGTCTTTTTTGATTGATTCATGTTTATACCATTTTTATCACAAAATATCTATCTGGTTTTGTATCTCAAATTCAAAAATATCATTACCAGTTCTACTATCAGCTGATCCTCCTACTGATGCTGAGGTATATATGACCTTCTCTTCCAGCCRGAAGATTGATTCTATCACTGACAGCACAAAAAGCAATCACACACAAATGATCAGGTTAGGTATTTTGTCTATCCATATCATATTTATGCCCATACTAAAACTGAATAAAAATACCTGAAAATCAAAGCAATGGGACTAAAATGCATCCTTCTCTTGTAGGGTTGTTTTTATGTTGGTTTGTTTGGGGKTTTTTTTCCCTCCAAAACCAATATTTGTACTTTTCTGTAAACACAGGTGTGGCAACTTTTTCCCCACACATTAAATATATTCTAAAATTCTGAATAAGTATTTTGGTTTTAGCAAAATAATTTTGTGCACACCCTTCATGAAGGAAATGAAAACCTCATTCAGTTCCAGTAAGATGAAAGAGAGGGATAAACATGGTCGAGGCAATTTCTGGACTCTGATCATCTTCGAAAGTGTGGGGATGTTGTTTTCTTTATGTGTATGAATATAGAACTGAAGGGGACCAAGGGATACTGTTACAGTATTATCCATTCAACTATGTTTTGTGCATTATCTGAAAAATTTAATTATTTCAGATTGCTTTGTCCCATTAGTACTTCATTCATCTGACCACTGTGATAGGCTTTCTGCATTTTTGCTGATAAGCATGAAGTGGTTCCTGGAATAAATCTAAGAGTTTTTGGCTGGTATTATTTAACACTGTCTAGGATGGATTCCAATATTCACTGTTTTTCTGCTTTTCCTGGTATTCAAGTACTTCAGTATGTGCTTGTTTGACATGAACACCATGACTGAGATGCTATCATTCATAAGCATTGTTTGATCCCTGCAAAATGGAGCAGTATGCCTTTATATCTCTAAGCATGGAGAAAGGGATTGAATAAAGTGGTGATACTCATTTCCTGATTTCCAGATGACTAAGTTTTCCAATGTCACTAATACTCATGCACTTACAATTTCACTCAAACAAATCCCAGCCTTTTCTCAAAGGACTTCTCCATTTCACCCAGAATGCACTCCTGGCAGCAGTGAATTGGTGATCAGTTTGCAGCCAGTCCTTTGCCTCATTCCAAAGAAAAAAGAAACATTTGCCAGAACACATACTTGTCTTCCTGACTTCCAAATCCATGGGAGATGTAAATCTGTATAGTGAAGAGAATTATTTCATTTCTTTGATTTGCCTCACAATTTTCTGCCAAAATAATATCTAAGGTTTTCTTACTCTTCACAACTTTATGTTCGTTGAAGCCATTGCAGGCAGGCATCCTAATACCTCCTTGGGACAAGAGGTTAATTTTAATCTACTTTCTCAATATAAGTCTAAATTTTTATGACATAAGTCAAAATCAGCATTGTTTCATAATGTGTAAGCCTCACCATATATTTATGGTGTCTTCATTTATATGGATGTATCTATTTATATACATATGGATATTATCTAAGATGGATTTTAATATCTAGATTGTGGCACCTTGGAGACACTATAGCTAAAATTTCATGTTTTTCCAACATCACACTTCAATTTGAATGTTCATGCAGATTTTTTTAACAGCAGTTAAAAATTGAGACATTTTTGGTGCATTTTTTGAGTTAAACAATACCTAGTTCTCACCTATAAATTATTACTCTGAAAATTCAYATAACTATACCAAAGGATTTGGGAAGTTTAACTATTGCAAAACTAGCACCATTGATTACACAGAATCTACTAGTGCTAAAAACACAATTTTCTGCTAAGTTTTCTGGATGCCTCAAACACTGCTTATTGTTGAAATAACAGAGCAGAGTTGGTAGTTTCTACATTCTCCGATGGCAACATATAAACCATAATACATGGAATTTCCTGTATTTCTCATTTAGGATATTGCTCAAAAATTCACAAAAAGCRTCTTGTTTTTTATTCTAGATGTATATTGCCATTTTTGGAGAATGTTTTTCATTATAAATATTTAGCACAGAAGGTCTCAAGAATTCACAGCCTAATAACACATCCATTATTTGATTAGAATGGCCATTTTCTGGCAAAAAGTAATACTACTAAGAAAAAAAAGAGAATCTGAAGAAGTTACTGTATTGAGCCCATCACATGGGCCAATTGCCAAGCACTTAATATGCCAATATTTTGAGGATACAAGTTAAGGTAACAGATTTTTAGCCTAACASTTACTGTGACAGAATGTTTACAAGATTCTTCCTAACAGGTCATTAAGGATGCTACAAAAACCCCTGATGACACAGCCAGTCAGTGCAGCCAGGGAGGTTATAAACACTAGTGTTCTTCCAGGGTGACAAGATCCTGAAAAAGAGAAAGGCTATGAGATGAAAAAATTCAAAGTACAGGGACTGAAATGACAGTTATAAACATTGTGAATTATACTCTGAGAAAGGCCACAGTGYGTGCCAGCAAAGTGAATTGCTGGCTATCAAAGGCTTGGAGGGGGAGGAGAGAGGGAAAAGAAGAAATAAGAGGTGTAGAGTTATAAACTGCTTAATGGGGACTTTTCTCATACTTTGCTGACCTGGCAGAAATACTTTGGGCTTCTAATGGCAGCTCTTTTCACAGCTCAACAGGCACCAGGTTTCCCATCATATACGAGTTTTTCTAGTCTTCATTGTGCTGTCTGGAAGTGACAAGAAGAAAAAGAAGCTTGTTTTGACATATCTTTCCCCCCCAAAAAGYAGTCAATGAAAGTTTGATCTCAAATGGGTCATTTGTTGATAGTGAGGAACTATGGAAAAATAAATTTGTTTTATATTTTCCACTGGCAATGGGTGGAATTAGAGGTAAAATGGATATAAGGGAGCTACCAATAATTCACACCATCTCTTTTATGTTATTACTATACAGGGGAAAGAAGGAAAATGAGTTTAATAATACTAGAGAAGTTTAGGAACAATGATAAAAAAAGCCATTAATAATTGATCTGCTGCTACAATCATTGTTATTTTGTATAAGACAAAAAAGTACATGCTTACATATAATAAAARTAATAATAATAATAATTGAAATTTCTTGTCAGTTAATGAAATCATYGATGTGGTTCTTCCCTCAAATATGGACATATGTGATGTTTTCTTCAAGTGACAGGTACAAGATGTCAACTTTATTTTTACAACAACTTTTATAAGAYTTCCAAGTGAAAATGAAACACAGAATCAAAGAAAGGGTCAGGCTGGGAGGGAACACATTGAGTCATCTGGCCCAGCCTCGCWGTTCAAGCACAGTCGCCCTAGAGCACAGGATTGTGTGCAGACTGTTCTCAAATATCTCCAGTGAGGGAGACTCCACAACCTCTCTGGGCAGTCTGTTCCACTGCTCAGTCACCTGCACAGTACAGAAGCTCTTCCTCGTGCTCAGCTTGGGACTTCCTGTGCATCAGTTTTGGCTCTTTGCAYCTTGTCCTATGGCTTAGCACCACCAGGAAGAGCCTGGCTCCRTTCTCTTAGCACCCTCCTTTGGAGACTTACGGWCATTGATGAAGTCCCCTCTCGGTCATCTCTTCTTGGGCATGAACAAACTCAGCTTCCTCAGCCTTTCCACAGAAGAGAGATGCTCCAGGCCCTTAATCAAATTTTTAAACCTCTGCTGGAGCTGCTTCAGGAGCTCCAGGTCTCTCTTGTACTGAGGAACCCAGAACTGGACACAGCTCTCCAGATGTGGCCTCACCAGGGCTGAGTAGAGGGGCAGGATCACCTCCCTTGACCCACCGGCATTGCTCAAATGAGGTCCTTTTTGTCTTCAAATCAGCAGAAGTCTCAGTATCTCAGACAACTAATTTGCTATTTAAAAATTATTATAATTTATTAAACTTCGTAAGTTACAAACAGAGTGTGTACTGTGAAATAATTCACTGTTTTCCTTCCACAGAAAAGGACAAGGATGGAAAAAAATTTTAATAGTATCTGATTCATGAGACTTACAGGAATGAAGATGATTAGTTGCAAGTTTTTTAACTAAACCACAGAACTTCTTATTAATAAAATCTTGAACAAAATGTTCACTATGACATGCTCAAAAAAGCAATCCCACTGGTGGACAATGTTAAGTAATATGTAGTAGGGGATTTGCTTATTTGTTTCAATCCAATCTTCATTTTATCTTCAGGAAAATAAAATATAAAAAATCTTTAAAAAATCACAACAGGAACCACTAAGCTCTAGGTCTCATCAAGTAATATATAAGATTTTAGGACTTTATGAAAAAGTTACTGTAAGTGTATGRCTGGAATATATTTCTTTCTGATAGGGAACAAGGAGAATGAAGGTGCTAGCAGAGGTGTGATGGAGGAGAAACTGTGAGTGTTAAAACTATCAGGGAGGGTTAAAATCTTATTTGCACTCACAGCTGAATATTATATAAATAAGTAACATAATTTGACAAACATAAGAATTGCTTAACTAAAAATTGTGTGGATCCTAAATATTTAATAAAACCTAAGTCTGCAATCTGGTAATTAGCTGTSTGAACCATGTCAGAGTTTAAATATGGCAAGAGACTGACCAGAACAAATACAATGGTACTCAGTCCATAAAAAAACTACTAGAATACTAAAGGAAAACCTATTATGATTCTGAAACCACTCAACACCAAGAAACAGAACATCTGGCCTTCAGGGAGYATAAATCCAATTAACAGTAATGGAGCATGCAAATTCATGCCAGCTGAGAATCTGACCCCAGCTTTGGTCAATGAATCAGAATTTTTTTCCCCTCATTTTTATGTCTGTATTTTAAAGAGAAAATAACTGATATTTCTTCCATTAAAAAGTACTTTGTGGTTTGGCGGACTTCTCTGACAGTGACACATTGAGGACATTAATCTAGAGTTGGTTTTGTGGGTTTTTTTCTTCCAGAGGTTCCTGTGATAAGCAACAGCAAGTTTCCTGCTAAATGTCCTAGTGGTGAGCAGTACAAGTCCACTTATAATGGCACAAAATAAATGAATGATCTATCACTCAAGACAGCCAGGAAATGCAGTGCTATCCTACAAGTGACATAGCTGACATATCTTTCTGCACTATAATGAATTACTGACACCACATAAAAATAATTGAATTATATACATTATAATAAAAATATCAAAATATCAAAGCATCCACAGGCACAGTTGAAATAAACAATTTATTGGGCCACATACCCTTCAAAGTGAACAGCAATTCAAGAATGAAATAATTAACCAATAAACTGTAAGTTGTGGARTGTTAAAGAGCATATATGCCTTCCTTAATTTTACTGTACAGTGTGTATAGTCCCCATTAAAATTGATCGTAGAACACCCATTAACATAAACACGTGACAGTATTTCATGCACTTTGTTTATAAAGTTTGGATCACATCTCGGTGTAATGTGGAAAACTACTGATGTGGAAATTTTAAACCAAATTTCTAWGACAGTTTGAATAATTAGTAGTATGTCCTCTGTCTGGCCAATAATCTGAACACTGCATCTCAAAGTGTAATCATCAGGCCTTCTCTGACTCTGTTAGGGACTAACTAATTGTTGGATGGATACAAAATTTCTTTAAATCCACTGAAAAGCTTTCCGGCAACTTTTCTCAGTCTGCATCAGTTAAAAAAAGTACAAAAGCCATAATATCAGGAGTATCARGAGAAAATTACCCTGCAAAGAACAGTAAGATGAAAAAAATATCTTCTGACAAATATTTTTCAAAATTCCTTTGTGCTGAGTTCCCAGATGTAGTAGCATAGAACAACTCTGTATACAAACCATTTAAAAAGTATGGTGTATGTGTTTGCATAATTTTGGAGGGCATGTTCCCTGTGTGAATGGTACCTCATCTGATCAGGGTCTTAGACTGCAGTTTATTTGCACTTATTTACAGTAGTTGGGATGCCTTGATAAGAAAATTGACTACTTTAAATATCTTTTCCCTTTGTGAAGTGGAATGAGAATCAAAACAAAGATATATATATACATATATATATATATATATATATATAAAAAATAACAATTCACACAAGGCTATAGGGAGTGGATACCAGAGAATTGAAAGTAGTTGTGCCTCATGCTTTGTAATGCTTAAAATATGTGCAGTAGTTTGGAACTGCAATTTGGTGTTACTTTTTTTTCAGTCATTGATTCTGCACATCTCTTCTTATCAAATATAATACCGCTGATATGATCTACAGTATCTCTTGTTCATCGMAGAAAATAAAATAATGTTATAAATAAAGAGGCAGTCATGAGTTTTGCTATATGGTTTTTATTTATTATTATTAAGCTATTTTTCATATTGTAAATACTGTCAGATGAATTAATTTCAGAAATTGGATTCTGTAATTTATTCTTTGAACATTCTTCTTTAAAACAACTTTTTGAGAAACTTCTCTGAGACTAAAAAAAAAAAATTATTTTCAATTGGCCATGTGATAGAGAGTCTCACATTCTCATTAATGTGGTCCAAAATATTATGGCAAAAGATCTGCAATTGATCCTTGAAATAATACATTGYTTTAATTTTAAAATAATAAGAAAAAAATATGATCTATGAAAATTTTGAAGTGTTAACACAGATCCTTTGGTTCAAAAAAGTTCAGGGATTAACAGCAGGTGGTAAAAATGTTGAAGGATTAACCCAAATTGGTCCATGGAACATCAAAACAACATAATTCTATTATTCTATTTCATATCTYGTCTTACCTGTAATTTTCCCTTAAATTAGGGATTTGCATAAAGAAAGAAATTAGGATTGTAAAGTACAACTAGATTAGTTGGTCTAGTCTAATTTTCTGAATATTTAAGCTTTGATTTTTATCAGGTTACCCTCATTATACATTTAGTTATGCAATCTAGTTGAATTGGGACACACCAGAGTCCCTGTGTGTACACAATGGCAGTACAGATGTCCCAGTATGTAGACAATTCTTTATTCCCACAGTAGTTCATATCATTGTGATTTTGAGAGACCAGCCAGGAGGGAAACATGATACAAGTGTCATAGGATGAGAACATTATTTGGTAAAGTGCAGCAGCAAGTTGAGTAACTATTTCAAAAGGGTGCTGTAAGTTTTCTGAGTATGTTATTTCTAGAGCTGTGTGCACCTGRTAATTTAGAGTGATGAAGAGTTCAATACATCTTTGTCCCAGCTGATATTTATCTATCTGTCTAGTGTGGGACTAGTTCCCAGTRGAGTATATATAATAATTAGACCTACACTCTCCTTGATTCGCTCGTAGGTTAAAGGGCACAGTCTGAAACTCTGTTCTGTTAAAAACATATTAAATATGATATTAGTGGTCTAAAGCTATATACTTCCCTAGAGATTCCCACTTTTAATAACCTCCAGTATAATAGATAAGGCAGAGGGCAGTAATCATTACTGAAATGGATTTTCTGGCAGAGTTAGACATCACCTCCAGGAATCAATAATCATTTTAAGCTAACGTGGTGATTAAATGACCTTCCTTTTATTTTCCTTCATGTTGAGTTGGTTTTTATCTTGATTTAGAGCCACACAGCCAGAACAAAGATAAACAGAGGACTGGCAGCATTACAGAATCACAGCAAGGCCCGTCCCTTATACAGGTAAAAGCATTTTAATGTAATGAATGTATTTGCTGCCCAATCTGTGACTTCTGAAGAATTACAATAAAAATTCTAGATGCAGACTATATTAATGGATTATACCTGAGGATAGGTTTTGTTTTTAAAATATTTTTACCATTAGCTTGGCTGCAGCAGGTGCTATTCTTTTATGTTTAATAATTTATTGTTGTGRGGCTTCCTTGAGGATATCAGTGTTGAATGGGGCTCATTAATCCTTTCTTCTTCCACATCCTCCTGCTCTCTGTGAAGGAGTATTAGATGATTATGTTCCTTTCTTTTCTCCTGAAGGAGGAAGGTTGAGAAGCAGCTAACTTCAGCATGCTATGGTTTTGATGAGCTATATCTAACCAGATAAGATTGCTGCTAAATKGACTTAGAATTCTTGTGAGGTTTAGTTTCACTTCTTGAAATCCAAATACCTTTGTTTTTTTCTGTTTTTTTTCTTTTATCTTTTTTCCATCTTCTGAAACACACCCTGGTTTTCTGTGCTTTGTGGGACATTTTGCTTTGGTTTTGATTGTTTTTTTAATTTAGTTTTTGGGTTTTGTTTTTAATTTCTTTTTTTCAGATACAGGATGAGAAGGGGGTTTAGTTCCAGATTAGAAGATTGCATMATGAATGTTCACAAAATAATGCACAGAACAGAAAGCCTGGAAGGACACCCACAGAAAACATCACAAAAATGATTGTGTTGTCTGTACCCGTTTGAACAACTGGGGAGGAGCACGTGATAAGAGCATAGAATACAGGGCATAATCTGTGGGGACACTTGTGCTTGCAGAGTACATTGCACTCTCCATTAAAACAACTCTTTGAGGCTGATTTTYGAGCACCTTTTAAATCTTCCTTGCCAGTTTGGTTGGTTTTTATTTTTTCCCAAAGGCTTATCTGTAGAGCTAGGAAAGCACCTCTGAAATTAAATTTAGATTTCACCAAAAAAGCAAAAGTAACCATTTAAACCCATTTAAACCATGTGGGTTTCATCTCCATTTTTTTTTTAGAATAAAATGTGTGTTTATTTCAAGCATCTTTTCTGGGATCCTACAGGTCTGATCCAACAGCAAAGAGCAGAGCACTGTGCCCTTGGCAGGGAGGAGTTGATCCCAACGAGGCAGCCGCAGCAAAAGAACGCATGGCTGAGTGCCATTGCTCTCCCTCATTCACTCATTCTCCAAGCTCCCATTTACCCTTACAAGCTCTTGCAATGCCTTTCAGCCCCTGACTTCACTGCTTTTCTCCTCTTACTGTGTCAGATATCATGAGATCTCCTTAAACTCCAGATAATGCTCTGAGGTGGAGGATTAAGACAAGATAGACATTTTTTGTCGCCCAAAGGTAGGAGCTGGCAGCTAATCTCTGCCAGTAGAAGGTTCCTGTGGGGCAGGCTGATTAAACCAGATGAGAAACTGTTACAGTGTTGGAGGGCTTTGGATCTGATGGACATTGGATAGGGCTGTGAAGACAGCAGCATAATGATTTCTTCATTTTTCTTTCACAGAAAAAAGGTCGGAAGGACGAAGTGCAACAAGTTCTATTACATGCCAAGAGTCATGAACCAGAAATCCTAGGATTATATTTGCTGCAGATAATTAGAAATCCATTCCCTTCTTTGCATAATTTTGGATAGTCTTTTTACAATAGTCCATATAAATACTGTATTCTGATGAAACACCCATGAAAGTAATTATTTAACTGCTATGAACAAATGAAATAATAATTACATGGCTTCATGTTGCCTAATTTCCAGCATCTCAGCTAACCGCTGAAATTACCCTCATAATCAATAAAAAGAAAACAATTACCATATTAGGGTRGGAAGAATTCACCCACTGACCATAGAGCCAGGCCAGTTTTAAGTGTAAAGCAGGCAGTAAAGTTTTATGGAGTCAAAGTGAGGTGAGAAGAAGCTTCACATGTAGATCTCCATATACTGCATTCAGAACCTTTTGTTTGCATGTCAAGAACATAAATAATAATAGCTTCCTTTCAAATCCCATACTCAAAATCTGAACAGACCCTGAATGTTTTTATAGACCTGGAAATCATTATAAGGTCAGGATACTGAAATGGAACGTTATGAGAGCCATACATCTAAAATAGATCTTAAAATACAATGTCCTGGTCTAAAAGATTTCAATAGGTAAGGGTTCTTATGGTTTCAAAGAAACAAGTTTGTCCAATAAATTATACARATATCTTAAATTACTAACTACTCTTAGTTTTCTTGTAATGAGATAAAGGAATGATGCAAGTATTTAATTTGATCCCACTCACACACATCTTTTGTACAAAATTATGAAAATAAGCCAGTATTCATTACTCCATTAAATGCGTAATTTTGTACAAAATTATGAMAATAAACCAGTATTCATTACTCCATTAAATGCATCACTATAATATCAAATGAATGTTATTTTCCATTGTTTAGATTTTATAGTTTCAAGACCTTTGTGTCACTGTCTCATCCATGCAGGAATTCATGCAGCCTCTAACAATACATTAGCCAAAGGAAATTAACTTTATTTAACAACATCCACTATTCCCTCAACAAAGTTCAGACAGGTCATTTCTGATCTTCTCAATTATTCCCACGTTCCCAGCTCTGCCCACTGCTTCACAGCACAGCCTAGGATAAGCACTGCTTGTCTAGCTCAAGTGCACCTCTTGACTGTGCAATTCTCTTTTGAAAAAAAAAAAAGAAAGTGATTAATTTTGGAAAACAAATATTTTTTTCTGAAATGGAGCATGAGTTCATGCCTGGTGGAAACAGCATCTAATTAGTAAAATAATTGCAAGTGTTTTGATGTCAATAAGTCACAAATAATGTAACTGATTCTCTTTTTTTTCTCATTATTTATTCCTTATTTGTCTCATTATTTTTTCATTTCTGAAAGTATTATTTTTATGTGTTTTCTATAGTAACATTAGAGTTCAAAATCTTAATGGAAAATGTGAAAATTATCCTAAATTATTAATTATTAAATTTTTATGCTAAAATGATCTATTGTTTCCTTTTTGCTAATACTACAAGCCCAGAATCTGACTGGCATCAACAAAATACCTTTACATGCCTATGGAACCTAAAGGAGGCTATATTTGTGGAGATGAGGTCAGATTTTAAATTTTTTTCCCCAGAAAGAAGCAGAATTTGTACTTCTTGCAGTAAGTATACAAATAAAGTTGCCTTTATGACAAGTGTGTAAGTGATATGCATGTTCTTTGTTGTTTTAAATATTAACAATAAATAGTAAGGCAGTTCTGAAACTTAAAATTGTAACATGTTACATGAAAGGATAAAGGAGTCTGCAGAGCCACCAATGTTTGCATTCACAGTCAAAAAATGATCATAGCCTCAATCTGAAAAGTACATAGGAAGACTTGGAGAAATAAAGAACATTTGATATCTAACTAATGTTCTTAAGAAAAAAGTGGACATGGCTAATAACAAATCCAAGCATGTTTAGATCATTAATACTTTGCACGTCTCAATGTTATTTAAAAAATTTWAAAAGACACAATGTTACAAGGCTTACCTTAATTTGTTTGATACTCAAATAAAACCTATCAAGTGTCCATATAGCTGTTATCACAGTATTTAATTACAAAYTACAAGAACTTAAGAATTTCTTATATCATTGTGAGCAGAATATTTATCATAAAGGTTATTTAATTTGTGGATTTATTACAGTTTTCAGAATGCTTTTATTTTTTACTATAAAAGTAACTATAGAGGATTTTTTTGTCTTCGATCCCTTTAAAAAAAGATCTGTTTTTTTCTGTTTTCTTTCATTTCTCAGAGCACAAATCCTCAATATTCACCACACATTATACAACAGCTATTTAGAGGACTAATATAGTCACTAGGAATTTTGAAGAAGTTTAATGTGTGGATTTTATGAGAATACATGAAAACACAGCGGCATAAATTGAAAATGGCTTTGTATAAGTATGCTATGCATTAGTGGAAAACTGATTTCAGCTGAACTACAGTGGAGAGTCTATCTTCCAGTGTATGCCATAAATGCAGCGCCAAAAGGTGGGAAGAAAAGAGTCTGGCAACAAGACAGCAGCTCTATTGGGCACTTATCCAAAGCTTCTCAGCCTCCAAGTAGAAGACAGACATTAGCAACTGAAACACTTTACCTGGGCATTGTGCTGTTCTAGATTCCTGCATTTACATGAACAGCTGGGGGCCTAAAGTCAAAAGCATAATTCGGCAAGAGCCATAAAGCTTAATTGGCAGTTTTGTTCCTTATTCTGCTGCCATATGATGAACACAAACAATGAAAACACCTTTCCAATGCCATTTCATGGTTCCTGATCCAATTTTATTGCAGTTCCAGAGCAAGGATCATTCTGAAATGAAATTTAATGGTAGCAGAATGCTGACTAAGTCTTGCACAATGTTTGAAGCTAGCTCTTAGGGAAAAAACCAAAAAGCTCTTGTAGAGTATGCATATAACACCCACTTCCTTGCAAAAGTGAATTAAACGAAATGATGTAAGAGTCTGTGGAAGCTCAACCTATAGCTGTGGATCACTTTTGCTTCTATAATATGTAAATTAAAAAACTCTCTTTTTTGGAGACTAAAAAAAATTTAGTCTCTAAAATTCGCAAATAGACTGAAAATATGAAAGAGGCAATTTTTWTAATTCCAATGTTCAAAGCTTTATTTGTTTTGAATGTAGTCTAATCATACCATCCAAAGAGAAAATGTTGTCTGCATAGTAAAAATTAGGTTTTATTAATCCTAAAATCAGAAGCAGTATTAATAATTTATGTCAGAATTATCATTTTATGTCAGATTCAGTTGCAGTGTGTATGTCAATAGTATTTTTCCTCCTTGACTCTAATAGAAATTAATTAAACATATATCAGAATAGAAAAACATTTTCATGGTAGTTACAGAGAAGTGTGAATACAGAGACATAAGAGGGGTCCCTCTAAAGTATCATTACATAATGCTTGCAGAAACTGTGTGTTCAAGATGCTCTGGCCACACAACCTGATTTATCAACAAAATACTTTATAGACTCTCTCAATCTCCTCCTTGCAGCTAGCACCTCAATTTCTGTCAGGCTTGTACCCAGTCTTGACACCATTTAGCTCCTCACAACCAAATTCATCAGTGTGTTAGGAACTGCTGACACACAGAGTGCCAGATATGTAACTTTGACTCTTACAGTTTTCTTTCTAGAACGCTTTAGACCATCCTTCTTCTCTTCACACCTTTACTCCATCTGGTGAAAAAGCAATATAAACAGGCTCTTAGTAGCCTGCAAAGAATGGCAAATCCCCTTGATTCTCATCCTTTCCTTTCACGTGACATTCTCCCACCACCAACCTGCCCTCATCAGCTGTTTGCTCTATTACCTTAGAAAGWAATGTGAAACAGAAGGTGGGCAGGGCGAACATTTGCAGGAAAATAATCCTGTCAGCTGTCTCTGCAAGACTCAATAGAGCTTTTTTTCTGAGAGCAACAGAGGCTTGAAAATTCATTCTGTTCTCTGCTGTCAGTTGGAAATGGTGCCATCAAAGCTTTTGTTATGGTGGTGACAATCTGAGTCATCTGTGTTGACACAACCCTCACACAGTCCTTGGCTAGGTGAGTCTGGCTCTCAGCTCTGAKGAAAGTTCCAAACCATTTATTTCTGCCTATGAATGACAAAAAACTGCAGCCTGCTTATAGCTAGTGGTGGGCTCATAAAAGTCAGAAATTATTTTACTGTCAAGGTATGAGTGAGGTATAAAATGTATCTGTGCTCAATACTAAACCAGATAAGCTAGCGTTAGGATAACCTCAAAGAAATGTCATCTAACTGTCTCTTTCTCAGCTGTGTTGTTTGTTGGGTTTGGAGTTTTTTCTTCTTAGAGATGAATATTCATCATAACTAAAATTTTTGCACACAAACACAAACATACCACTTCTGTCAAAATTTTTGAAGAGAAAGCTTTTTCCTAAGGCAGTTGGTTAGTGGGTGTGAGTCATGGACAGCATACAGAGAGAAATACTAGGGTGTTAGGGTGATCTTCTAGTGAAAAGTAAGTGAAAGTAGTTCAGGTTTTGGCTTTGTTTTTCCTCTCAGTGACAGGCGACTGTTTAACCCCCAAGCCACTGTGATGTGGGTATTGCTCATTTAGGGCCTATTCATTTTGTGTAAATAAACATTCAATAGTAGGGAGAAATGGACAATTATCTTCATTTTTGATGCTTTTACTGTCAGATGGTAGTCACAATTTAGGCCCTAACTATAGGTATTTAAAAATTTACAAACAAAATGTGTTTTATCTCAGAATGAAATCATGGAGGGAAAAACATCCTAGAGGCTTGCAAGCTATCCCAGTCAGCCACATTTAAGAACATATGTTTCTGCAGCATACGGATACTCAAAACTTCCAATTCCTTTAGTGTGTGTACTGCATAGGTACTTCATTGTAGTGCTTGGCTGCTAAAGAGTGTGGAGAATCCTAATTCTACTGTAGGGGAAAAAAAGAGAAATAAACGGCCTTAATTAACACCTCTTGCACAAGATCTGCCAACCTGCTGTGCATAGGCAGTTAATAAAAAAAGGCAGGCAACTGAAAGAATAGTCCATGCTCATTTATCCATCTAAGCTGTGACAAACTAAGAGTAACTGGCACTGGGCTTTAACAGAATAGCATCTTAATTGCTTATCAGGACAAGAAAGGTGAGTGGCTAACCACTACCAGTGAGACTTCAGTCTGTTCCCTCAGGAATCTGGCTGTTTCCCTTGGCTGCATTTTTTATTTTTAACATCATTGATATATTTTTATAAGGTTAGCAGGTTGCAGTTAGAAAACGGTTGAATTCAATTTATTTTTGTTTTCATGAAAAACTTTATCCTCTGAGAATTCATTTCACAGGATTTCTCCTCTTCTTTTCCGGTAACTGGCAGCAGGGACACTTGCTTGAATGACCTCTGTTATTTAACTGGGTTGAGAGTAAACTCATATACAAGAAAGAGGGTTTGTTTCCTTTTTCCTGCTCTGGCTAAGTTAAAATTCACTAGCTGAATTAATCTTTGTTTTGAAATTTTAATTATGTTTGCTATAGCAATCTCTCTCCTCACCTTGGTTGGGCTACATATTTACAGGGTCCATAGCTTCTAACTCAGCCAAAATACCTTTAGAAATCAATCAGTTTTGCTTGAATGAGTAGCACTAAGAAAAGACATTTAAGATTTAAATGTAGTCAGCACATTCTAAATATTGGAGTTATGACACTTTGTTATAAACTGACATATATCCTAAGCTTTCAAATAAATGTTTCAGGTGTAATCAGAGCGGTTTTATTACACCACAATCTCCATTATGCCAGTTCACAACTTCATGCACCAGCATTGTCGTGTGCAATTTTTTATCTAGATGTCAAAAAAGCTGGATCTTTAGGAGGCCAGTGAGATCTACCAGTATGGAAAATCTCTTCATAATAACACCACTTTTTAAGCTTATTTCTGATGGAAATAGCCATGGCATGGTTACTTTTGAGATGAGCTGAAGATGATCCTAACTCTTTGCTTTCTTTAAAGGTTGATTATTTCCCCATTTTTAAAGATCAATACTCAGAAAAAGACTTTACACAAAAATTTTATTTATTTTATTAATTCATTTCAATAATTTATTTATTTTTCTTATCTGACAGGTGTTCATACCAGGGGTAAGYTTGCATGTTGGGGTGTGAGGGAGATAAAGGTGTCTAAACACTAGCATCTAATGCAGCTTGGGAATTTCATCTATCAGTGAGTGTAGCAAAGGGATTTTCTGAAAAATTCCTTTGCTAGGATTTTTCTCCTGGGAAGCTGAGARGCTTCTGGAACAAAATGTAAACAATGGTTATCTGCTGCTGTGGAATGCAACAGGTGGATCTGTGATTGATCTCATGTGGTTGTTTCTAATTAGTGGCCAATCACAGTCCAGCTGTCCGGACTGTCTCGGTCAGTCGCACGATTTTATCATTCCATTCTTTTTCCTTTGCTTGCTAGCCTCCTGATGAAATCCTTTCTTCTGTTCTTATAGTATAGTTTTAATATAATATATATCATAAAATAATAAACCAGCCTTCTGAATCTTGGAGTCAACATTCTCGTCTCTTCCCTCTTCCTGGGATCCCTGTGARCACCACCACAAGTGAGGTAAAATATCTTGGGTTGTCTACAAGCACACGGGACCACTGTGTTCAGGCAGGAAAATCTCTTACACAGTGTCTTACACGTGCCATCTTTTGGCTTCTTTTWCATGGAGTGTGTAGTTTAATAATCTAGCTGGTCACTTGGTGAAGTTTTCTTGCAGTGTTTCCCSCTTTCATGCCAGCATTCCCAGCACCTCACTTTTGCAGGGAGTTAGCATTAGCCATGTAGGTCCCAGGGAAGGCTTGTTTTTACCACCCCAATATTTTGTCCTAAATCTGCCAGTCCCACTCAGAAACATAATCTTGCAATATATTTGATCTTTATCATTTGTGTGCTGCTTCAAAACATGATGTGCTAGCAAATTTGTGTGACGAGCTGGGCTTTGTGAGTCCAAAACAAATGAACAGTTTTAAGCAGTCTTTTCTGGATCATTGAGCAGAACACTCATCAGCTTCCTACCACTTTTGCCCATCTAAGAGGGTTTTGTCTGTCATCTCTAAAGCTGATCTTTAGCTGGTATATTATATGAAAGAAAAGACTACATGTCCTGATTGCCTGTCATTCTCTTTAGTGCTGTCAGTTTTCCCTAAGCCCAGTTTTATGTTGCAGCTGAAAAGGCCTGATTCTGCCAAATAATTTAGTATCCACTTCAATGTCATGAGGTGGCTGATGTAGCCTTTTCTTAAGTTCTGATATGGTTTTCACATCAGTGGTGCCAATAGACAAACACCCTAAAATTTTGTGTCTGGTTGTTTATGCTACTCTCCTGCATTCCAAAATTTTTGGAAGAGATGATTGAAAAAAAACATTTCTGAGGATCAGGTTGCAGTTCAATTAATATAATGTCATGATTCTATAAAAAGTGCAAGGCAAACTTTTTGAGACATCTATCCAGGAAATACATTTTATGATGGATGTCCTATAGAATCATGAAAGTGTTGCTGATAGACATGTAAATTGGAAAGTATTCACAAGTTAMAAAATGAAATTATGGCAGTGCCTATGAAGGTTGATAAGGTACTGAAGTGCAGCTCAGTGCAGCTACTGTTTGATCCATATAAAAACTAAAGTGAGAAAGAAAAATCTTGAATATGGTGAGTTCAGAAAAAAAAAAGCATAAACTGAGAAAGGACATGAATGTACTGGTTGCTGAACTAATTTTAGCTCCTATTCTGAATGCTGGCACCTAGAAGGTGGGTGAATGTCCACCTGAATTGTGCCTTTTTTTTTCAGCCCATACATATGTCAGGTAACTTAAATAGCAGGTATCTTYGGTGTGAACAAGGTAATAAGGAACACATTTTACTGTTTTATATTCCCATTTTACAAACATTAATTTTGGCTCTTCTAATCAAGAGTTTCAACATTTGCATCTCTAGATCAAACTTTCCTGCTTTTGACTTAAAATTTGTTCTTTTTTTAAGACTGAAGTTGAGGAGGCTGAGAAATATGAGACACTTTCTTTCTGCAGAAAAAAGGGATGTACATGCAATGAGGCACCCTGACAAAGTCTTGGAAGCCCACAAGCTGAGATGAATCTAGGAATATAGAGATTTACATTTCCTCTTTTGCTTCAGGGGTCAGTTTAAGGACAAAATGACATCTTACAAGGCAACATTTCCCGAAAAGACATTGCCTAATCTTGTAAGAAAAAACATCTTGTAGCTCTTGTTGCTCCCTGGTAAATTATAGGCRCCCAGGTGAAAGCTGGAACAGTCACAACAGTCCTGGAGGCTGCTGAATCAAATGTTTTGCTGGAAAATTCTGCAGTTACAATTTCTTGACTTGGACAGAACAATCTTTGAAATCAGAAGTCAATCAGATGTAGAGCTTTCATGTCTTTTGCTTTTCATTTGTCTACATTTTGATTCTATGTTAAATGTCAATCACAGTTCAAAATCTGACATTATAAACCCAGCCTTAGCAGTTTCTGAGGAAGGCAAAGGAAGGGACACATATGACCTATTTGTAGTTACAAAACACTTGATTGCTTTTGTTTTTCAGTACTGGTGCTCTTCTGCTGTGTGTGTCATCCTTTGAATGATTTTTCTTCTTATGAAACATGYAGAAACAGTGACTGTTGCAGAGAAAAACAATTAATCCTAAACCATGGATGACATCTGGTCTTTGTGCTTTCCAGTTCTGTGTTTTAAAGGTTGCCTTAGTAATTTTTCGTTATTTGTGTTTSCATTTTCCTGTTATAGAATCTCCACCTGAATTCATTTGAAGCTGTGCAGTTCAGCTGGATTGTCCTACATGTTTCTCCAAATCTTGATAATATATTCTGGGTCCATGAGCTGGGGTTTTTCATGACTGATCTAGAAATTTCTTGAAATCATCTATTTTGGCTAGCACTGCAAAGAGTGCTATTTTAATTCTTTTAGCCTGACTTTTTTTTTTCCTGACACAGTGACTCGTTTTAGAGGTTCCATGKATGTTTTCTGATCTGATTGCCATTTCATTTTGGGCATTCTCTCCTGTGTTTCTAATGTTATCAYCATTGCAAATAGTTTTGGTTTGATTTACCCTGTACACACACCTCTTCACCATACCCCTCAAGATTTTCAGTTGGAGATTTATTTTCCTTTCTTTGTGTAAGATGCTGGTGTTTCTCAAGGACAGAGTAAAGCTGATGAAGTCACCATCRCTTCAGAGACTTCCTGAGCAGCTTTAGCAATACCTGACTCCTTTTKTCAGGCACTGACCTTGACTGAATTTAGGGATTCCTGGGTTTTTCCTTTCTTTGTGCAGGGCTGGTTTCAGGCTTCTCAGCAAGGCAGAACAGGCACTGTCCTCAGCAAGCAGTTATATTGCCCAACTGACTGCGGGCTATTTGAGGGCTGTGCCCACTCTCTAGTCCCACTCAAAAACTTCCCTGTCTCCTGTTAAAAAACAAAGCTATAGCCAGCTCACCCAAGAAAAAATTGAGACAAAGTATGGCCAAGTTTATCCTTCTCTTTAAGTAAACCAGTGTGTATCCCCTCCACGTCCAGCAGCAGCAGTCAGAATGGGGCTTAGAGAAGAGCCAGGCATAGAGTAATTGTGGGAGCCTGCACCATTCCAGGAAGCATCAACTCTGGAGGACCAGCTCTAKCCCTTGAAATTCCTGCACAATCCTGCTTAAAATGGCTCACTCCTTCTATGCCTCTCTCAAAGCCTTGATTTTGCTGTGATCCAATCATCCTGCTGCCTGAGGCAGCAGTTCATCCATCTGTATTACACCTGTATCACACCTGTATTCCTTATTATTATTATTATAATTATCATTATCATTATTACTATTATTATTAATGTTATTTTTTGTCATATGTGAACAATCAGGAGCACAGTGAAGATCGAGGAACCCTTTTGCTACAGATATTGAACACATTTAGGCAGCAAAAAATCCACCAGGGAGTTTATAACAATATAGGAAGCTTGGGACAAGAAGTAAATACATACAGCAGAGCCTTGAGAACAATGAGGCTCTCTGCCTACCAGAAACATAAGCATGGCTTCATCCATTTATTTAATCCATGTTGTCTTTTTCCACTTAGTTATTATGTGTAAATTGTGTTGATGTTCCCATCAGAATATGGCTCTGTCCATCCTAGCTCTGTCTCCTGCCCTGGTGTAAGGAGGTATGGCTGCACTAGCTTCTGACAAATATGAGTTGGTGTTGCCTTGGAWAAAAGAGCTTGTCTCCACTGTAACTCTCCATACTAGACAAAACACACTTGGATCTGCTTTATATCAGCAGTTTCATATGAACAGAAAAATGAGCTAGAACTGCGCATTCCCAAACAAACAATCTTAGGAATTCCATTTTCCCTACTATAACTTTTCTGTGGTGACCTCCCCAAGCGAGCCAAGGATAAAGACAAACACAATCCTGCTAAAYATCTGTAGTGAGCTCCTCAAGAAGCAATGCACTTTACCTATGAACTTGGAATTACTATGATTAAAGCCACTTGCTTTCAGAACATTGAAGAATAAATATTTTTGAATATTTTGCACTAAGTTCAGTTCTACTATAGGTTCATAGCCTAATTTAAAATGTTAAAGCAAAAAAAAAAGAAGTGAATTAAACATGGAATTAAGTACTCAGGTAGAATTTATGTGTCATTAACCTCGGATTAAATTCTATTACCAAGAAAATAAAGCTTCCAGGGAACAYGGGAAGCAGTACATTTTTAAAGGGGAAATGGAGGGCAAATAATATTTCCATAATTAAAGTCTTAAATCAAGTTAGAAAGACTGATCCAAATAAAATTACCTACACATCACAATATGAATCAAAAGTTGTGGAAAACACCGTTCAATTTAGTTACTAATTGTGAATGATTATTCCTTGAGTGATGGCATTAAACTCTGAAGTTAGATTAGAGGTAGAATATTTTAGGCTTCATGTTATGGCTGGCTGACAGATTTTCTCTTGCTGCATGTGGTAGCACCACTACTGTATTTAGTGCAGGGGTTTGAACTTCTGCCTGCTCATTTTAAAAGAAGTTAGTAGGAGCAGCAAGGCATTTTCTCTGAGTGATCCTTCACAGAGAAAGACACTCTCAACTCCCTCCCATGACTCACTGTAGGCAGACTCGTTAACCTTTCTCAGAGTTTATTAGGGAGCTGGCTTTTATTTCTCTGGCTTATGATGAAAGGGGTAGGAAGGAATGTCTGTTGGTTACATACAAGACATCTTATTTATCATTGCTAATATTCCCTTTATCTTGACTGGAGGAATTTTATTCCTTTTTCTTTCAATACTTCAGTAGAATAAGGAAGAAACTGGAACAACACCATGGAAGAAGTTTGGATATACTAAAAACAGCTTATGAGATTTTTAGGGTAATGCCTAAGAGATCTATTATACTAAATTTTCAAATTCAGATATGAAAGTATGAAGAGTTCCACTACTTTCAAAGTCTTTTGTGTCATAAGGAAATATATATATATATATATATATATATATATATATACACACAGGATCTCAAATATACAAATGACTACAGAACCTGCCTCGTATTTTCAACGTAACAGAAAATTGGTTTCTAGATTTCAAATACAAAGTAGGTGGTCTTCATAATTTTAACACTGAAATAACCAAAACAACAAAACAAAACATACCAAAAACAACAACAATAAACACCAAAATACTTCTTTTTTCCTCCTGAAATAATTCAAGTAGTTCCAAATGTCAAATTAAAGCTGAGACAGAGTTTGTGATAAACAGGAAATTTGTAGCCTCACTCCCAAGAATGCAAAATAAAATATTTTGCAGGGTATGAGAAAAGTAAATTTATAAATTTTGGTCAAACTGAGATCCAACATGACATAAAAATTGAAAACATAAATATTGGAACACTGAAATAGCTTATTAATAAAAAGTATTAATTTTTCATTTTTAAATTAAACTTCTATTAGTAAATTAATTTCTATAACCCAAATTTTTGCAAGTATTGCATTACATTCTTAGGCATATTTTCTATCAGACATTGAGCAACACACAATGAAAAATTGTAGTTGTTACTATGTTCGATAGTCCTGTTTCCAGAGATAAAGTATTTTACAGTTCCAAAAGGGAAAGATCAACATAAAATGCTGTTTCAGAACAGTTTAATGTCAGTCTACTAATCATAAATTTGAGCTTATTTTCCATTCTGCAGGATGCTAATAAATGCTAAGTAGCTGGCTTGAAATTCCAATCATTGTTTCTGAAAGTACATTCATAGACCTCTTTAATTTTTATATTGGAGAAAGCACAAAACCCAACAGTTTTAGATTTAATCTCTCTTAGAATTTGTCTCTCAAAATGAACCATAAAACTATGCCCTATTTTCTTAATTTACAGCCCTACCAAGATCAAAGTTTCCCTCCATAATTTCTTACCAGTGGTGATTATTGAACTTTTAGTCATTATCTTCTCTTAGGCAGGAAACAGTTAGCTTTCATAGAAGAGTAGAATTTTAAGTAGGAAACTTTTGTATTTCTCTTGAAATTTTGACTTAAGAATTAGATATTAATTTGGATTCAGCATTAAACATTCAAATTATTGTATTGATTGACTTGACCAAATTATCTAATTAGAACTTATATCCAAGAAGACAGCAAACTTCTTAAAATTTATAAAGATTAATCATACTTTATAATTAATAAAATGTTTTAATTTTAATTTTATATTGAGTCTGCCTTGATTAATTAGATTTTGTCATGATTTTAATCTGACAGTCCTAGTGAAGCTTAGTTTTGAGGTGGTATTTTTGAAAAAAAAAAAGGAAGTAAAGTAAAACAACAAAAAAATTCTACACATTTTTTACAATGAGCAGCATGGGTTCATAGCTGTGCAGGAACTGGGTGGATACCAGGTGGCCAACTTAAAAAGCTAATCTGTTTTCCCTAATTAGCCCTTGGTTCTCACACATCTACCTCCTGTAAAGCAACAGGGTGCAGCAGAATCCTCACAAGCACACATTGGAGTGGAATTACTTCTGTCACTTGCTGCTCTTAGACGTGTTAACAATTCACTTCTTGTTTAYGGGTCTGTGTTCATCTACTGCGGCATCCTGGCAGCAGCTGCTGATCCTCTCTAATCTGGATTTTAAGTCATTGTCATTCCTAACTTCTCCATTTGAAGGCAGCTCTCCCACAGGCTTTTTGGGCTTTTTTTTTTTGTTTGGTGGTGGTGGATTTTTACCTGGCTTGAAGAGGTTCATGAGACACTGCTATCTAAAGTGCCCTCTAAAAAGCGTGATGAATTTTCTCAACACTACTGATAGGACAGTCATCATCTTCCAGAGGTATAAATTTCCTATCCAACCAAATCCCAAAAATTCTTTGTAATCCAAGCAGACTGAAGTGCTTAGTGTACTGTGGTTCAGACTTGACTTTAGCACTATATTCCCTTTATAAACTGTCACTCTTAAATCCTGAAKGCATCTGTCCTGAACTGTTTTGACCTTTGATACATTTTAAGGTTTTAGATTTAATAGAGGTTACAAACCATCTGAGGAAGTGTAGACTGTGGGAAGCTTAATCAGCCCCTTGGTAGTCCTGCAACAGGAGCAACTTCCCAAGTACCTCTCTCTGGCACTTCCCCAACCTTAGCATTTGGACCTTTCATGAGCTCTTGATTCACTTTTAACTCCTTGAGTGTTTAACTATGAAGTGCCTTTTTTTTTTTTTTTTTTTTTTTTTTTTTTTATCAAGTGCATTGATTTAACCTTTTGGCAGCCCACTCTTTAACTGTGTGTGGAGGACATGGAGGATTTCACTAACTTTATGTTTCCATTCAAACTGGCATCTTCCTTGACATCTGACATGACTGCCCAGATTTCAGATACTTAATTGCCCAAGGGCTCAGCAGGGATAAACAGGAGTAACCCCTTAGATTTCAGTGGAACAATATGAATTTAGACCAGCTGACAAATCTGGAACAACATGGACATTTTGAAATGTCAAATTTTGTCTGCCTCATATGCTGCTTTTTTGGATGAACCCATTCAACATGCACTCTTACCAAACTCATACATAATTTTTAGTTCAACACAGTCCTAATAAATAATGAAATTGATACATTTTTTTCCCCTTCAGTCAGCACCAGCCTTTACAGTTTTGGATGAACTGAAAAAATAATTCTGTCCTTTCATTTACACATAACATATTTACACCCTAATGGTCTCATCCTCTGATATAGGGCAGCCAAAGGATTTTAGTGAGATGATACTCTGGGATGTTCTCCAATTCTGAGTGATTCTCAGTGGAATTTTTTCAAGGGCACAGTCAGTTCCCAAAGGAAATCAAAGGGATTTTGCTATTTAACTTCCTCTTTAGTATTTGAAAGTTTTATTTTAGAACAAAGATTTAAAAAGAAATTATATTTCTAAGCTTTTACCTTGACCAATAATATTTGCATGGTCTTCAAATGAAAATTACATAAAGGAGAAGACTAAGCAGGCTTTACGACTTTACCAAATAGTGAAGATAGGAAGTCATGACAATTTTAGATAAGAAACAAAGACATATTTTTGATTCTTTTGAAAACTTTGGTTTCACCAGGTGAGCTCCAAGCAGGTCTCAAATCATTACAGTATCAGAAGCATTGCTTAGCACATCAGATGTAACAGAAACATTCCTTACTTGCCTGTACAATATGCTCGATGGTTTCAGATCCTCCTCTGAATATTGTGTCGATTTTCACTCAGTGTTCTTGCTTTGTGAATCCTCTTATACAGATTTTCATTAAGTCTGTCAAATACTTAGTTGACTGATACTGAACTAAAGCTTTCTTTCCTCTTCCTTTCCCATAACTGTCCTGCTAATTAGATTTGCTAATGAAGGTGTAATATGGGTGCAGAGATGGGATTTTTTGATGAATTTTTGGAACCTGTGATAATAACACTCTACTAAGAATTTTGGATTCATGGTAAAGTGACAAGAATTATATTGCAAAGTCTAATTATGGTGATTCCCTAGACTGGGAAATATAATTAGAATGTACCAGTCATCATCTCAGATCACTCATTAGTAGTGACAAAAAATTTAAATAAAGCTTTCCATATACGCTGAAAAATTGGACATTGTAATTATGGAAGCCTTTTAATTCAGACACAGCAAATTTTGTAAAATGTAGAGAAATAAACCCAACGACTAAAAGAAACTGCTAGAGGCCTTCTCTGGCAAAAATACAAGGTCCATTTCTTGATGGGCCATAAGAAAACTGAATACAAGCAAAAAACTTTTATTCGTACAGTAACCTGAAATGCCACATGCACCACTTGCAGTAAGGCTGAGTGGTCGTTCCACACAGCAACTATAACACTGAGAATAAATATGGTCCAAGGATTTTTGAATAACAGAATCTGTCTCTTATCCAAGCACAGCCTTTTTAGGCTAAGCAAGAGTCACCTGTTGGCTGTACAGCCTCTGCTCTTTGAACCTACACCTAGACCTGGTGAATCTCCATTCCATTTTGCAGTGAGTTAGTAAGAGATGGACTGGTGGGATTGAAGTGTTTGCAGCAGACTAAAAGCATCTTGGGTTTTCCCTTCCTCATGTATAGCATTTTCTTCTTAGCTTTTTTTTTTTTCCCCCTTCTGGGGTTTTTTTTTCTGTTTTCCTTTTTTAACTACAGAATTTTTAATTTGTGGTGAAGTATGTCTGATAACAGTGGCCAGGACAGGATCTGGCTACCGCTACCATTTAAAGTTGGACATTTTTACCGAGAATCTCTCTCAAAGCTCTACATATAAACACCAATATCCTTAGGGCCAAATGAGGAGGAGAACCTTAACAGGAATATTAAGGGCCTGTCCCTTCAAATAAACTTCCCTTCACCTGTCAAATTCTGGCCTGAATTTTTGGAATTACATGTGGATCCCAACATGYCTGCTTGCAGAGCAAAATCAGAGTATGTCACCTAGAAATTACTGTAATCATCTCCCTTTATTTTTTAAACATTGATAAATAAATATTGAAGTGAGTTTTAAAGGGAAATGCATAAATGTAAATATTGGAAGAAAAAGCAAAACAAGGGTTAAGACAGTGGCATGTAGTGTTAACAAAACCCACTGTTCTAGCAATAAATTTGAAAAATGTGTTGTTTCTTCCAAAGCTGGAAAGCCTACAAGTCTATAAGGACYGAGCACAGGGAACTTGTTGGCAGAAGGATGTGTTTGTACTGTGACAACAGGAGGTTGAAAACAAAGCTACAGCACATCACACACACAATTATTTCTTCTGTTTGACCAAAAGGAAGACAGGCTGGAACCATAAAGACTTTTGTGTTCCAAACAGAGAAAAAGAGACAGKGACTGGCAACCTTGACTAATATTTATGGAGTCTTACATAAGCTAAGTTCTAATGCAAAAGAATCACTTCAGTAACTGCTGGAAACTAAAAACTAGAAAGAGACTAAAAGAAAAACTAGTTTCTGATCACAAACATATCACAAGAGACGTGATGTGAACTCAGTATACAAATGGGTACTGGGTATACGAATGGTACTGGGTACTGGGTCAGCTGCTGGATTGAATTACCAACTTGCAAAGATGGGAGTGTGACAATAKGAGTACATAAAACCACTTAGAAACTTTTCAAAATAAATGTCACCTTCTTCTTCCATAAATTCTTACAATTAATTTTGTTACACTGCTTCCTATACAGACTTCCAGAAACCAGAAATGAAAATCAAWATCTGGTCCATGGTCTCATCAGTGACATTTTAAAAGTGTATTTTGTGCAAAATTCTGTAAAATATTGAATAAATTAGTGGTATTGTCTCTGAGTTCTGTATTCAGCTTTGAGATTTACATGTATTTAATCCCTGAGTGACTTTCAGGGACTCCTTCATTTATTACAGTGTTTTCTTTTCATAAAAGAGAAAATATTAAATGCAAAATATAAAAGTAAAATCTTAGCAGGAAACTAGAAGCCCTATCAATTCCACTTTTTAAAAAAAATGCCAAAAACCAGTGTGCAATTTCAGATAATTACATGTAATCCTTAGTAATCCTCCGCAGACAGCGTGAACTGGCAGTCATTAGTGTGCTTTGAGCCTCTTATTTTGCATACACTCCAGGATATGCAGGATGCTCGTGTCCTTGCTGACTCTCTGACTAAAACATGGGAAATAAAGTAAGATCAAATCATTTCAAAACTTCAGTTGAGAACTGGGAGAAAAATAATAGTTAGTACCATGAAGCAACAGCTTTTTTTTATCTCAAAGACTCAAGTAAAAATAAAATGCAGAAGCCTGTTTTGGGTGATCTTTTTTTTCTATTTCAAATCCAATGGGTAATTGAGTACTTGCTGTTCTGACAGCTCTAGAAGAAATAAATTCAATCCAATATGCTGGATTCATTTTAGAGATTAGGGCTTTTTTTCACCTTTTTTGAAAATAGAAAAAATGGTCAAAATCAAGAGAGGGCTATTGTCCCAARTCCACACTTTTTAAAAACAAAATTTTGAAAGTATTACCATACCATTCACCATTCATTTTTTCATGCCTGTTATCAAAAACCTTGTGATTCAGGCACTCATCTGAAAAGAGCAGGTAGGTGGCTACCATGTTCTGAATTAATAAGCATTCAATTAATACAAATTGAAACAGCTTCACACTCCAGGCTGCCCTATAACTTGCTGACTAAGGCATTTTGCTGTGAGAAGGAAAATTTCTGTTGAAGTTTGTGTTCTGAGCTAGGAATAAACAGAACYCTTYAGTAGCYTGTCCCTTCAAATAAACTTCCCTACACCTGTCTAATTCTGGCCTGAATTTGTGGAATTACCCCTGAATCCCAACACCAACACATCTGCTTGCAGAGCAAAATCAGAATATGTCACCTAGAAAAGGCTGTAATCACATCCTCTGATTTCTTAAGCATTTCATTTATTGTTTTTCAGCTGAATTTCTGAATAGTTTCAAGTAGTAGAAAAAGTTCTTTCCAAACCAAAAGGAAAAAAAACCTTTTTTATCACAATTTGCTGTATAGTTAAGAAAGCCARAATTTCCCAACACAAACTAAAATGTTTAGCAATTTTAATTGCTAAAACACTAGCAAATGCAGAGGCTTAATACTGCAGAAGTCTTTTCAGGTCAATCTTTTCACACAACCAACATCACTCTTGAAGGCTTTGTGACCACTCTATTCTAACATATTAAACCTTGACAAATCCTCCCTTATCCTGTTAAGTAGTCAGAGTAGTGCTTTGGCATGATTTTGACCAGTATTCTCCCAGATGTGGCTTGAAGTTAGCATTAAAGCAAAGAGAATTTCCAGTTCCTAGTTTGAATGCAGATGTCATATTCCAAAGGATAAGAAAGTTTAGTAATGGCTACGGGTTATCTGTGTTAGTTGGACTCAGAGAGAGAGCACGGGACTTGACAGAGTTTAATTTACTGCTTCTGATGTAGCTGTGTCCTGGTCCTTTCTCAGAACATGCCTTTTCTTTTCTTTTCTTTTCTTTTCTTTTCTTTTCTTTTCTTTTCTTTTCTTTTCTTTTCTTTTCTTTTCTTTTCTTTTCTTTTTTTTTCTTTTCTTTTCTTTTCTTTTCTTTTCTTTTCTTTTCTTTTTTTTTCTTTTCTTTTCTTTTCTTTTCTTTTCTTTTCTTTCTTTTCTTTTCTTTTCTTTTCTTTTCTTTTCTTTTCTTTTCTTTTCTTTTCTTTTCTTTTCTTTTCTTTTCTTTTCTTTTNTTTTCTTTTCTTTTCTTTTCTTTTCTTTTCTTTTCTTTTCTTTTCTTTTCTTTTCTTTTCTTTTCTTTTCTTTTCTTTTCTTTTCTTTTTTTCCTGCCACGAGGAAAAGGAATTTATCTTGGTGGAAAAAAAGAAATTTCATCATTTGTATTGGATTCCCAGGAGTACAGTTGCTCCATCAGAGCAAGAGCAATTAAAATAAATTAAAACAAAAAGCAATTAAACCTCTCTGCAATTACATAGAGCTGAAATCATCAGGAATGCACTGATTGTTCACAGAGTGCATCAGTAAGTGTTTAACACACCTGCCACATTTGTAGAGTGCTGAACTGGCTGCACACGTTTGTATTTAGTGTTCACAGGGCACATGCAGAAAATCCTAAGTATAACAATCTAGTGTTGCACAGTTCACAGTATGTTAATTTATATTTCTCTTTGGGATTTGGGGGATAGGTGAAAAAATAAGGACATTTGGTATTTGCAAATTGACCTAAATATTTAGATCATAATTTAAGTTTGGTAATGACATCCAGCTCATGGTGCAAAAAGTGTCATTGACTTCACTGAGATCTGGATTTCTCTCTTTCTGTTACTGCAGCTATTCCAGTGTAATCATGCTGAAGTGTGCAAAATGCCTTAACTGCAGTAGGTGTGGGATTATGTTGACTGTGGAAAAGTGAAAGAGATTATGAAACACTTAGATCAGAAAGGTGTTCAGGCWATGCCACTGGACAAGTGGTGGAGACAGGTGTACTGTAGGAAAAAAGTAAGTGGAGAGGAAGAAGGGAGCATTCCATCATTCAGAGTAGCTGCAGAGTAGCTCACTSTGGCAAAAGAAGGTGAGAAACAATTCTGGTCATTGGCATATATCTTCACTTAAGGGATTCTTGAATAGGCTGACTAAAACACAGCAAGAAATAGAAGATAGTCTTCCAACCWGCATATAATCAGTTAAGAACATTGCACATTTTATGACAATCTAGCTGATGTTCTAAAGAATGGTTAATATTCATCATGAATACAATATGAGTATGAATCACAACACTGCATGGAATTACTTCAGTATATGAAAATGCTGCTTAAGCCTTATTAAGTAACTTATCATGAAATGTGTCTTAGAGAAGGCAGAACATTAAGGGTGGTTTGATAGCAATGCAAACATATTCAGCACTTGATACTTTGGCACATTTGAAATTAGTTCTTATAACAAATTTAATTTTAAAACTCTTTAAAAGCCCTTTAAACCTGTGTTAAACCAATCTGAGTAGAAGGTATTATTTAATATGATTGAGCTCATAGTTTAAAGTACTTCAATACACTTTCATATATCATTTGCATCACTGAAAATATCTGATTATGTTACATTTGGAGTTTATAGTATTAATTTCTTGAAGTACTTATAACGTGTTGTTCAATATTATTATACAAAATATTACAGAAATCAGACAGATATATATTCTATGATAATTCTGAAGTATTATTTCTTATTTCAAAGCATATSTACTGGCTTTGTCCATCATTTCTTGTATTATTGAGTGCTCTAGTGAAAGAAGCATTTTATTACTTTTAGGACTTAAAGCTGCTGCAAATGGGTTTTTTACAACTGCAAGCAAGCTAGTTCCAAATTTGAGTTGATGTGTCTCTTCACAGATTGAAAAAAAATGCCTCTGCATGTAACATTCAATTATGGGAAAATACTAGCATGGAGAAGCAAGATTAACTTTTATATAATATCATTTATCAGCAGAAATAAGGAAAATAAAAAATCAAAACAAAACACACCCTCTGGAAGTGGACTGTTACAGCTTAAGCAAAAGAAGGAGTGACAAAGACTGAAACAAAAGATGGAATGTCTTTGTACTTTGAGGAAGGAAAGTGATAAAATTCATTTTAAAAAATTCTAAACTAAAAATGGAACCATCTACAGCACACAAACAATTTGAGTTATTAGAAATTTGTGACATGATTTCATTTTAATTTTGATTTTTTTTTTGGTAGTGATAATCCGAAAATGCTGGAAAGCAAACTTTAATTGTCTGTTCCCAAATAACATATTGGCTCTGTCTARTTAAGCAAAACTGAATGTGCTCATACAATCACAAATTTCTTGTCTCAACTCCTACTATGTCTTACAACAATTAAAAAACATGTGCAGCAGTAAACATGCTACTTAAAAGGAAAACAACAGTAGATTAAACTACTAACCTTTGATTTCATGTTCCACACCTTTTAAATGCTAGATGATGCCATAAAAATACACATTAATCTGACACTATCCTCCTATTGCCCMCTAACCTGCTTTATGAAAGGCCTCTAGAATTTGCAACAACTGACCTTTCCTGCCATTAGGCTTTCTTAATATTTTAAGTATGCTCTTTTAATATATTTTTTATTGCTGACCTACAGAAAAAGCAGTCATTCATTCATTGATTGCAATAAATGTATGTGCTCTTATTTGCATGATTCAGCTGTGTTGCATCTTAGGAATTTAAGCCACTCTGACTACACTTAGGTTTTCCTTTAAATTTTCACGCAGAAACAGAAGACATGTGGAGTGTGTCTGGTGAACACACAATTTGTGTCTTATGAACTTGCTAATTAAATCATACTTTTGTTGACTTATGGTGCCTCACTGTGTTCTGACAAGGTAGATCATTTTGTGTTGCTCCTATGCCTAACCTTAAAATTACTGGATYTATGTATTATGGACTATGAGTTGTAATTAACTGTCTGATGTTCAATAAGCAGTTCAAAATAAGTAATCCACATTAGTCTGCATGCATATTATACCCATGTGGGATATTTCAGTAATGGACCTACTTACTTTATTTTCCAGTAAAATACTGGGTTTGTACTGCTGTAGGAATGACCTGACTTGTAATAATGCAAGTTCAAAACCGTAGCTCTGCATCAACCCGACCCGAATTTAATCGCCCGTGTTCTCAGTTTATTATCACCTTTAAAGTCCAGTAGTTCACAAATAGAAATTCTTGTTTTATCGAAGCAAAACAAACAAGGTAAAAACAAACAAACCCAACCACGGGAGGAGGGAGAGGGAAAGGAAAAAACACAGCTCCTCCCCCAGTGAAACAAAAACAGAATCAAAACACCTCTCAAAGTATCTCTGCACGTTTATTGTGTTTCTGTCATTTTCCTCCTGCAGGGACCGGCCGCCTGTGGGAGGTTGTCTACCGCCACCTAGCGGGCAGCGCGGGGAATGACCCGCGGGAGGCGGCTCTGCCCGAATCCAGGGACGGAGCTGCCGCAGGAATTGTGGCCCTCATGCGCAAATAATCGACACAGCCGACAGCACCTGCGGGGATTAAATAACTGACACACGAGTTCTGCTGATAGCTGTGAGCTGAAGTGGGCTTTGGTGGCAGCGAGAGCATTTCTGCACGCTGTAGATGGTGTTCCGGCTTTGTGAAACTCAAAGCCTCGTGCGGGCTTTCAGCCGAAAGTATCTCGCTTCTACTTATACCTATATGTATTTTTAACAAGCTGTGTTATTAATGGAGAATGACGGGAAAAAAGTCTATAAATAATACCCTTCAAGAATTCCTTGCGTCTTTCTTTCAATCAAAATTCAGACCAGAATAGCAGAATCTGCCTCATCTCAGTGATTACCTTTCCTTTGGTCTGGTRAATGAAATGAAAAATCTGCAGCACAAATTAGCCAGGGTTTAAAAAGAGCCTTGCATATTAAAGCGAGTGCAATCTGCATTGTRGAATCACAATCAGGAAACTGTGGAGATGTGGAAATCTTTGAATTCCTATATTTTATCTCCTCAAGCTGGAAGGTGAGTTCAACCACTTTGAATACACAGGGTAAAACACGCTTTCAAGGAACTGAACAGTTCTTATTCTCTTTGAAATAATAATAAGGAGAGATATGGAGGTGATGTTTKCTGGTTCTACATTGCCTTGAGAACACTTGTCGAGCAAGTAAGATTCAGATTTAGTTTCCTCTTTGTTCACTGAGTGTTTTAAACTCAATTGACAAGGTCACTTGTTCTCTTTCTGGATTTCTGAATCAAGTATTTCTGGCTGCAGAGCAGCACAGCTTCAAACAGAAGAGTGGCAAGGACATGGAACACCCTGGAAACTCATTMTATTGGTATTAATGACTATGTCTAGTCCACTAAATTAGGCACGGCCAGGACATGGGGTCCAGTACTGGAAATTTCGTGTCTTTTTCTATCATCAGCCTGCTTTCAGCATGGTTTTTGGCCCAGACCAGCCCTRTCATACTGGCACCATCCCAGGCAGAGCCAGGTCAGGGTTTGTTACAGTTAAACAGCATAAATGGGACCCCTAAGAGAGCATCACCACAAGGACACCAGTTATGTCCCACCACTTACCCCGGGGGTCCTGGTGCATCCTATTTATTAGTTTAGAACAGAGAGAGGGGATGGAAGGTCAGATCTTCCCAGGTTAAGGAGAACTGTACCAAGAACTGTGATGCCTGCAGTGTGCTCCTGCCACTGAACTATTTTCCTGAAAGGCAGAATTTTTACCTGCTTGTATTTTAAGGGAAAGGCATGACCTGTTCACATGAACTGAAATGGAAGCTGAAAACCCTAAATCCCAGCTGCACAGAAGCTGCTACGCAAGACCCCTCAGAAGGCACTTCAGATGCACCTCTGCCTTTGATGTTTTTTATTCTAAGATGCTAAAAAAAGAGTCCCAGAATTCAGCATTTTGTGCAGCTTTCTCTGCATCAGCCTCTGTCTAATTGCATTTCTTCCTGGAGGGGCAGGTACAGGGATACGTGTAAGACCTCAGATGGAAAACTGAATTATAGCCTCAGTTGTTTGGTCTGACTTACAGACTTTATAACTCAAAGTGTCGTGAGATCTAAACCTACTTCCACAGCTGACTATGGATATTTTGAGAATAATGCCAAGATATAAGCTTGAAGTTTTAATGGTGAAGGTTTTCAAAGCATTTAAAAATATATATTGAGATGCTAGTATCTGCTTGAGTGTCTAAAAGCTTGAAATAGCAGGTGCAAATTCCATCTTCATTTCTGATATAGGAAATAAATTTAGAAGATCAACAAAGATTTCAAGATTTTAAAATTTTGTCCTTTTTTTATTTACAWTTTTTCATAATTTCATAATTCCCTTCAAATTTACTAGAAAACTGCTTTATATGCATTTTAATGTTATGATATTATCATCATTATTATACTATTATAATACTATATCATTATTCTGATTTCAATATATACATTTTGCTGGAAGAGCAGCTGGCAGACATCATACAACAAGATACAGGTTTGCTTTATATTTTCATGGCTTTAAAAAGTTCACCCTTGCCAAGTATGCCAGGATTCTGCTCAGRAATTCTGCCCATCCATTCTGACAAAATTTCAGCTTGCACCTKAAATATGTCTTTGATATAAATATGAATAGGTTTTATTATTTTTATGTCACTATTTAAAAAAAAAGAAGAAACAAAAAGACCAAGTCTAAAAATAGTTCCTCAGGATTTTTCAGCTATAAAAATTCTATATCTCTGTTCAGCTTACAGCAGAAAAYGGGAACTGTTCATCAGTGGAAGGCCATCATAAAAGACCTAAGTAAAATTTTCACTAAATACCTTTTCCTGTGTTTGGTTTAAGGAACAGGCATTCCCAAATGCCTAATTATACTCGAGTTGCAATCTCTGACCTTTATAATTGCAAATCATGTAGCACTTGAGGTTTAACCTACTGATCATTAGTAGATGTCATACACAGTTCTAACACTGATAATGTGTGTTATTTGAAATTTGTTGAGACTTTGATTGTAAAGTCAATCAAAATAATTTAAATGTATTAAAGAAAAGCATCCTCAAAAACTACTTAGGAATTTATTTAAAAATTACTAAATCTCATATATAATGTGTTGATATATTCTGACACAGCAAAAAAACCATCAATGTTTATGTGTCCATAAACATTAAATTCAGGCTACAAAATATCGAGGTTTTTTCATGTTTCCTCCCTGACAGACTGCAGACCATTTGTTAGAGGCCATGAAATGATTCCATCAAGAAATGCTGAGTACCCTTTCTTATCAAGGGGGAAAGAAAATTTTCCAAGAAAAACAAATCTAATTTTAGTAACAATAAGGGTCTCTAGATTGATAAAAGATCCTAGAGTAGGTAATGGATTAGWAGTTCTCCATTCCACTTGGCTCTTTTAGCCATATATCAGTGTTTTTCAAGAACATTTTCAGTGCATTTCAAGAAATTGAATTCTCTTGCCATTCAGTCTTTAAGGAAAGGGAGATTTGACTTAAAATACAATACATAATATAAAACATTTGACCATGCTAATCACTTATTGACCTAACAACCATTGTTTGAGGCAATGGCAAATATTTGAAAAGTAGAATTCAATATAATATATAGGATCATGAGAACAGAGATCAGGAGACTTGTGTGAGGGCTAATGCTGAATAACATTTAATGAGGACTTGGGGATTTGGTGCAGRGATACATAACTTAGAGATTATTAAATTTCACTTACTGAATGTTTTATCTTATCAGTTGCTACAAAGGAAGTAGTATAATTCTTAAAATCACTAAAAAGCACTGAAGATTGAAAATTCTGTACCTGTCATATGAAAAAAAAACCGAGCTCAAACCAGAAAGAAACACCTGTTCTAAAAAATACATGTAATTCTCCATACTTGTTTGAAAAATCAGTGGTACAGCAGTTCTGTGTGCACAGGTCTTTCCCTGTTCCTCCAGATTCCTACATCACTAAAACAATATCACAGTCAGCTGCAGGCCCTCTTCTTTCTGACAGCAAAAAGAATAGTTTGACTTCCTACCTAAAGAAAACCACCGCTGGAAATCTTGCCACAACAAAAGGGGCTAAAACAAAAGCCAAGGGCATCCACCASAGCCAGTTAGAGAGGATTTTTTTCTTCTATAAGTGTGTTAACTTGCTTTTATGGCCATTCTGCATACTAAACAGTGTATTGATGTAAAACCACATTCAATATAAAGAAGAAAGCAAGGGGCTGAGTTATCAGGAATAACATGAGTAACAGCTTTTGCAAATATGACCAGTTAGGTTCCCTGTGCTGCTCTCACTGACTAGCAGAGTGGCAGTGACCTGAGAGAAGCATAGGCMCATCTCCCTTGTACCTCTAAAGAGGGGCCAGGGGAGATAGGACAGGCTTTGACTCAGATGGCTCCTGTCAGGAGAACAGGGAGCAGGAGGCTGKAGGACACTCTTCAGGGTATGAAATGTCCAGGAAGGAGCTGCGATGACTCCAAGGACTCTAAAAGTAGAAGAGTGGAGGAAACAGAGAGGACAGATGTGTTACTTCAGTTCTGATGACCTATCTAGGTGTTCCTAACTGAAAACTAAATAGCAAAGAAATGTAGGCATTTTCAAATTAAATCAAAAGAATGYATATCATCTTGTGTGTAAATAACACATTTTCAGAACTGAAGTTTTTTTCTCTCATCAATAAAGAACCTGTTCTCTTACCCTCTGTGGTAAATCTTCAACTTCTGCAAGCAAAACCAGAGAATCTTTGCAGCAGAGAATCTGCTGCACCTGTGATGCTGGGGATAACTGGGACAGCAATACATACCAGATTTATATTCAATAGGGGCAGTAACATTCCACCAGAGAAACCTGGATATTCTCTTTGAACAGATACAAGACCACTTCAAAAGTCATTAAGTCTCATCTGGTACTCTGCAAGACACCTGAATAAGTATGGTAGATGCACTTAAACAGACAGAAATTAAACATTTCTCCTGACTGGTATCTGGAGCAGATACTTCTGACCTGGCAAKGGCACTGCAACAACAGTCCATCAGGACTATTTTGTCCTGAATATGTCAAGTACTGTTGCACTTGTCCCCATCATCCCTGTCCTATTTTTTAATTTTCCTCTTTATGTAACTTAGTGATTTTTAGCTCTTTTTAATGGCCACCAATGAGGTAACTCACCAATATTTTTTAATTTTTTTATTTGCTCTATCCTCTGATAYGTTCTGGAAACTAAGGTTTTAAGGAGTGCCCTCAGTTGTGGTTTGTGTGTATGTATCATGTTAAATTGCACACTGCTTTTAATATTTCTTAATTTTCATAGTTAATTTTAACATTCAGGTTTTCCATCACTTTTTTCCATATATATATATATATATATGTTTGTATATATGGGAGTATAGGTGAAGGAGATATGTCAGTTTTAGAGTACATTAAGGCTAAGATAGAATCCACCAATATAAAGGTATCTTGCTTCCACATTGCTGCTTAGGACCTGGGACTTAAGTCTCCATGCGCCATAAATTATCTTTATGCACATGTACTTGACAAGTCATATGTCCAGAAATAACTATGTAGATTTAAAAAAAAAAAAAATTAAAAAATCAAAACAGAAGCTGATAAGTTATTGCACAACTAATTTTTTATTCATTAAGAAGGGAAAGCATATTCTGTGCTGAGTGCTCTGCACATCTGAGTACAGCCCACTACTTATTTCCAGGGTTCARTAAGTATGATGCATCAGCTCACTCACACAACCCTTTTCAGCTGTTTTCATGTAGTGGTTTCCATCCATGAGGTGATATAACTCCCTATTTAAGTCACCTATGAGTCTTCTCATGAAGGTTTATATTTGTACAATCACGATCACTAAGTATTAGTAGAAGCAAGGGCAAACCTAGAGTTTCTTAACATGTCTTCAGAAGATTAAGTAATTYTAAAAACATGCTGCTGCAGCTAAAGATAGACCACCCACGTCCTGCATTTTCTCTTGGTCTTGCTTGCCTTCCAGCCCTCGCCTCCTGAAAAAAAAATTAAAAATTAAGAATTTGTCAGTGTAAGAAAAGCCACAGAAATGTAGAGTCAGGATAAAAATTAGCTGGGAAAGAGTTGGGTGGACACTTCCATGCCTGTTCCAGAGCAGGATTAGGGTAGTTCAATGCAGGCTTTYATGCAAAGCTACATGAAATTCAAGATAAAAAACTTTAAAGGGAGTATTTCATTATTTTAAACATACTGCTTTTGTAAAATCCCTTCTCATAGAGTTTCCCTCAGTTTTCTGTTCGCAGTCAGAGCCAGGGGCTCCTGGAGAGCCACCAGCCAGTGCCACTCCCAGGSCAGGGCAGCTGGGGGGCACCAGGCGCCTCCCTGGGGATGGGGACAGGGAAAGGTCGGGCTGGGCCATGGGCTGAGAGTGTGCCTGCCTTAGGGGGCCTGTGGTCAGGCAGGACAGACACACCCCTGGGGATGGGGACAGGGAAAGGTCGGGCTGGGCCATGGGCTGAGAGTGTGCCTGCCTTAGGGGGCCTGTGGTCAGGCAGGACAGAGCTGTGGGGAGCTGGAGACGAGTCCTGCTGTGGCACAGGAAGGGGGGGCAGGGACAGCAAGAGCAGCCAGTGAGCTTGGACACCCCCACAATCAACTGCTTTATCTGCAGAAAGTGTTCAGTGGGTGAAATTGCAGCCTGTGCATTTCAGAAGAGGGAGAAGAAAAGGAGTGTGAGCAGGTCAGAGCTGAAACCTTCTGTGGGTCTCCTCACATGTGAGCTGAATTCAGCTTTCCGCCAGTGAGGGCTTTATGAAGAAATGCATTCWCATAACCTTTTTTGCTAGAATTAATTATGAAATTGTTAAAATGTTGTACAGACCTCATCAATACTCTTCTTAATTTTTGTCCTTTCAGCATTAGATTCAAGGGAATAAAAATTTAGACAGATCTTGCTGCTTGTGGAAGGCTTGTGGAAGGTTACTTGTTCTTGGGCTAAATCCACCAGCTTTGAGGCAGCTACATCAGCAAAGTCTTGCATGAGCACTTGTGGACAGCCCTTGTGCCATATGCCTCTGTGGGCAAGGCCACAAATGGYGGCATTTGTAGCCTTTGGGCTTTGACTGAACTGAGAGTAACCTGGTGTAGAAAAAAATGGGTGACCACACGTCCTGGAGCCCACAGCCCCTCTGTGTGACTCAGACTACCCACCTCCCTCTTCCTTCTTTTCCAMAACAGAAGGGAATTGTTTCTCTCTGRYAGCTCAGTCCTGCTGTGTTTGGAGRTGCTGCCTGCTCAGAGCTGAACTGCCACCACCATCTCTACAGAGTRTACTGCAGAGGTGGATTTTAAAGTAATGTATGCATTTGTTTGAGTGGAGGGAATGTTAGAAATTTGGTTATAAATATTAAAGGAGTGGGGAGAAATCTAGGGGCAAAGTTATGGTGTTGGGCAGGTTTTTCTTTTTTATCACTATTTGGATAGGAATGGAAAAGAAAAAAACATTGAGAAAAGATGCCCACCCAGAGGGAAGATGGAAAAGAGAAAGCTAAGAACTTATAAAGTATTAGGCTATGAGTTTCTTCTCTGCTTTTTCTCACAGAAAGGGAGCCAGATGAGGTAATGTGAAAAGCAGCAGCACCAGCTAACCATAAAAGAAAAAGAGCTGGCTGTAGCTTGACCTGAAAATAATGATAGGTGATGGAGACAGAGTTTAAGGCACAGAAACAGCAACATCCTGGAGGTCTAATGTGAATTATCACCATGGGGGGAATGACATTGGGGAACATATACAAATAAAGAGCATCAAGACTCTGTGGCTATGACAACTGTCTTGGAGTGTGTCCAACAGCCTCCTTGGGGCTCAGTAAGTTCAAATACTAAACCTTGCTGTGCCTGGACAGTCCAAGCAGACTCCCAGGGGTTCCTTGAATATATAAGACATAGAGAAAAAACAGAAGCGAAGGACAGTTCATATAAAATCACAGTCAAAACAAAATATCAGCATCTCTTCTCCAGATATATTACTCTTATGAGACACCAGTGGGCTGGTGTCCCAGTGTAGTTAACATATACAAGCAGGGAGTGGAAGACACAAGTCAGATGCCTTTTCTGAATCAGACAAAGACAAATTACAGAATCAGGGTTGGTCTAGATAGCAGCATGAAGCTAAGCACTTGCTTATTAAGCACCATAATGGTGATTTTTCCTGTTAGAGTGGCTTCTCTACAACCTCTGTAAGGATGGTTTATATATTCTGTGAGTCAGGRACTCATGCATTGGAATGTTCCTTTGAATTTCATCTGATGTATTCACTAGAAAAGATTTTTTCAATTAGGTGTTAGAACTGTCTATTTATATGACAAGAATTGTTTTCCTTCAAAAACCCACAATCCTTAGCCTTAAGACAGAATTACAGGTAATATTATGGGTATTGGTGTGTCTTCAGCTCTCTTTAAARAACTCTCTTCAAATAATTGAATTAATGTCTTGGGGGAATTCTGTAATTTCCAAATTGCTGGATGAAATATATATTCAATTAATCCATTTTTCTTTTACCTYTTGATTTCTTACGAGAGTCCCACACCAAAGATTTCATTTTCAGTTCTGATTAAACAATGCATTCAAATTAAATGAAACAAAAAAATTACATCTCTCTGCATAATAAACAGAGCTTTTTGCTATATTTAAGGGGAAAAAAACAAACCATGTGACAATTGTGCTTTAACTAATAAATTGTGGATGTTTAAAAATAGCACACTGAATCAGAACAGAATGTTTGCTTTTAGAGCATCTGAAAGATACAGCAGGATGTGCTGTTTAGAATGTGTGCAGGTGTGAATAATTAAAAATCCACCATGTTTATGTGTCTTTGATTACACAATCATTCTCATAGCTACAAGTGATTCTAATCAGCTACACTGAGAGGTGATGGGACTCTATAAATARCATATAAAGCAAATTTTTGTAGCCTCTTTGTAGTTTGGAACCTCTCTTAGCATGCACATTGTGAACAATAATAAAGCTTTAACAATAGCCTTCACACATTTTCAGAACCTTTTTTTTTCACATTATATTACAGCCTTCAAAATAACTATCCTTTCAGTGTTAAATAGTAGTACAATCGGACTTTCCTTCCTCCAAACTGATTCAAAGCACACACTGACATTTCAAATGTCTTAATGAAAATTTAATTATAGCAAGCCAGCAGATATCTATTATTTCAATAAGCAAAAGGGACCCACACTGAGTAAAGTCCTCTTTTCTATTCTTCTAAAAATGAAAGGGAAAAAAAATCAAATAAACTTATGATACAGTTTGGTATGTCTTTACCTTATCTAATCCAAAGAGCCATGCCTCATTCACAAACCAAAGCTTCTTCATGAGCAGTACACCATTGGAGACATGCTGTTGTACTCACAATCAATTTTTAGAGAGTTCTTTTTGCCTTCCCTTCGTCCACCTGGTCTTGATTCTCCTACTGATTCTTTAGTGAAGCGACATGCTGATCCATAAAACTTCTGTGTTTCCAATGGGTCTGCACTTGCCAGTTTTGTGGGTGATGTTTTCTGCCCACCCACCTCTCAGCTGTTTTTATTAATGCACCAGTATTTTGAGTGTCTCAATGAAATAAGGGATCCAATGTCCCAACCACTTTATAAGTTGCTTGTGCCTCAATGAATTAAATTATTTCAACACACAGAAAGGATAGAGTAGTTAGGAAACTAAAAAGGTAAAAGGAGATATGACCAAAATTACAGGGCTTTAATGGATCAATAGAAATAGAATTTGGATGTCAGGATACCTGTTCAATGCCAGGTCCCATCAGTATTGCAGTATAAACTGTCTACTTTCAAATCATTAATCATAAGACCTAAGGGTCAAAAAAATTTCTGATCTAGATTTACCAGGTAGGAAATAATAAAACAGGAGATGATCAGCAGGAAAAATAAGTTCTTTCCTCACAAAAAACAGGAGTTAATCTGGTCCTTTTTGCATCTTAAATTCTTCTTTTTAATAAAGTGGTAACAGTGGGCTTAGGTAAACATTCTAAATAGAACAAAACATTTGTATGGGAAAAAACCAGGCATCTTTAAGGCTTGTAGATATTTTTCCCAGCCAAAGAGAGGTTCAGATTGTGTAAAGTTATGAGGTTCAACATAAAGGTTTTGATTGATTCCCCCACAATCTAAAAGACAAAGGCCCCTTACTCAAGGTTTACACCAATCAAGGAAGTTTCAACTATGGGTGTGCAAAACTCAACCCWAGTTTAAATGTGAATACTGGCTTTTGTTAGACACTTAGAAATGAATTTATGAAAGGGAGGGAAATTTAAAGACTCTAAGGATGTGATAAATTTAAGTCTTATATAATCTGTTAATAAATGAATTAAACTTGCTACCAAAACCATTTAAACRTGAATTTTTGTATTGCTCATTTGATAAATCTGTGCTATACTGCTGCAACTGTGWGGCAGCTGCTTTCCATGTTTCACAATACTATATGAATTTCATAAATAGCATAATGATCTGTCTGTGAGTTGTGAAGATAATGAATAAATCCTATTTGCATTAGCTCCAATCCCATACAAGCGTAAAAAWCAAAGCTAAGCACCAGGATTTCAGTAAGACATCCATATGTCCAAATTATTCCTTTACTTCTGTGCAKAAAACTTTTTGGATATTAAAGAGAGGAAGATAGGTGATGAAGAAAATGTTGAAAGCCCACAATGACCCATTTGAGCCGCACCTTTGTGTGTATCCCATGCTAAGAGTTTGGAACGCAGCTTTATGGATGAGTACCTATCCTCTTAGTGTTGGATGACAGTACCYTTCCTTCTTGAAGGGTTTTGCAGCACTTTTCTCAACAGTCTCCCATGTCTCCTTTCCTGTATTCCCTAGCCAGTTGAGAAAATAATATCTATGAAGCCACAAGTGAAATATTGAACCCTTAAGTTCTTGCTCTGTCTTCATGTTCAGCTGTACACAGAGTTGTTCCACTCAAATTTATTTGCTTATTTTTGAATTCACAATAATGGTTCTTATTTTTCATTCTTATAATATCAGTAATTGTTTTTACATTCTAGGTCTCAAGAGAACTTGCAGATTTCTTGTAAGACAGAATTGTGACAGAGGGAGCATAGCTGTTTCCTTTGAAGTGGTGTTCTGGATTTAAAAATCATCAGAAGGGAACTATAAGCCTTTAGTATTGAGTCAAATTACTGAAATAAAAATAACTCTGGTTTTCATTAAAGAAATAGAGTACTCTCTTTTAAGGCAATAAAAAGACGATATTCATGGCATGTCCACTTAAAACTGTTTTCAAAGGATTATACCACAAGTACAATGTTCATCAATAACTTATTAGAAAATAAACCAGAAGATATTCACATCAGCAGCAAAAATTTATATTTAGTATCAGAATGATAATTTTACAGGACTGTTAGAAATAAAGTTTGTCTTTTCAAGTATTTCAGTCACACTACTGTTTAAATTAAACTTTCCTTAACTTTGAAATCTGGGTTGGAGTTTTCTTGCATATATTCTAAAAAACATTGATCATTACCTAACAAGTCTATGAAGGTTCTACAGAAAAGATAATRGCTATTTCTTAGATGTTCCCTCAATTTTCAAATAAGTAGTATAGAATTAGTTTATTAAATACATATATGTAGACAACATAGCATTAAATAATACAAAAATAGTAGAAATTATGGCAATCAATCACAGGGTTTGAATAGAGCAGATGAAATTTTCCCATGAATGTATAACTTAAAGAAAATTATTTTTGTATACATTTCTTAAAATTAATTTTCTTTGAAATTAGACTTTATTATATAATTCCTTTCAAGCAGAAATAATTCAAATATCATAATTATTGGTGTTGGAGAACCAAGAAGGGTATTCTAATGAAAGGAAGTGGAGAAAAAAAATTAAAATTGAGGTATGCAGGTTTCACCGGGGGTAGAGTCGCTTCTYTTCACAGTGGTTAATAGGGGACCGTGTTTTGAGCTTGTTCTGAMCACAGGGTTGATAATACAGAGATGTTTTTGTTATTGCTGAGCAGGGCTTACACAGAGCCAAGGCCTCTTCTGCTTCTCGTAGTGCCACACTGGGGAGGGGGCTGGGGGTGCTTGGGAGGCTGGGAGGGGACACAGCCAGGACAGGAGACCCAAACTGACCAAAGGGACATTCCAGACCAGGTGACATCATGCTCAGTACATAAGTGGRGGGGAGGATGAAGAAGGGCACATTTGGAGTGGTGTGTTTGTCTTCCCAAGTCACTCCTTCGTATGATGGGGCCCTGCTCTCCTGGGATGGCTGAAGCCCTGCCTGTCCCTGGGTAGCAGTGAATTCATTCTTTGTCTTACTTCGCTTGTGTTCTTGGCTTTTTCTTTCCATATTAACCTGTCTTCATCTCAACCCATGAGTTCTCTACTTTTTACTCCTGCTGGTGGGGGAGTGAGCCAATGACTGCACGAGCTTGGCTGCTGGCAGGCAGGTTGGAATATTAAAAATTAACTTAGGGGTTTGGTGGGATTTGTTTTGCTAGAAAAAGAGCAAGAATAAACCTATTTTTCTTAATGTCTTCTGATTTTGGGGATTTTTTAAAATTGCTTTTTCACATGAAAAATAATTGATGATTTTCAGGCTGTTTTAGTCCAACTGTCTGTTAAGCTGACCTATCTAGATCAGAAAACACTAGCTTAAGGAAAATAATGTGATAACCTGGCTAAGTTTAGTCACTGCCCTTTGTATGGATGCTCCTCTGCCCCTTGAGGTGATATTCAGATGTAGAATCAGTTGAAACAGCAGCTTCACACACTAGTTTCAGAATTCAAATCCTAGAATTACCTTGAAGTATAATGGTTGCCCATATTTCCACAAATGATATTCATAAGTTTCACATGATCCTTTACTTCTGTCAGTGAGCATGTACTGATATTACCCCAACTCTTGTAGATTCCACAATCACAGTGTCTGAACATAACCCAATAGAGAATTGGAAAATGTTGGAGCACTAGTAATGAGTTGTCTAAATAAATAACTTCAGCTGCCACCCCAGAAGGATGTGGGATGTGTAAATTCCAAGCAGATGTCTTGAATAACCCAGAGTATGTAAAATAGCCTATGTTTAGGCAACTCATTCTGTCCTCACTAGTTTGAGAATGATATCAGAATGTTTCCACCAGTTCTATTTTATCCAGTAGACTTTGGCTGGACAAATAAAATTTTAAGAATATGAGGTTCCAATATCTTTTGTTGTCTGGGGAAGTCACACCCTAACATTTACTACATATTTCACCAAGAAATAAGCCTGGGGCTAAAAAGTCTCTTTCTTTTACTGCTATAGAAACTCCACCATATTTCTGTGAATTAAAAAAATATTTACTGGGAGGAAAAAAAAGAGAGAATTTAGAGATGAATCACCTATCCTTTCAATTCTTCTTTATGCCAGTAAATATTTCATTAACTTTGCAATACAGAGTGACTCCACAGARGAGACTGAAGTACATGCAATCATACACATTAGTCTGGCCCTGGAACGAGTTAAAGCTTTCCTCATTTGAAAACAGGTTCCCTCAGGGAGTATCAAACCAAAAGTGAGATGCTTACTAAAATGAAACTGTTTGAAAATAGGGTTCCAGCATAAATCCTTTTCTGGGACTGTCTTTTGCTAAGATCTCACCTGGTTTGGATGTTTATCTCCCTCTGCAGAGTAATGGAGATTACTCAATTAGTGTTTCAAATAGGAATTCTCACACAGCAAACACTATTGAGTTAGACACAAGTGTATGAAGATGAAGGAAAAAGTCATCATGTTTTCTACCACCTRTCATCATTATGTTCTGTTACTTCTGATAGACTCTAAAGTGAATGCAAACACATTATGTAATTTACWGTTACAAAAGTAAATTATCTACATCAGCTACTTCACTCTTCTCTACATCTGGTATCACTCATCACAGGCAGTCCATGTCTAAGTGAGACTGTTTAACAGCTCATCTTTAGTTGGAAAGCATGCTGCTACCACAATAAGTTTTTCCTTATTGCATAATAAAGTCACATGTGTACTCTTCATACAATCTTTTACTCTGCAGAAAGCAAATTAATCAGAGATAGCAGCTGTTTTCATCTTTAAAAAACCCAAAAAACAACAACAGCAAAAAAACCCCACAGAGTACTATTAAGGGAAAAGCACAGTAAATAAAATCCAGATCTGATTTACATTATGATTTTAATGTTACTATTTTTAAAGATTCCAGAAAGAACCATTCATACATCAGCAAAAAAAGGTGCTCACTGAAATTACCCATCCTAAGATTACCAGTGCATCTCTAACATACAAATCCAAGCCAAAGTCAAATATCTTGCTGGGACAGCTTACAGCAGGATGGACATTAGCTCATTTCATTCACTACAGTTTGAGCAAATGGTTACTGTACTGGGAACCCACTACCAAACACTAAACGAAACATTAACATGATTCCCTCCATTGAGCAYATCAACTCATAAATATGCTGACAGCTTTGTGACGAGACCAGTTGTCACTGGTACACATGGATGGTAACCATGTCCTTTGCCATCCACTGGCAGATTTCCAGTCAGTGTGGGTGGGCCTTGCTGCTTCTTTGTCATGCATAACCCTGGGTGATGCACAGGTTACATCTGCATTAACAAGCAGCTACCCAAAGGGAGCAGATCCACACAGAGGAGCAGCTGGTGCTAAGGATCCAGGGTGCACAACACAAGACAGGAAATTTTACTTCTGACGAGCTGATTTGCACACTGAGCAGTCAGCTGYGCATGAAGTGTATTAGGTGGCTCCCAAAGTGGATCATCTATCTTAGTTTCAGCAGAAAGRAGTCTAAGTTATGTGCCCAAGGTCTTCTTGTGTCACAAATGAAAGCAAATACATGTTCTTGATTCAAACTGAAGTGCAACTCTAAAGCTAGTTTGTCTCCAGCAGAGGCGTCTTCCCCATTTATGTGCAGGGAAAGTTTCAACTCTATAGCTCCCCTTCCACGTCCTGTTAATGTAAAAGAAGGTCCTAAGGCAGATCATTTTGCAGCAACTGACTTCATGAGTGCCTCTCATAGAAATGGACACTTTTTATAGGAAGGGATTGTTCTGGACTGTAAAGGCTATTACACCACAAGATACTTGTTAATGAACCAAATAGCATTGATGAATTACTCTTTCCTGTACCTCAGATTTCCCCTTGGAAATCTGAGGTACAGGATAACTTAATTAATCTAGTACCACCACTGTCCACTGATGAAATCAGCTGTGCTTCTGGTTCCTTTAATATCCCTCATTTTCCACATGCCTACACATACACACTGACATACCATGTCCTTCCTTCCTTCCTTCCTTCCTTCCTTCCTTCCTTCCTTCCTTCCTTCCTTCCTTCCTTCCTTCCTTCCTTCCTTCCTTCCTTCCTTCCTTCCNTCCTTCCTTCCTTCCTTCCTTCCTTCCTTCCTTCCTTCCTTCCTTCCTTCCTTCCTTCCTTCCTTCCTTCTCTTTTCTAGATTTTCTAGATTTTTCTAACCGGATTTACACTTTGTACTCCATGCTTATACACTTGAATTTTAGAGACTCTAGATCACCACAGCAGTTGTTTGCATTCATTGAGGTTAAATTTACTCTTCTTCAACATATGTGACTTGCATGACAGAACTGCACACAGTATCTGTTAAATTGTAGGCTCTATATTTTGTTAAAATTTTTCCAAAACTAACTGGAAATATTTAGACTGACATTATCTAGGATGGCATTCCCATTTTCACACCCATATGATACTTATTGCTCATAGTCGGCCTGCAATGAATTAATGTGAAAAGTCCTTTCCCTTCCATAGTAAATTCCAACTCCTGGTATTTTCAGAGTAACATTTAGATTGTTGTTACTAGTTCCTCAGAGTCTTCTGAAATTCCTAACATTAAATTTAATTCATAAGCATTAGATAATTTTTCAATTTCTTTTGACAAGATTCTGTTCATTGTAGTGGTATCTCTGAATTTTAAAATATTAGCAAATTTGAACAAATTCCTTCACTGATGTTAACATTTATCCTATTTTGATCCTTAAGGAGTTCAGATGGTAATATAATGTTCCTAATATCACTGTCTATTTAATGTTTTTCATTTTAGCTAGTTATTTCTAAGTATTTTTCTGTTTTAATTAAATATTTTATTTGTCTCTATATGGAAATATATTTCCATATAATATTGGATATTTTACTAAAGGTCCAGAAACATGGCATTTCCTCTGTTTCTTTGATTTAGAAAATAAGGGTTTTAAAGAAAATTACCAGGTTAATTTGCCAGTCACTAAGTCTACCAAGTGATGTTGCAGCTTATTTCATCTGACTGAGCTGATTCATTATCATAATGTCCCCAGTATAAAAAATAATCAGTACTTACATAATACTGTGAATTGTTTAAAAGAATTAGAAATAGATATTTTGAGACAGAAAAAGGAGAAGGCTTTTTAGATATGGCAGACTTGAAAAGAAGAGAAAAATTACCTCAAGGTAGTGTCAGCACTGAGAATGAAACAATTGTTTTGGACACCCAGATTCACATTCAGTCTTTCATTCAACAGAGTATACCATGCAAAAATTTATTAACTTAYTTGCACTTCATGAACTTTATGGTAACTTACAGAGTTGTGAGAGATCACTATAAATTATGTAAGTGACTGGATATACTTTTGGTAGAAGATGTTGAACCTAAATATATTTATACTGCCAGGACRAAGCAGGAAATAAAACAGAAATCATTAGAATTTGTTGGATTTCATGAATACTTGCTAGCTAGTTTGAAAACAGTATCTGTCAAAGCTTTTTCTTTTTTTTTTCCCATTTTGCTAGCAGAGTTTCTAACAGAGTCAGTACCATGAAATTCTAAAGTTATCCTATTCCTTTTTCTCTGAAATGGTCTCTAAACAGGTATGAATATTTATATTCTTCAGCAAGAACTGAATGTTTTTCTGTTTAAGAGTGGACTTAAAAAGCTTTATCCTCTTAAGATTCTCTTTTAAAAAGTCATGAAGAAAAGATAGTAATGTTATAATATTCTACTCAGCCATTTCTATGCATATTAACTGGGACTGTGAACATGTAAAGTTTTAAGAATTCAGCTTCTACGTTTCATCCAGAAAAATATTTTATGAATATTATTTTATAATATTTTAATACTTTATTTTGYTATTTTATTTTAGATAATTATTTTATAGTATCAGGTCGTAAATTTTGGAATGATCATTTCACACATGCACCTTTCATCTTTGACTCTCTTTGAGATGCATTTTTTTTCCTTCTCTTTTCCCTTTTTTTCCTAGTAAGTAGCACTCTGAGAGTTTGTTCAGCAGATGTACTGACTTCAGAAAAGGTGTATTTTGCTGCACAGCTCCAAGAAAAGTCTGACTCCRTCTTCACTATACTCTGTCAATAAAGTGTTAGATGAGCACTAGGATCCCTATTTAGCTGTCTCGTTTTCGGATTTAGCAAGATCAGGTGTTACAGTCCACCTTATAAATCTCAAATATATGTATCCAAAACCAGTGAAATGGCAAAAACCTCTTTTTCTAATGTCCATTTATTATATAAATTCTGATACTCTTAAATAAACAAACAAACAAAWAAACAAATAAATAACAGATATCAGGATGCTCAGTTGGAATTACAGAATTTTCTGAGAAATGTCAGGAAAGTATGGATTGTGTGGAAAAATTATAATCTAGTTGAATTTAAGGGTGGTAATAAATCTTCCTTTGTTGTTCCTTTGTGATAATGAAGTAGTCTATTGGCTGCATCTGCAATTTTTCTTTTTAATTGCAGTATGACATAGGATCCCTACTTAACAATGAGCAATGAACTYGAAACAAGTCTAATAATCACTACCATCAAACCAAGTGTGGCCAACTGAGGCACTAACTTCATTCTAATCCCACACTATGTTAAATTCAGATGGAAAAGGGAGGTGATGTCATTTTTTAAAACCTTGGTTTGAAGTTTTCCAGAAAAAAAATTCTAACAAACCTTTTACACATCACCAGAGTGATAATGAAATGTGTTAAAAGTAATGTTCATTTCTCTTTTGATCTTTGAAGCAGAAGAGGTGACCAACAAAATGAATAGTTATAACACTTAGTGACTCCATGAAAAATGGAAAATACATACAATTTAAACTGTGCTGGATGGAACAATGTATTTACGCTCTAGTAAGAGCATTTTCTCTTAATGTAAAAATCACAATCCTTTACACAATTGCTATGAAAAATTGGAGCATGCAAGTCTTTTAAATATATGTCAGATTTATCATCTTTTTTTTTTTAAATGAGGAGAAGTCTGACGAGTAGTTGGCAGCAGACAGTAGTGGGCCCAAACCTAAAAATATCTGTATCAACCAGCTTCAGTTGAATTCACTGTTCAAAAATGTGTATAAAAGAGCATGCGTCACACTCATTTGGAGTCAGTCAGATCACATCATGGAACACAATACCATGAGAGGAATTGAGCATCAAGGTTTGTTCAAGCAAATATACCTTTTTGCTGGAGGGGGAGCAGCAATAGGTAGGGAAATAGAACAAAGTAGAAAACTATTATTGCAAAAATTATTTTTCTTCCTTAAAACAATGAATAAGGACAAATACCTAAATTGATGCTTAGCAAAATTGTTAAAATATTTCACTATCTGGGTCTCATCTGTGCACCTAAGTTTAACATCTTAACATGATTAGTAACAAGAAGTTACCATCAGTACCTCATTTTCTTTGAGAAAGTAGTCAGCTGCTTCTTAAACTGCCTCTAAGATGCAAATGATGCTGTTGGACAAATGTCTTTTTTTGGTCCAGCTGGYTCAGTGTCTGATATTTCTCCTCAACACTTTCATAAAGCACGAGTCTCTTGGAAACCTACCACCATTGCAGCACTATGAGTACCAGCTCCATTATTTTATCCAAAAAAAAAGGTATTAAATTGTTTCAGCAAATTAGGGATTATTCATACAAGTTATGTAACTGACAGATCAGTGAAGGCCAGAACTTCTCAGGAATGCATAGGCAGTTAAGCAACGTAACCTTTTCTACTGCCATAGACTGATCAGAGGAAGATACCTCTTTTCAGATTGATTATATGACCTTTACTTGCCCTTTCCAATGAAGTTATTTATTTSCTGAGACTAATTTCACTAGTGGTTTCAACTAATCTGTTAGATTTCTAATTGGAGAAACAAAATAAGAGCAAGAACACTGAGATCATGCATCAGTTGGAAGACAGAAAACTCAGTAAGGTAATTCTGGTAGCTGCACATCCCAAATCCTGTTATGGAGAAAGATCTATGATACAGATCTGTTAAGGTTTGTTGTTAGCAGAGCTAACCTTCAGCTGTTCTCTGAACTTTATTTCTTTAACCTTTCAGAAGTGCATGTGRAAACTCACAAGTATTTACAAAGGTGGCAGATCAAGAAATTAATCTGTTGTGATCTTGCCCTGGATCAGTGATATAATGCAGATGTGCCCCAATTTCTGATCAAGTCCTCTAGATAGCTTGTGCTACTCTTACAAAGGCTTTTATTTGGTCAAAAGTCAGTTCATCCTGTGAAGATAGATAGACAGTTCTCCTTTTGTTCAGACTTTCCATTTTCTGAAATGTTCAGGGGGAGATAAAGAAATGTATAGGACATCTGTTTTAGGCAACTATAAGTAATTTGGCCTAATTCTGATGATATTCTCTAGCCCACCATATACAAAACTGGAAATCACTGAGTCTAAGAGCTCTTCTGACTTTAAAAATCTATTTTTAAAAKTCTGTTATGTTTATGAAGGAGAACTATTTAAATATGATACAAGACTTTGCCTAYGTTTACCATAAATGTTCTGTATTTTGCATTCAGGCAGCAAGATCTTTGTAGCCAGCTTTTAATAGCTGTTTGGACAGATACATTTATGAGATTTCTAAGTGAATTAAAGCGAAAAAGGAATGTCTTCCTTGAAAAATTGCATTCAACAAGGCAGTTCTTCCCTCTTTTACCCTTATAATGGTGTACTGTAAAGACACAAATRTTTTACATTTATTCTGGGGACTAAGTAAGCATGATAGTCTCAAAAATGAACAATGTTCTTTTGGAGAGATAATATGCTCTTAAATTATAATTTCTAGAGGAAATAACTGAATCTTTGGGGCCCTTTATGCTGTGTATTTGRGAATTGTTTTCTTATGTAAGTGTGCCTATGAAAAATGCCTATTTAAAAAAAACTTATTTCTTGTTAGATGCTAATTTTTTATTCAGTTTAAGAGACACTCCTTACATTTCCAGACAGATTTTAGAGAAAAAAATGTTTTAAAAAGAAGAAGAAAGAAAAAAGTCAAAAAATAACACTCAGAAAAAGACAAGAAGTCTGATGAAGATCTTGTTTTAATTGTATGCAGAAGACAATGTACATTTGACTTCGAGAGCGTGTGTATAAATCATTTGCTTTTCACACTGATGCTACCAGATATTCAGATTAAAGGGCTGCAAAGATTCAAGGCTACTGACTACAACTCAGGACATAGAATGTATAAAAATATACTAAAACACAATTTAATGATACTGAGTGATATTGTGAGTATCCTAGGGAAGCAGAGAAAGAAGAGCAATTTACTTTACTACCTGAAAACATAGAATCTCCTCAATTTTTTTTACTTCTATTTCCATCAAATTCAAAAGCAATTATTTAATAAGAAGAAGTTTGTTCCTAAATATTGTGTATTGTATAATTTTCTTTTATCTATTTATAAATTTGGTAGCCAATGTAAGTTACTTCTCCCAGTTCCCTCTAAGACCATGGAGAGAAGCAGCAATTCCCTCTGCTGATTTATTTCCTGTTTTAAACACCTGTTTTAGAATAGGGTGAAATGGCCTCCAGAGGTGCCCCACTCTCTCTTATGACCCAGTTATACTGGAGAAACAGGGTCCCAAACTTACACCCAGGAGCCAAGCAGCAGAGAAACCAAGGTCACACATAAAATAGGGATCTGAACAGGATTCAATAYGGTACTTCTGAGTGCCACTGAAATGCTCCATATCCACTGGAAATGATCCACTAGATCGGCAAAATACAAAATTCATTCCTCTAYTCATTTTTCTCTCTTTCTTTTGCACAATTACCCTATTTCTACAAAATACCCTTCTTCATATGTAAAAAAAAAATTCTTTGCATTGTTGCCTGCCTTAAAATTCCTGTCTTAGAATCTCTTTTTCCTAAAAGGAGGCAATTCTTTTAAAAAAGAGTGAAAAGTACAGTCTAAGAACCTGAGGAAATGAACTGTCTAATGACTTATGGATCAAAATAAGGGAGCAAAGAAGTAAATGAATAATTAAACTACAAAAGCCATATCCAAATGTGGCTTAGTTGAGTGAGAAATACATATGTAAAGACACGGAAATATGTATTTTAACTTTTCATGCAGACAGATTGAATGCACAAAAGGCACAAGAATTTTCTTCTCTAGTAGAAAGTTTAGTTTATCTGTCACTGAAGAAAAAATCAGAAAACTTTAGCCAAAATGATCCCGATATTTTTGAGRACATGTGAAGTAAAAATATTCTGTAGGATTTTTCTAGAGAATGTTTAGCATTTCTTATTTCAGGGTGACAAAGTATGCATTGCTGACTGATGGAGATGATCKTTGTGTCTGAGATGTGTCTTTACTGTTGCTAAGAGTCCATCCATGTGAAGTCAAACTGCTCTGGGTGTGGGGAAAAGAAAAACATCTAACAAAAGTTTCATAGGTATTCTGTGTTAGAAATAAAGGAAGGGAAACTTCTCAATGTTACACASTACAATATTTGATTTTGTCATACATTCTCTATTGTCTTTTTATGTATGATTGTGAGAGCTGTGTGTGTGTGATTGTGGTGCATGTCTGACACTGGTATTCATTTAGTTCTTTGCAAAAAATTGAAGCTTTCTTTTTTTATCTCTACAGAAACAGACACTTGAGTTGTTACTGATGTAAAACTAAAATATATCCAGGAGCAGTTGTATTTTCCTAAAAGGTATATCTTATGCTTTATTGAAGTTATCATGAACCATTTTCTTTATTCAGAGTGTACTCCTAAGTTTGGCTTTTTACTGCAAATATTGACAGGAGTGAATTTTCCCCTCATGCACACATATATTAACAGGAAGTGAAAGCCCTTCCAAAGTTCTTGGTACACTGTTTGAAGCAATTAACATTCTGTCTTGTGAGTCTAAMAAACAGTGTTTGAAGAATGCAAAAACTGCACAGAAGAAAACCCAGCATATTGCATGCACATCTATTTCAAATCAAATGGTCTGTGAAAGCATTTTAGAGCTGTCTGTTTCATACTAAGGAATTGTGATATTTCAGAATAAATACAGCTCTTGATACAGCACTTTATCCTTCCTTGGCCAGAAGCTAGCACAACTCACAAGCCAGTCCTAAACCAGATGCAGTTTTGAGCAAAGAGAAGGAAAGGAACAAAARGATTACTTAAATGTAGAATATCTTCCAAAGACACACCTTTATTCATTGCAAAAGAGATGAAATAATAGAGAAGATCAGAAAAGGCTTTGTATTCAGTATTAAGGCTGGCCTGTGTTTTACAGAAGCTGTGCCTATCATCTTCATTAAACATAATGAGAAGAGATTAGCAGGTGGAGAAAAATGTACAGATAACTTCCCTCCCACCCCCTCCAAGAACTGGCTAAGGAAAGGATGGGAAAATAACTGCTGGTAAATCCTGGCATCACAAACGTCTCTTCTGAAAGGACCAGAGACCAACATYCAAAGTGCTGTTACCATGTCCAGAACATTGTGAGTCCTGACAGTTCAGCAGCCTCACTGATCCCTACTCACTGCAGTATCTGGAATGTTTCGTTGTACAGTAACATCATTGCCACTGAGACAGAAAAGTTGCTTGTTCAGATTAAAACTGCACTCATCCCTCTGGGCTGATGCACAGAAAGGGTTCAAATGAGAGTATGAACAGTGGATTAATAGACAGTTGTCTCACATAAACTGAATGGAGATAAARAAATATTTATTTATTTATTTATTCTGATCAGTAAAACCTCGAACAAATTTAGTTGTAGTTTTGTACTAATTTTTTTTTTTACTATAACACAGTATTGAGTTTCCAGTAATGTTCTTTTAAGCACACTCTTCAGGACTTTTTTACCCTCACATTATATTTATCTATGTATCTGTTATTGTCCCTTTAGAGCATAATAGAAGCTGGTTTATTTACTGGTCTATTTAAGAGATCTCAGAGAGACTGTTTAATCTAGACAAGATATTTAGTTCTTATTAGCCAGCATATGTCATGAATCTGTCTGGTTTTAAACCATTTTATTTCAAAATAGCCAGATGACAAAGGGTCTATAGGAAGACAAAGACTTGTGCTGAATTTCTTCCATCCTAATAAAAGATGGTTTTGCTGAAGTGCAGAATTATTAACTTGTCACGTTTTCTTTTGTTTGATTGCTAAGGCAAACAATGAAGACTTTTATATGCAASATCTCTAAATATGTAAGGCTACAATGCCTTTTTCTGTTTATAAATTATGTTACTGCCTTATAATGAAAAAAACATGAAAATGAGGAGGAGAGATGTCATTAAAAGATAATTGTTTTATCTGCAGCTTAATCCCTTGAATATCAGGCTGCAATTTCCCTTCAGGAGATGAAATACTTTGAAATGGTACTGCTAATTTGAGCAGAATATCAGGACATTAATCAAACAACTGTAGTGCTGCTTTGCTGGGTAGGCATGACAAATCTCTAAGGAACTGAGCTGGCAACCTGAATTTCTAAGTCATCTAGAATCCAGTGGATAGTTAAAAGTCTACACAAACTGAGGTGTGAGACTCTTATATTWACATATGTATTTAATCCCAAGCTTAATTTATTTATGGAGGATTAAAGGAGTTTTGCTTGTTATTACTAAGCTGAAAACAAAATGCTTGAAGCCTTGACAAGCTGAATTTTCTATATTGTAATTCAGCTGTCAAAATAGGACTGACCTCAGCAAGTATACAATAATTCACAAAAAAGTCATCTTTGAATGTGTTTTCCTATTGCAGGTAATCAAAACAGAATATAGCAGAATTTTGCTGGAAACTGATGGTAGAGCAAATATGGAACAGGGTCATTGGGATGGGATGATGTGAGTAGTCCTAATGGAACACCACTAAAGCAACTAACCATTTAGGATGGAAAACAGACTCCTGGGATCTTGGGTTTCACTCTTGSTAAAGCTTGATTTTCTGGCTCAGTAGCTGCCAGCCACATGGGTGGTGTTACATCTACCTGATACAGTGACTTGAAACACCCAGCTTCACTCTATTCTTCCTCCCTATTCCTTTTGAATTGTCAGGGTTATAAAGGCAGCTGTTCCATGCTGCATTAATTCACATTGTGCGCTTCTCTTAAAACGCAACATTACGTTTACATTCCCAGATTAACATTTGTGGATTTGAGAAGACCGTGATATTCTTTAAAGTACTCTTTTTCTTGACATATTGTTGTATATCCAGCTTCAGACTAATTACATATTTTTGTATRTAAGTGAGGTGGGAGCAAATGAAGAAGCTCMTTATAAATAACTCTCTGCCTCATAAGACCCCCCGCTGGCTCAGAGATCAGGGCTCTGATGTAACRAGGCAGGAAACAAGCGTACTAGGAAAAATATCACAGCTGTAAATTTATCAAGATATTCTTGGGGGGGCTTATACTTAGATTATCAGAAAGTCTTGCTTTGGAGGGGATCCCTGGATGTCATCTATTCCATCTCCCCTGCACAGACCGGGGTCATCTMGAGCAGGTTKCTCAGCAATGTGTCCAATTGAGTTTTGAGTGCTTCCAAGGATGGAGGCTACAACTTCTCAGGAACACCTATTAATCATCATCCTCAATCTGTAGTATTATCATGTTTGTTAATCAGTATAAGTTTGATGAGGTCAAGAAACCAGAATTAGACGTCTGTAAACAACAGAAGTAAATTCACTCAAACATGTCTGCAATTTAAATTTAAGTCGTATTTAAACTTAAGACTTGGAAAAAGTTTGAAAAATTCAGTCTTTTTTCTATTTTTTTTCAATCTTTCTYATTCATTTTACATTTTAAGGCAGAACCAGGAAGAGAATTATAAGCTCTATCAACTGCCACACTCCTAGCCAAGCAACAGAGTACCAAAAGCAAATAATCTCCTCAATATTATTGAAAGTCTAGTCAATTCATTTGAGAATTCCAGTTTGGTTTGCTAAACTGGGCTGCTCAGATATGGTTCATATTTGCATATCTGAGCTAGAAGATTTAATTTTTGCAAGCTGTTTTCACCATTGTTTGTGTTAGTTAATGATTTCTGGTTTTGTATTTAACCTTKGAACACAAATTTTCTTCTTTATTAGTAATTTTAATAATATTTAGAACAAACTGTCAGCAATTTCTTTCAAAATTAATCATACTATCTAGTTATACAAATCTGATTTCTATAATAAGAAGGAATGGTCAGGATCAGCTGTTGATGAATGAGATAGAGTTTAATGGAGGAAAAAATCAAAGACTGCAGTTTGTCGTGAAAAGCAGCACCTGCAGCTGAATGGTTACAATAGTTACTATTCTACATGTTCAAATCAAAGAATTCTCTCAAAGAAAAGCAAATTAGCAAGAAATGTTGTTGGAATTTACAGAATTACACTAACTTAAGTGAACTTTTGATCTGTTTGCCACTTCTTAAGAAGAGCTTATAAGCTCCATACTAGAGCTTCCAAACTAAACCTTMCAAGCTTCCCATCTGTAGCTCTCAGAACCAGGCCAGCATGAATCACAAGGAACCAATTACTGCAAAGTGTTGCCATGCCAGCAGTGGCATTCACTTTTCTTTAATATTTTCACTAACCTTATTTCCCCTGTGGGCAAAATAGCTGCTGCTGTTTGTTCAGACTTGGCGGCCGTGGTAGGACTAGCTGTCAGACAGCCTGAGCTCCTCTTGCTAATTTCAAGCTCTGTTGAGCAGTACTGAGGTGGCAAGACTATTGCTCAGTGTTCAGGAACAGCCCTAGCAGGACGGGGAAAAAAAATTAAGGAAATATACAAACTTTGCTTATCAGGGAAAAAAATGTTGGAGATTTTTATGGAAGAATTCAGCATTACTCACTTCTTTAAGCAGAAGTTACTAGAAGAACAATATCAGCTGACCATATATGCTGACCTACAGTATGGGTTAATTTATGATAATTTGCAAGGTTAAGAAAGCCTGAATGAGAATAATTTATCCTACTGGAATTATTAATTCTGTAATAACAAAGTAGAACATATGTAAGAAGTATTGGTACATAAATTTAGATACAAAGAAGCTGGCATAGTGATGCAGAATATACCTGCCACAGACCACTGACCGTGATCAAAAGCACACTACTGCCCTTTTTTCCTTTTATTTTTTATTTTTATAAGCGACGTAAATTAAATGCAGCATTATTTTCCACAGAGAAAGTGCACAGACATCCTAAGCAGGCCCACTTCCAGGCTATTAGCAAATACTGCCATTGAGGAAAACCATTTCCTAGAAGGAGGATATTGAATTCTGTAAGGGGAAATGCCAAGCTATGACCCTGGAGAGAATTAAGCCCATGCACCAGTAAATGCTGAGGAGCTGAGCGGCAGAAAAGCAACTTTGCAGAAAAGGGGGAATCTGGTTGGACAGCCAGTTGAAAATGAGCCAGTGATGGGCCCCACAGCAGGCAGGACACAAGCATCTCTAGTTCCATTTGTTGATCAGAGACATTGGAGTCTTGATCCTTGGAAATATTAAAAACCTACTGGACACAGTACTAGGAAACTAGGTACAAGTCCGGTCCTGGTGGTTTCTGTTCAGAGCCATGGGGTAAATTCCTGATCTCCAGAGGCCCCTTTCCACCTCAAATATTCTAGGATACTGTGATTCTATAAAAAGCAGAAAATATTTAGCAAACAAGATCTGACTGGATAGAAAGGGATACCCTGAACTTCCAGAACAATRTGGTGGAGTGATGAAGTGAACAATAATAGGACATAGATCATGTAGATAGACAGATGTGTCTGTGATGACAACAGTGAGAGTATGCTGACTTAATACAGCAAAGAACATCGTGGTGTAGACTGTGGAAATAATAGTCATGTATGTCTTGTATGGTTTACATTTGTAGCATGACATGGGGCAGGAGAATAGAGATTCTGGAGCCAAATTTAAATGAATAGTTGAGAAGACCAAGACAGATCAAAGTCATGCAATCTGGACAGGTTGAGTTTCTTTTTATCTGTAGACAGCTGTGTGAGGAAAATGCAATCAAACTCAATAGAAACTGGAAAAAATCTCATCAAGTAGGTGGATGTCTGTTTTATGAAACTGTCTGTTATTTCGGATGAGCTCCATCTAAGTGAAAACAGAATCATGATGCTGAAACTTTAAAGTTTATGGGGAACTTTAACACTAAGCACTATGAGAAAGCTCAGAGCTGCAGAAGAGCTCACAGATCCCACTGAAGAAATTTTTTTCACTAAATAGGAATGAGGATCTTACAAAACAAAAAGGAATTCAAAAGTCAAGTTTATTTTCTAAAAAAAAGCCATCTCTTTTTCAGGATGTCATACGTAAGGAGACAAACATCCCACAAGGAAATGAACACATTCACCTATTAAAATGTTTGAAGTGTAAAACATAAAATAGGTGAATTTGTTTGCCTGATTTTTAATGAGGACAATAACCTATGAAGAGTTATGAAATTGGGGAAAGAAAGCCAATCTTGCAAACATACCATGTGAGACTGCAAATTACTTAAGCAGGCCAGACAAAGATTTTTCTAGAGCAAATAGAGTAATAAGCTATGATTTAAAAAGTGCTAATAATTAAAAATAATACTTAAAAAGAATTATAATAATGGCTAAAGCTTACATGTTAATTTCTAGCCTTCAGTCACGAAATGTGAATAAGAGAGACCCAAAAAGCTTCAAGAGCAATAAACACTGTAATGATGGGAAGTTTTAGTTATTTCCAGGAAGATTTAGATAGGTATCTGAATATGTGGTGTCAGATCAAACTTCAGATGATAGAATTTGTTAGACTTCAGCTTCTTGAAACAGTTACTTAGAAAGACTACCCTTGATGGCAACCAGAAATTCTTGTGAGATGTACGTTGGACATATTCTGGAAAGTTTCTCTAAAAGAGCTCTTCTGGGGACAATGCAATCTGATTTGAAACTACAGCAGGAGGGACACATACACATAAAATAAACCACTATAGAGATGTTCACTTTCAAAAAGAGAAATTATGCAAAACCAGAACACTTAAAGTAATGTAAAAGAATCAGCCAAAGGACAAATCTTCTTAAGATAATATAGAGTTTTCTTCAAGACACCATACTGAAGGAGAAAAGTAAATATAAAATCAGTCTGGCTAAAGACAAGAAAGTATAGAGATAGTTAAACAATAGTTAAACAKCAAAAATAAAATGAATAACAGCAGTAAAGAGTTATCATTCAGAAAATGAGTATTGTGTCCAGATAAGGTGAATGGAAAAGAAATAAACTCGGTCAAATTAATTTTGAGACTTTAATAAGCCAAAAAATTACTTCAAAGAGCAATTTGCCAAAGGCATAAAGATGTTAATTAGATGTTTTCAAACATGTTAGAAGCAAAATACTTGACACAAAGTCTGCAGGATCAATAGAGACTTAATATAGCAAAGGAAGAGTAGTTATTATAGGAAATGAACTAGACCATAGTAGAAAATCTTAAGAAGTGATTTCACTCTCCACTACTGAAAAATTTAGGAAGAGTCCCATGTGAGAGCTCTTCTTTATAGAAATATATTGGAGCAACTGTCATAAATTACATTGTCAGCTGAATGTAAGCATAAACAAATAAAATAAATAACAACTTCTTGCTAAAGTTAGGTACTATTTAATTTTAAGCATTGAAGGAACATAGAATTCAAATTTCTTTAAATAGTAACTGTGTTATATAAACTAAAAAATTAGCTGGAGAGTCAGAGGAATGGATGGCTAAAATTACAGCAACTTTGGAGAAGTGCTTTAGGGCCAGTCAAGCTATTGCAGACTACATGACAGAAATAAGTTAATTGTCTAAAATTATAATAAAAATAGAATAAGTAAATATGCAGTTAAATAAACTAAGAYTAAAAAATCAATATAGAGGGAAACTATGTTTCAAGAACCTATTGAGTTCTCTGAATTAGTCTGCAGAAGTGCAGGGTGATGATCCATTTCTTAAGCACACTAGACTTCCAAAAGTCTTTGATAAAAAAGTATTGATAGAAAAAAAGTTTGCTGATTAYGCATAGTTATGCAGCATGGTAAAAATGAAATGTGATTGCAGAGAGATGCAGGGAAATCTCACAGTACCATAAAATTAATATTATCATGTAAAAGTCCATGAGTAAAGCAATATTAGGTATTGATGCGTAATCACGTGTTCTAAGTCAGCTGTTTTAGAATCATAGAATCATTTATGTTTGAAATGACCTTTAAGATCATTGAGTCCAGCTGTTAACCCAGCACGCCAAGCCCACCATTAAACTGTGTCCCCAAGTGCCACATCTRTACATCTTTTAAATATYTCCAGGGATGTGAGCTTAACCACTTCCCTGGGCAACCTGTTCTAAARCTTGACAAGCCTTTTAGTGACTAACMCTTTCCTTAATAATCAATTAAAATGCCCTCTGGTGCAATTTAAGGCTGTTCCCACACTTGTCCTATCACTGGCTTATTGGTACAAGAGAGCAACCTCTATCTGGCTACAAGCCTTTTCAAAAAGTGGTAGAGAGCAATCATTTCTCCCTGAGCCTCCTTTTCTCCAAGCTAAGTACCTGGCTTCCTCAACCACTCCTTWTAAGTCTTATGCTCCAGATGTTTCACCAGCTCCTGTTGCCCTTTTTTTAGACAATCTCTGTTCAACCAGGCTGGTCTTCTTCACCACTGGTTCATATTTTGGCACATGTGGACAGCCTGACCCTAGCCTTAAAAATTTCTTTCTCWAAGAATGCTCAGCATTCTGGGAATCCTTTACCGTTTTGGGCTGCCTCTCAAGGGATTTCTTCAACCAGTCTCCCTCACTGGCCAGTCTACATTCTGGAAGTTCCYCTTCTTAGTTCTTCAAGAATTGAAGACTAGATAATTTCATAATCACTAAGCCCCAGACAGCCTCTAACCATCACATCAACGACAAGTCCTCTGTTTGCAAACAACACATGATTATATCACTTTAAGAGGAGAGCTTAGAGTCACTGTGGATAGACTAGTAGAAATATCAAGCTCAGTGCTCAGTGACTTACTGCATTGAAGATGTATTACATTTTGAAAATTACTGGAAAAGGATAAAAAAAAATAGAAAATATCATCGTGTGTCTGKGGAAACCTCTAGAGAGGTTTGAAGTCTGTATGGAAATCTCAAAAGTGGTAGTCCCTTTTTAAAGGAGGCCTAGAGAAAGGGCAGACATAGATCACCAAGAGAGGGTTAGGCTTCAGAGAAGGGTAGGTTTCACATTAGAGTGCCCAAAGAATATTGCATACAAGCAAATGTAGCTTTATTAAAAAATATATATATAAACTTATCTTTACAAGCTCAGAATCTCAGATTTTTCTACAAGAAAGAGACAAATCCAAGCAAACAAATAGAACTTTTCTCCAGGACGAGTGCAGGCCTTTGACCAAAATTAAGAATAAAAAAATTCTAATACATCTAGCCAGGAAACATATGACTTGCTTTGAGTAAGATGTAGGATGTGTGTCACTAGAGTTTATGCATTATTAGTCTACAATCCAATCCTTCATCAACCATAAGTCTGGTGATAGACAGAGAAGGATAGACTCAATGATTGCTTAAAGATCCTGGACAACTCTGTGGCCTGAAATTCAGCAGAACATTTTCCATCTCCTGGAACATTTTCTATATTTGTCGTGAAAAAATGTTCAAAGCATTCAGCAAGCACTATAAAATCATTAGATGATTTAGGTAGAAGGGCTGAAATGAAATGGTTGACATTCAATCTTGTTTGAGTAAAACACCTATATGAAGCCCAATTTTAAAAAAAAAAGTCTATAGCCAGAAGTGTGTGACCCCTCTTGCTTTATAGAATCTCTCCTTTAATGAACAGTTTCTTACCTGTTTGAAATCAAGTTCATGGAATAAAAAAGGCCTTCTTTAGAACTGTCAATACACAAAATAAGAAGCTTCTTAGATCACATACATTTGAGTTTCCCTTAAGAACAGAATTCTTGATTGGGATTCATCTGCCCCTGTTTAGACATTTAAAATTTAGCCAGACAAATTTCAGGTAATTCACAACATTTTACTTCCCATTAAAGGAGAGAAATTGACACCTCCATAGAGCAATTCAGCTTCTCACTTTCCCTTATTTTAAAATCCTGTTTTGGAATGTAATGAATACATGGCTGGAGGYGTCTGTGTCTCTTCACTGAGCACGACCCTTAAGTTACTAGACCTACGTGGCTAACTTTTAGATGTCTACATTTATGGAGAAGACTCCCATCTTTATTACTTTTTCCCTTAGGAATTTTTTTTTGCTATTGTGCATCATTTATATAAAGCAAATTATTTTCTATAAACTTTCAAAGATAAAATGCATTTCTCATAAACTTCAGCCAAGAAAATTTTAGTTTAATGTCAGACTTCTCCAAGAACTTATGTCCAGGTGCAAATATAAGTTTATTATTGGAAGAAATTTTGCAACCTTAACTTAATAGAGTTTGACTATAATACATGTATAAGAACAAATTATGTTTTGTTACCAAGACAACAAAAGTAAAAAGCAAGGAAACTAATGGAAGCAATTTACAGCTCTGTGGGACAGCCAGAGATACAACACACTGCATTTTTTTTAGAGAAGAAAACAACATGATCCATGAAACTTTTTATTTTATTGCAATAACAGACACACCACATGAAAATAAAGAAAATCACACTTCCAATAACCCAAAGTAAGGCTTATTTAAAGATCCATCAGATGTGTACTTGGAAACATATATATTTCAGTCTAAGATTTCCATCTCATTCACTCCTACCTGCTCCATCCCAATACTAGGGGTACAAAAATGCTAAGTTTTCTTGTTGTTAATATTTTTATATTGTAGTGGAATCCATGTTCCTTTATTCTTTCCTATTCCAAAGAGTTTAATATTGTTTTCAGAAACATTTAAAATGATAACAGCATTGTGGGATCCAACATTTTTATTGCACAGCTATGGTGAAGTGTACTGTTTAACATATAAGCCTAGGGCACACACACAAAGAAGCCCCAGCCAAACAAAAAACAAATCAAAATCCCCTCCTGTCTCTAAGAAAAGATTAAAAACTTTTCTGAAAAACCTATGGCCAAATCATAACCTCTGATTTTAGTACAGCTTCATAATTATACATTAAAAAACTAATATGTCTTGTGAGTCTGTCTTCCAATAGTTATCATAGTCACAAGCACACTCAAAAAGACAGACAAAAAGGCAAACTACTGCTTGAAAATTTTCTTTAAAATATTGTAGCAACACCTAAGACATTGACCTTAAACAATCTTGCCTGCATTATGAGGCATTACCCAGATTACTGTAATAGAATCTATGACTGAACATTTTTGGGCTTTCTGACACTAACTTCCTAGCATACAACACATCAAAAAGAGCAGCAGTAAAAAATTAGGTCTGAGTACACACATTTCCTCAGGACTGACAATATGTTTGCTGGGTCACGTAAAAAAAGAAACAGATTATGAAGACATTTGTAAAGCTATTATATGACTGTAGTGTTAACAAACTAGGTCTCAAATATTTTTGGATTTTTGGAGGGATTGGCATTTGATTTTTACTTTATACCTCTGGCGACTCATTGCCATTTTGTGGCTGATAACTAAGTCATAACTTAGCCCATATGAAGATGATGTCTACAGCTTACTTATAAAATCTCTGAATATGAATTCACCAGAACTAGATCTTCTTAAATCCCAGAAGTAATAAGATAGCAAAGGTATGTAAAAATTCAAGTATTGTTTCCATCCCGCGGAGTTCAGAATTACATTAYTCTTAGCATATAATTAACTCTACTGTATTACATTCTAAATAGCAGGTTAAGAGAATAGAATTCATATATTAGCATAAACAGAATGAGAGCAATAGTATATACTATGCTCACTAAAACATCAACAGAAACTGAGCTACAGAGGAAAATGAAGATGGAGGCAAAATCCATAGTCTTATATCTAGGGAGTGATTTTCAACTATTAATAAAATTAAAAACTAGAAATTAATCTGAAAAATTATGGAAATTTTAAAATCACTGATTATTATAGGAAGCAGCAGGAGAAGAAATTAATGAAAAACTATTTTTCTATAAGGAATAATGTTGCTAGGGCTATGCAAGTCCTGGGCCTCAAAAAGCAAGAAACCAAACAATAGAATAGGAATGTGACGTCCTAATGGTGAGATTCACCTCAGTTAATTTGGTTATCTAAAATCTAGGCTGCTTTATTACCAGGGTTTCTCATGGTATTATTGAAAACTTAGGCTACTCAGAGGGCTGATCTCCCTGTACTATTATATAGAGGTGAATTACCCAGATGTTCATCTCTCTTTCCAACTGCATATGGAGGAAGCCTAGAAAACCTTGTTAAACTCCACTTCTGCTTTTTGAATATTTTATATTTATGTCAGTTAATCCAAAACAAAACAAAAAATTGCAAAGAATATTTTGCCCTCATCTGTAAATAAAATAATGCCCAAAAGATTAAGTATCTGAGAATCTTCTAGTAAGACAAATGTTGTGAATCCACACTGCATCTCTAAAAGAACTCCGCAATGAAACCAAAGGGACAATATTTGCCAAAACAATTATAAACCACTGTCACAGACTGTAGTTCCAACATTTAAGGGGACCAGGAACAACTTTCTCTAGACCATGCTGCTCAAAACCCCATCCAACCTGGCCTTGCACACTTCCAAGGATGGAGCATCCACATCTTCTCTGGGTAACATGTTCCTGTGCCCTCACATTAGAGAATTTCTTTACAATGTCTAATCTAAACCTACTCTCAGTCTGAAGCCATTCCCCCTTGTTCTATCACTTCATATCTTTGTAAACAGCCTCTACCTTTCTTGTAGTTTCCCATCAGGTACTGAAAGACCTCAATTGGGATCTTGCCCCTGAGAAAAAATGTGAAGGCATATTTTTATAAATAGATGCAATCAAAAAGACATTATGTACCCAACAAATAATGACAGTCAGAAAGGCTGGCTATTGAAACTTCTTTTGTCATTAATGCTGAGCAATAGAGAGGGTAAGATTGTGTTTATATTAGCTAACATAATCCTGTTAGTTAGAGGAAAATGAAAATGTTTTCCCTTGTTCATACAAATTCAAAATCATATATTTGTGCTTGTTGCTCATGATCTGTAAAATCCATAGAAAGGATAAACGTTAAGACCAAATATGCTTATTAAAGGAATATAATTTTCCTGTTTCCTTCTGGGTTTGTGGTGGGAGGACGGGAAGGAGGAGATGGTTTTTTGTTTGTTTTTTTTGTGGGCATTTTTTTGTTTTGATTTGGTTTTGGGTTTTTTTGGGTGAAAGCATTGCTTTGAAAGTATATTTTTTATTTTTATTTTAATTCAGGTAATTATCAACACAGCAGTTCCTGCAAACTGCAGTTAATTCTTTTCCAATCTGTGCCATTCACCTCAGGTTTGAAATCACCTTTGCCCTGAGTGGGAAGTTGATTTCTCCCTATGAGAGGTTTTGAGGGATTTCTTCTGTCATACAATGATTCTTACTCCTGTACTCCTGAAAAAATTTCTGGTGAATGTCTGAAATCTTGTGAAACTCATGTACCACTGACACTACATCAGAATGGCCAATTATGAGCCAGGTCACCTGAGTCATTTGTAACGTGGCATCAGCACAGGTGCGCACCTTTCACCCTCCCAGCTCATGTGTGCCCAGGTGGTTTTTGCCTTGTTATCCACCTCACAGCTCAGATGGCTGAACAGTGGAAAAACATTTCAGGATGAAAACATACTCACAAGGAGCAGGAAGTATAACATGAAAACCTGGTCTTCTTTCTTTCATAAMTATGACTGTTTGAAGGCACTGTCACAAAGGGCACAGTCTAAGCTAAAAGTAATCTTATTTTCAAACACAAATATTTAACAGAAACCTCTCTTTTGCAATATTGAGGGCCTCTCTCTTGGTGTGCTGCATCCTGCCAGACTGTAAACAGGCAGACACTTGGGGTAGCCCTGCCCTAGGAAACCCTGTTACAGCTGACAAAATGCTGCACCATATTGCCAGTTACAGATTCTGAGATTTAGAGTCACCAGGTCACCAGTAAATCATGGAAATCTCAGTATTGTATATCTACTCTATTCTCACTTGTGAAGCTTCATCCAAAATATATTAAAGTCATTAAGAACCTCATTAAGTCATGTGACCTCAGCAAGACCGGAATAAAATCAAACCTCCAAAAGGAAATAAGTTTCCKTTGTTATCATTTTGCTTCTACAGTAGCAAAGTGGAATACTGATCCTAACCATACTCTGAGCTCCAATCATGTGGTGTTACTCAAACTAAAATTCCGCTGAAAATGGTGGATTTTATTTCTGCCTCTTGAGTGTGTGATAACAGATCTACTGACAAGCCAGCAAAATTCAGCAACTCTCTAGTATTATTAAAATTAATTATTAAAAAATCTTAATAAAAAAACAAAGTCCTATTTAAGAATGGCATAGACTCGTCTGTGAAATCTACTGTCAGTGAAAAAGACAATGATAATGTCAGGTTCATAGACAGGCTCAGTCTATTACACAAAGCAGCTGACTAAAGATCTCATTTCTTTTAAAGGTGTAGACCAGATATTCAGCTAAGGTATGCTGATCTATGTCCTTTCCTTCAACAAACCTTTATCAATTTGTATCAGTTGAAATCTGACTTTTTTTTTTTTGTTATGTCAACATAATTTGTCTAATCACACAACTCCACTCAGTCAGTAAAACCTGAAATCCCTTTGCATTTGTGGCTATTTCTCTGAACAAACACAGTACCACCAAGAAAAAGTGTTCTGCTGTTTAATCTTTTTCTTTCCCTAGATGTATGAGCTATAAAAGAAAAAAACAATAGATACAAAATTGTGCTATTCTTTTATTTCCTAAGGAGTGTACCTCATTGAAATATTAGAAATTGTTTTAAGTGCTGACTGCAGAAAAATATGGAATTAGTAGCTTCTGTAGAGATGTTTTGTTGGTTTATCCTTTTCTTTGATATCTTCCCTCTGGTTTATTTTGCTTGGTTTACCTTACCTTATCTAATTAGACCAAGGCAATACACTGATTAATGAGCATCTCACTGAATACCTCTATATGAAAGAATAACTTGGAAATAATTCACTCTCTAAACATATTCATTATATTCGCTTTAGACCATGTGTTTCAATGGCAAACTGAATCACACTAGTGAGCTGCAGGAAATTTAGTAAAGGTCTTTATTGGGTTTTTTATTATTCTTGTTACAGAATTCAACTTAACTTGAAATCTTCATTATTGCCCTGATGGCAGAAAGCACCGAAATCTTATTCTGGGTACAATAAATGCCATTTGATACACCTATCTAAGTGTGTGTGCTTATACATCCTTCAATCCATAACAATCGTTTTATTTGCTCAAATAAATACATTTAGATACTGATTGTTTGAGGGTTTTTTTCCTGAAAAAATATTATTATTAATATTATATATTATATATAGCATATTATATTTCCTATTTAATGGTATTTTCACTGTTTTTACAAAGCTATTTTCTATAAAATTCAAACAAATGTAGGGAAATTTATTAGAGTAAAATGAATATTTTGAATTAATATTTATTAGAGTAAAATGAATATTTTTACATTTCCACATCAGTTGGCCTGCTGTACAAACTCTCTATCACATTGAAATAGCAATGTTCTCAAATTAAAGTTTTTTTTCCCTTAAAAAAGAACATGATTTTTTTTATACACACTTTACTCAATATGGCAAATTAATATGATTTGAAGCTCATTTACACTGGTGTATATAAGAGGTAGATCCAATAAAATGTGTAGCACTATCCTGTTGTTTTATGCATTTAAAGCTTACAGTCTTTAGAATATCAGATTTAGCAGTCCATAAAATCTAGTATCCATTCRCTGGATGTGTCATCTAGTGCTTCAGAGAAGGGTACATCTGCTCTGGGTTCCAAACATAAAACCCAGCAGCCAGACTAAAGAGACAGACCTTTGGGATGAGGAAAATAGGAAAGGTCACTTATCACTCTGTTCCTTATGTTACCAAGCAGAAAGAGAAGGTAGAAGAGAGCTGGCCCTCAACAGAACTGCGCCTTCTAACAGCCTGAGGGTGCTCCACCATTATCCTCCTCTCTGGGTAGCATCCTGCCCTCTGGAAGATGAGAAAGCTTTTTGGAAGAAGAAAACAGGATCAGCTTTTTATTTTGCCTTTTTTTTTTTTTAATTAGCTTAGGATCTACCAAACTCAATTGAAGACATTTTTAAGGCTCTTACTTCACTCTGAGGTACCTGGTTGGAGAGATTTGCTGGCAAAATTTACTGATTGCTGCCATTATGAGAAAAGAAAAAGGCAGTAATGAAATGTTGTGGGACAGTTGTGCATTACCCTGTTTGTATTTTACCAGACATCTCTGCTATGTAGTCTCTGAATGTTAGAGCCCTGTGAAGGATAGTGTCCTTGGGTTTGTTTTAAGAGGCTTCATTTTTGTCTATGCAATTAGAGGATATGGAAGCAAAAGATCTATTTTACATGTTGTTTGAAAGCTGTTTATCAAGAAACAGAATTTGAATTCTTTCTTTTAGTGCTGGTTAAAACGTGCTATTTTTCAAAACGTGCATGTGTTTATGCTCTGCTGTATTATAGAACAGCTCAGCATTAAAACACAGCAGTAGAAGAAAAAGTATTTTCTACACATTTTTAAAGTAAAAATATGGCTTTAAATATTTGAAGGTTTGAGGAAAAGGGATTTTTCTGTCTTTTATTTAAATTGAAAAACAATTTTTTTCCTGTGATGGTCTACTGAAACAGATTGAATAAATGTCAGAGCATTTGTCACTACTCTTTAGTAAAAGCAGAAAACTGCTGTGAGTCACTTATTGCTAAGATGCTTTTAATTTCAATAATGTTCATACTTTTTAAAAATATGTTTTTGTTTTACTGCAAAAATATTGTATACTGTTTTCTAATTCAGACATTTTAATTCAGACATTTTATTATTATATAATTATGGCTTCTTCCTGTATATAAATGGGTGTTAAAAAATAAGAATCATCTCACCTCTACTGTGAATCACAGTTAGTTCAAATAAAAGGCTCTCTTTCTGGTTAAAGGGGAAGAACAAAAACTCTCAGAATATGTGTCAGACATATATATTATAATATTATTATAATTCAATAATATATTAATATTMTACATAAAATAGAATGGAATTTAATTGTAGAATAATATTAGAAAGTTGAATATTTCCCAAAAACAAGCCAAGTCTCATCCTTAATGAAGTCAGCTGAAAATATTGATTTGATTTATAAATCTTTGACTGATTGTAATTCTCTAGAGGCTCAGAGTCAGGACTTCTCATACCAGGAGTTCCTTCCAAGGTTATTTTGTCAAAGTCAGTTCCATAGCCATGAAAGATTTTAGCAGAGGAAAAGGACAGGACAATTGTTAGGAAAATGAGGACAGATTGAATCAGGGATTATTCATTTACAGTTGGATGACATGTCATGAGATTTGGAAAAATACATTATAACCTAAACTAGTCCACAAAGCGAGATTTTTTTTTTTTAAAGAGAGTGATGTCTGCAAAATTGTGAAAGATTTGGTCAAAACAAAACCGTAAAACACTGTGTGCTCTCTACACTGGAAAACTCAGGAATTCAAATCACATTACAATAATAATAATTAGGCTTTGCAATTATTTTACACATATTTCATGCTGTTAAAAATTTAAACTAATAGGCAAACTTGTTCCCTAAATTTTGATATGCACAGCTAAACAGTTATTAATGTGCTGGCTGCTATCAAGTCATTCATTTTCATTTGAAATCCCATAGTGCGTTTTACTTTTTTAGGTGATAAGCAAGGTAACAGCAAAATCTGAAGTTCACAAAATTATTTTACTTAATCCAAACTAGAGGATTAAGTAAAATGTTASAGAGAAGTAAACAAATTGAGAGATGATATTAAGAATAAATAAGTGAAAAATAATTTATTCATGAAGAAAATCTTAAAATGCTTGTTCACCTCTATCTCAAGAAAGGAACCATCAGTCTTTGCAGTAATTGGGAGATATTTGCTTAATTTACAACTGCAATCAGAAAGCAAACAAAACATTAAGCTGCATAAGAAGTAAGATAATGAATAGCATAGAGTTTCAAAGTTTTGTATAAATCARCATCTTGGCATCATCTGGAACACTACACATATACACTACAGCATCATGCTAGGAGATAGATTAGTACAAGATCCCAGCCTTTATCTATTTTTCCAGCTTCCACCAGACTTTGAAAGATCAAGGAAGATTCTGTGCATAGGTGAAGGGAACAGAAAAGGATGTTTGCCAACACCAAAATAAGGCAGCTGGGGATGAAGGTGAATGTTACCTAAATTTCTTGTTTCCTGCCYCAAGAAGGTCCATTTTTTTCTTGGTTACTTACCTCAAAAAAAACTATAGGGAAAAGGGAGGCCTGGAGAAAATGGCCAAGATCAAGGAACACAATAATTTGAAAAGAGATTTAAAAGACTGGGTTTTAAAAAAAAAAAAAAAATCATAGAAAAAGTTGTGATGTAAGCATATTAAATAATGAATTACCTACAGAGGATATTTGTCTGTTTTTCTGGTCTTGTACCACAATTAAAAAGACAGCATAATAAYAGTAAAAAGAATCAGAGTTTTTAAAAAGCAGTAGGAGAAAATATTTCCTTGCAGGATGTGTAATTAAACCTTGGSCTTCATTTCCAGCATTTTAAGAATACTAATGAGGAAATTGAGAATGGCTGCTTAAGACGTTTGCCTTAAGATGTAAACTGGACACTTACTATAGGAGATCACTTTAGTGGAATGGTATGTGATTTATGGGAATATCTGGTTACTGCAGCCTCAGCAGAAGAGTCTAGCACTAAAAAGRGGAGAAGGAAAAACTTGAAGACCCAGGTATACAACCACCAAGGTACAWGAGAGAACAGAGACAACACCAGAGATCAGGACTCATCAGGACTGATTGCTGGACCATTGAAGGAATTGCACAAACACTTGAGGACATTCAAACTGAATTTCCCAACTGATAAGAAAGAGGATACAAGATTATTCTTAATCTTATGGGAAAAAGGAGATTTATTAGTGAATAGCTGAGGTGYCATGCAGTATTATATAAAATTTACTGTGGAACACTTAGTAGAAGAACAAATAGATACAGATCTGTTTATGCTAGCAAATTTCCCCTTTTTTTGAAGGCTCTGGTACTGGTCATTGTTCAAGTCAGGCACAGGACCACACAGCCCTCAGGTCTGACAACAAAACAGACTAATTTCTTTTAAAATATTTCCTGTGTGAAAAAAACACCCTCTTCTTAACTACCAAAACTTATATGAACAGAGAAAAAACATGGTATTGTAAAGAAGTATTCACACTAACCAAGAAATTATATTGTCTCAATTTTGCACTTTGCAATAAATAAAAACAACATAAGAATAGTTTGTGCTTAATATTTGTACCATCCTTACCTATAAACACCCCAGTTCCATTTCACTGTGACAATCAGCCTGTAACAAAGAAGATTATATTTACTGTGGTAAGTACCATGCATAAGGATCATATTTCATGCAAGTTGTTTTTCAAATTTAATGTTATGTAGGCAGCAGTTTTCACAGTCGTAAAATTGAGTTAACTTAAGAGAGACCTATAAAAATTAGATTGTGTATATCAAATACACTGGCAAAATGTCACACTAAAATCCATTGCAGTAGCCTGTGTAACTATGTATTCAGAACATTGGTTCAATTCACTCTGGAATAAACACTGGAGCATGCAAAAACCTGAAACTTCTATTCAATGCAGTGGCAATTTGATAAGAATAAAAGAAAGATTTTAATATATTATTTTTTTACTGTATGACACATTTCTGCAATACTATATTCCAGTTCAGCTAAGCATTTGGGAAAATTAACATTTATTTCTGTGGTTTTAAAACACATTCTTAAGTGAAATACTGATTGTCATGGTTTGACACTGGCACAATGCCAGTGCCCCCATGAAGATACCCTCCCCCTGGTGTCTGCTGTGAGATGTGACCAGGAATAAGCAAAGCAGGCTCTCACTTAGTGATAAAGAAAACTTTATTAACTACACTACAAGGAAAGAAAAAAAACAAGGAAAATGAAAACTGCACAGAAGCATTTTCCTCCTCCCCCCTCACCAAATTTCTAATACAATACCTCCCCCAAAACACCAACTCTCGATCCTGCACCACCCTTCCAGAATACTCAATCTACAGTTCATCAAGAGGAGAAGGAGTCCTTCTTTGTACCACAGGCTTCCCCTGGAAACACCGTTGGAACCTCGTGTGTCTCCATGTCACTGATAGCACCGCCCGGAGAGATCATCTGCCATCGTGACATCTTCCTTCCATATTCAGTGCTCTCACCACTGTGCATGGACCAGAACTGCTTCTAGGGTTGTCTTTTAAGGATGCATTGTCTCATTCCAAAAAAAGCACAGTCTCTCACCTTTGGGACGCCTGTCCCCCCCCATATTTTTCACACCCCCTGGGGCCGAGGGGTCTCAACACCTCAACACTGACACTCTGTTGGCTCTGAGCCACTGCTTCCCCCTGGATGCAGTCTCTGTGTCACAAGAAAAAAAAAATGGTTCTGTCCATGGCCACACAAGAAAAGTCCAGCAAAAAAATGCCACTCCCATCTTCTCCATTCCTCCAACATCTCTCTCTCTCTCTCTCCCTCTGGCACAGGCCTTCATCTCACTCACTCAATTCCCTCTTCATCTTCTGCTCCATTGCAGGAGAAGTCAATGCTCTGCAGAATTCCCACCGTCCACAAAAGGGTCAAAGCTTGGGCTCTGCCYRCCCRGAGAGACTYCACAAGTGGCTGGACACCTTCTCTCTGCATTCCCCCCCCCCCCTTCTTCTTCTCAGCCGTGCTGCTCCACGTTATCACGTTTCAAGGTAACACAGTCACAAGCACAGGCTGTACTCTCTCTCTCTCTCTCCTGGGGCGGGGGGGGGCTGCCCGATGCCTCCTGGTGCTTCTCCCACCCTTCCATGCCGAGGCTCTTCGCCTCCCACCTCAGTCCAAAGCCCCGGCCTACCTCACCGGGCCTCATGGCCTTCCCCTCCCCCGCCCAGCAGCAGCAGCYGGACGGRGGAGAGATCTGAACTCTTTCCCCACCGGAACCCAAGAGAKCTTCCCRGGRGKAGAGCCCTGCTTTAACCTTGTGTTCTCAGAGGTGGATCCAGTGTCCCACTGGCCGAATAAGTTGCCAATTTTAAAATCTGAACATCYATTGGCTTGACCACAGGATCCCAGAAATCCTGTTTCCTGTCAAACCACCACACTGATGRACCATCAAAGAGCAGAGCACTGTCAGGACTACATAAACAGTGCCTTTTAAACAGTCAGAGATAAGTTTTCAGAGAAATATTTCCATATCACAGAATCACAGAATATGCTGAGTTGAAAGGGACCCACAAGAATTGAGTCCGGCTCCCGGTTCTGCACAGGACCATCCCTGAGAGCCACACCATGTGCCCGAGAGCATTGTCCTACCACTTCTTGGACTCTGTCAGACTGGTGCAGGGACCCCTTCCCTGAGGAGCTGTTCCAGTGCCCAACCACACTGTGGGTGGAGATTTTTTTTAATATGCAACTTAAAATTCCTCTGACACAATTTCAGGGCATTCCCTCGAGTCCTGTCACTGGTCACAACAGAGAGGTGGTGAGGCTGTTCCAGTGCAGAGCAGAGAGGGACAATCCCATTCCTTGCCCAGCTGGTGGTGCTGTGCCTGATGCGCCCCCCAGGACAGGATTGCCCCTCTTGGCTGCCCGGGCGCTGCTGGCTCATATCCCACTTCCCACCAACCAGGACCCCAGGTCCCTTTCGCTGTAAGTGAAACCTATTGGGATGACTCCTCTGACAGGAGTGCCCTGTTGGACAGTTACAGGCTCTTCAGGAGGGGCAGGCAGGGCAGAAGATGCAGAGGGGTAGCGCTGTATGTAACAGAAGGTTTAGAATATGTGGAGCTCACCGTTGACAGTGGCACAGTTGAGTACCTCTGGGTAAAAATTAAGGGGCAAGCAAATAATGTGGATGTCATCTGGGGAGTCTACCACAGGCCTCCTAGCCAGGATGATGGTGATGATGATGATGATGATGATGATGATGATGATGGTCATGAATTATCCTTTGAGGAACTAAGAGACACTTCCAAAGTCAACTGTCCTTTTCCTCATGAGGGACTACAACTTTCCAGAAATAATCTAGGAGTATCATACAGCTGGTAAAACTCAGGAAAGTGCTAAAAACCTAGATGACAACTTTATGAAACAGATCCTAAGGAAGCCAACTCAGAAAGACACCCTTCTTCATCTACTGCTTGTCAAGAGAGCGGATCTTGTGAGAGAAGTCGAGACTGACAGCTCTCTTGGCCAGAGTAATCACAAAGTGATCGAGTTTAAAATCTCTGTTGACTTCTGGAAAAGTGACAGCAAAACCTCAACTCTGGACACGAGGAGAGCTAACTTCATGTTGTTCAGGGAATTAGTAAGTAAGGTCACTAGGGAAAAAGTTGCAGGTGCTGGGGTCCTTCAGTTYGGGTCACTTTCTAAACATCACCTCCTAAGGACACCGGAGCAGACAACTCCCAAATATCAAAAGTCAAACAGGCAAGGCAGAAAGCCAGCCTGGCTGAACAGGAATCTTCTCTCAGAAATGAGGAAAAAATGAGGAAATTTTCCTCATTTCCTCAGAAATGAGGAAAAAAGGAAATTGTGTGCCCAGTGGAAGCCAAGTCAGGTGACATGGGAAGAATACAGAGATGCTGATAGCCACTGTAGGAGAAAATTTATGTGGCTAAAGCTCAATTGGACAYGAAGCTGGCCAGAAATGKGGGGGACTATAAAATGTCTACTCAGACTTTTCTTAATACGAGGCAATCAAAGWTGATTTGGAGGCTTACAAAATCAGGAAAAGCACACTTTCTTGAGTAAAAAAAGAAGAAATCAATKTTAGCTTTGGTAATGGCCAGAATAGCCAGAAGCCTGCTCTGTCATTCTCATTYCTGCTCCTCAATAGGAAAAAGTGGAGAAAATAACGTGAGAGAGCTTATGGCTGCAGGTAAAGACAGGGAGATCAATTACTATCATAGACAAGACAGATTTAGTTTGGGTAAAGTTAATTTATTGACAAGTAAAATAGATTTGAGTGGAGAGAAATAAGATCAAACATTGGAACAGAATTTTTCTTTTCCCTCTCCCAAGTCCAGCTTCATTCCTTCATTCTTGTCTTGGGTCACACTCAACCTCTGAGCAGTGCAGGAAGGATGGCAGTGATTCAGCCCAGAGCAACTCCTCAGCCTTTCCTTCCTCTTACACTTTTCCCTGCTCCCACATGTGCTTTCTGTGGGATGTACTACCTCCTGGGAATATGCCAGCTCCAGCATGGTCCTCCCCAGGCTGCATTATGGTTATCTGCTTCACTGTGGCCTTTCCCATAGGCTGCAGGAAAAACTCTGCTCTGGCGCCTGGAATATCTTCTGCCTTGCTTCCCTCACTTTGGTGCTCATAGTTCTGTTTCTCACTTTTTCCCCCTCCTCCTCTGCCTTCTCATTATTCACTACCCTTTCTTAAAGATACTTTCCCAGAGGCTCCACTACCTGGATGTTTCAGYGCTAGAACTCAATTTTGAAATAACCAGAGATGTTTCTTTAGGACTTTGATGCATGATAAAAAAGGGAACTACATTCCTCAAATCATCTGGAAAAAGCATTGTGGAATGTATAAATGTGCCAAACACTCTGCATAGTAAAAATAAGCTTAAAAATCAGCAAGTGCATGGAATTGTAAATGTTAATATTCAAAAATAAATTATTACAGTCATCATTTATGATTTTTTGCATASAAGATCAGAAACAGTAAATCTTTAGGATTAAATATGCACCCACAGTAATCATTGCTCTGAAAGCTAAATGAGGGTATACATAAATGACTCTGCTGAAACTCAACATTTTCAGAAACAGGAATAGTCCTTAGATTTATGAAAATTCAAAAGTGTCCTTGACCTCTTCTTCCCCTCTGCTCTTTCACTTTTTACTTTCACATTCTCTGGGATATGCAGAGAKATCTCCTCTTCATTCAAATTTCAAAATGAGTGGAACTGTTATAAAACAAAACAATTTTTTATATCAGACCTCAAAGCAGACTTTCTAAGTTCTTGATATTTTTAAGGGAAAACCTGGAAAACTGGTCTRGGTTAGAAATAATTATCTTTTTTACAAAATAATGATGATTAAAGGAGAAKTAAAAGCTAAACAATTGCTTTTTTTATCCCATTTCCCTTTCAGAAGCAGGCTAGAATTAACAATTCCAAAATACTTCAAATTAAACCAATACACAGAAGGAAAACCCTTTTGGTGCCTTTRCTATTCATTATTTTATTTCTTACTTCTAATCCTGCTCTTTTTCTCCCATCTTGCAACTTGCTTCCAAACATCACTATTCAGCCTTTTCATCATTTCCCGTCTCCCAGCTTTCCAGTTTCAGTGCTAGTAGTTTAACATTTCTTTCAGCCAGAAACAATCTAGGTCTTCATAAGCATTTCAGAATACAGAAAGCTTCATTTCATCAAAAAAAAAACTTTTTAAATTTACTTTGACAGTCTGTGACAGAAGGAAAGTATTATTGGAAAACWGTATATTGACAGGTGTCTGCCAATAAAACACCATGGAAAAAGTTTTAAAGGGTATCCAGGCCAATGATAACACACAGCACAGTGACAAGTTAAATATGGCAGACATGGTTTCACTGCGTGAAAGTATCCAACTTTGATATACACCAGAAATATAACAGGAAACCCTTGAAGTCTACAAAGATCTCAGTGAATACAGGCAAGCAAGGTTTGTTAAATGACAGGAGGGAGGGCATTGAAATCAGGCACAGAAGACATCTGGTAACATCATTGCTGTCAACATATCAGCCACCTGGTTACTCTGTAAGCAGTGGACACACACTAGAGTAGGTTCACAACTGAGAAAAAATTAGACATTTTCCTTTGTGAAGGAYATTAGGGACACAAAGTGTAGTAATTTTCATAACTCCTGCACCTAACAGTCTTTGAAGACATTTTGGGTGGACCAATAGTAAAATCAAAATTATGATACAGCAACCACAACAATAAGAGGAACTTTATAACATGATTTTATTTTTATCTTAAATAAATTTATTCTCCAGAAGCAACAGCACTGACATAACATAGGACTGGAAAAAAACCTCTTGCATCATCCTATTGTTGCCATTAGCTCTTTTAATTTCATCTAGAAACACATTTAATTTTTTTTACCACCACTGGGACTTCAAAGGATGATCTTGGTTGCTTTATAACATAAGAATTTCTTCTCTCTTCTAGCTCATGKCAAGCACCTACACCCTGTTTCTCTCTATTTTTAGTAATATCTGAAACATTATGCTCAGGGATAACCATTACTTTCTCAGTGGCCATACGACATGCGTAATTATTAAACTTCAGTTTTCATCATATTGAATCTCAGAGATGTTCTTTGACTAATCAAAATAGACAGATCTTTTTCTTCCTCTGTCATTTTCATCTACTCTGCACAAGTTTATTGTGGATTTTCCTATTAACTCCTGAGCAGGCGACCTTGAACTTGCTTTTATTATTATATTACTTCCAATTTCTYTTTGTTAAAGCTCAAAAGTAGTCAACATTTCCTGTATAACATTTTGATCATCCCCTGTGTTGAAACCCCTTTATATCAGCACCAGATTTTACTGTCTCATTACACCCTCTTCTATTAAGGGCATCTAGTAACACTGTGTTCAAGATTCAGATATTTTCTGAGTTTAACAAATGCATGTTATTGAGGAGACATTTAGGCCTCAGTGCTCTTTTTCTAAACCCTATCAGAATTAAGAAACTGTCCTGATTCAACACTTTGCATTKTTTTCAGCAAACATAATTTCTTCATAGTAATAGAAGGCAAGTGGCATGCATCAAGAAAAGGGAAGTGATTCTCCCCCTCAAGTCCTGCAWCTTCACTATGAGAAGGACAGAGGTGCTGTAGGAAGTCTAGAGAAGAGACTGGAKCTGGTGAAGGGTCTGGGACAATAAGTCATATTAGGAATGGCTGAGGGAGCTGGGRTTGTTTAGCCTGGAAAAGAGAAAGCTCAKGGGAGATCTTATTGCTCCTGAAAGGAGAGTGTAGCCAAGTAGGGAGTGGTCTCTTCTGCCATTTCTCAAGTGAAAGGGCAAGAGGAATAGCCTTAAATTGCATGAGGAGAGGTTCAGACAAGATATTAGAGAATTTTTCTTCACTGAAAGAGTGGATAGACATTGGAATATGTTTTACAGGGTGGTGGTGGGGTTACCATCTCTGGAACTGTTCAAAAGGCATCTGCATGTAGCACTTGGTGATTATGRTCRTGCTGGGTTGATGAGYGGACTAGATGATCTTGAAGGTGTCTTCCAACCTTGATGATTCTTTTATTCYGTGAAATAGTTGATAACACTTTTCAGAAACMTGAAACAACTCTCATGTTCAAAAGGCAACCCTAGTATCCAGCTACAGTAGCGTAACTTGCCCCAGGTACCAGCAAGTATAGTTGAAAGAATTCCCCTGGTTCGAACTCTCAATCACATTTGACTAATTTATAGCCAGAGAGGAAAAGGGCTGCTGATAATTATAATTTGGAACKACTTGGATCATTTATCACTAAGGCATTTTTGAAAATGCTTAATGTAAACATTAATTACTCTAGTTACCAAATGTTTCTGTAGAACAATGGTGGAAAAACTCTAGTATCTCACTATATTTCTGAAGATTTGAGTGTGAATTTCCCTCAGGTACCATGATGAGAGCTTCCCCCAGCTGAAAGAGCTATAAATCTGTTTCAGCCATTTTGTCTGGTGGTCCAAAACTACTAGATACATTAGTAATTATCTCGTTTTATTGCACATGTTAGCTAGAGAACATAGTGTTTCTTAATCATACAAGTCTTGTTACTATTTTTGACTTACATACTCTGCTGAATCAGGTCTTTTGGCTTATCAGGTCTATGAGAGTATTTAGTATTCTTCTGCTGTTCTACACAAAAAATAATCAGTACTTGAATCATCCAGTCAGCACAAGCRGCTTGAACAAATACAAAAACATGTTTAATACTGTGGAAATGCATTATACTGTATATATTACAAAGTTACACCAAAATTTTACTTTTTTCTCTTAGGAAATAAAGTCTATAAAGCAAACTGCACTCAAGAACCCTGGGGCAGATCAATATTTGGCCCTAAAATTGTTTCGTTATTTTATTTCCTTACTGGAAGTAAGGAAGAATTTCTCATTGATGCTGTTTCCAGATGTATGATTAATTATATGCCATGGTAAAGAGACAAAGTTATTGTCTAGAGAACAATAATATGTCAAATTTTTGGTAATAAAGCAGTAAAATAAAGAGATATTCTGTAATAGAAATTTTATTGTGAAGTATTGTGATAATAGAAAAGATAAAACATTTGGATGGTAAATGACAAGCTCATCTGGTGCAATAAGCAAAATCTCAGTAAGCTCCTGTGCAAAATCTATGCAAAGGAATGCAGTACCATACAACAATGGGATCAGGGTTGTTTTGCCACATGCTGCAATTTGAGCCATCCCTGGACATTGAGGCATCTAATATTTCTATGTGATAGCAGCTCTCTGGCCACAGAGAGCAACACATAACTTTCCCAGGCCTTTCTGGGGAAGGCTGTGACAAGATTAGAGAAAAGAATGAGAAACAATTCTTATCTTCACTTACTACATCTGTTATTGTGAACATGTAGAATGTGTTATAGAAATTTATTTACCAAAAGGTAGTTTCTTAATTAACCGATAGTGATAATATTTACATTCAAAGGCCAATTAAGTCCAAGTATATCATAACTGTCTGTAAAAACCAATTGATTTCTTAATAATAATTATATATATCATAAAGAAATTAATCAACCTTCTATAAATCATAAAGTCAATACTAATTTTTACCTGGCCAGGGGCCTGCTGCAGCAACATTTCTCTATTATGAAAAGAAGGAATTTTCAGTGTTCATAAAAGGAATGGCAGGAATGACCAAGAAAGGAGTTTCAGAGAACTAATCAAGTACAATTCCAAATGAAGGTATCATTCAGAACAGTGATTCGGTGAATGCATTTGATAGTAGTAAATGGATTCATTTACTAAGACCAATTGGCCCAAAACTGTCATGTCTCTGTGAGTAACTCTCTTTTTCTCCAGAAAGGGTGACTGCATGAAACTGCTTAATGGGAATGACTCCTAGAATGCTCTGATTTTTCAGTAACAATTTAGAATAGATTTGACATGATCCATTCTAGCAGTTTATTATGACGAATAATCACATTTCAGTGCAATTGAGCATTTCAAAGCACTGTTTATTTTAAAATATGTAGATTTAGATTTCTAAAGTATACTCTAGGTCAATTAAGGCTAGTATCCAATACTACCAAAAGTGACAGAGAAGCTATGGAAATAAACAGAACAGATACTTTCTCATTTTACCATAGTGAATATGAAAACTGGAAAACTGCAGCACAAAATATTCATGGAAACTTGGTGAGGCACAAGAGTGTTTTGGAAGAGAATGTCAGACTCACGGACGACAGATGAAGCAGGGCCATCTCTGCCACAGGTGGGCTTTAGGAACAGACAAGGTAAAGGTCTGTCCAGAACAGAATAGGAGCAGTTCATACTGCCTTAAGGGAGGAGCTGGATGAGATCAAATTTAGCACCAAACACTTCAATTTTCCTATGATCACTCCCTCATGAGTCCCTCCTGAGGTATGTGCTGCTCACACAGTACAATCCTGAGTGCTCTTTGGTGATTGTGGTAGGTTCAGTTATGAGCATCTCTGCAAAACAAACAGATAGAGCAGCCTCAAAGATATGACAGAAGAATTTGTAAGCTGACATAGACGTGCTGCCTCCTTTATGCTGAACTTTACTACTGAGAAGCACACAATATCCCACTGCAAAGGTCATAAATGATTGAAAATAAAGCAGAACTTATTTGTGAAGCAGGACACGTAGTTTTAGGCTTTGGAACACCCTATTGATTTGACTGTTTGTAAAATGCAGGTGATTATGTTTTCTTATTTCTTGAGAATTTGTGTTGGGCATAATGAACTTGTTTTTAAAAAGTAGCATGAAAAAAGGGATTTGATTTGAAAACATACCTTAAACAAAAAACTTAAAGAAAAAAGGCTGCCAAAATAGCACRAAAATCTATATCTCTGCTTCTCTTTCATCATTATTGGTTTTTCCTGTTCTTGCAAAAACTGACAAACCAATAAAATCCTAACATTTTCAGCCAGCTAAAAAGTTTTTAATGTTATTAAGCTTTGGCAAAAAAGTCATTTCTGGATACCTTTGCACATTTATAAAGAGACAAACCAACTTTACATTGACTTTGCAGTCATGCATCTAAAATGAATAGAAACACCCTGGGTAACAGAAGATCAAAAGATAAAAAAAGAAAAAAATGATTCAATTCTCTGAATTGCAGGTGGTATTCTATCTTSAGTGATGTAGAGATTATACAGTCAGACAAGTTTGGAAACCTAGAGGATTCTTCCTGCATTTCCCAGACCTCCTGTGACAGTCTCTGGGATCTGGCTTCCTTCTAGTCTGATTCAGCTACCCAGTCTCTCCAGAAGTGGATCTGAGTGTGAATTCCTGACAAGCAGTTTATGCTATCCACAATATATGTGTATATATACATATACAGAAGTCTGGCCACAGACCACAGCTGGCACACAGAGCACTTACAGGAACACTTACAGGAACACCAAGGGCACCAATGCTCTCATTCTCCTCCTCACTTTGACTGAGCAGGATGGAGTTCTGGCAGTGCAAAAATGTTTGTGTATGTAAAAGGTAGGTGCATCCAGCAGTTGGGCTCAGACTTTCATTCTGCTCAGTAGCTGTTCTTCGATCCCAGTATCTCTGGCTTCTGGTATACAAGCTCCCAAGGCCTCAGTTCCACTCCAGTGTCTGGTACAGACCCCTTCACTCACACACACACGTGCTCTGATCCCCCAGCCAACTTACCTGTGCTCTTGACATTGGAGACAGAAACACTTCCCCACCCAGAGGAGTCCCTCTGAGGCCCACACATCCCAGCCTCCTGGCTCTCAGGACACTTTACCTGCTAACTGGCTAGTCCAGCTTGGTCTTTGCTATTGTTCACACATTCAYTCAAACATCTGCACTGACCTCCTTACGTACACAGACTAAAAAATCTCTTACGTAAAAATAGTTAGTAAAGAAAATGAGGAGAGATGAGAAACTGAGGTGATCAGACAGAGGGAAGGTTGTGGACAGACAAATCTCTTTACCAATAAAATACCATGACAACCCCTCTATTTCTCACATTTGTTCCTACACACAACAAAATACCACCTTTTTTCTTCCTCTGGTTCCTCCCTGTGTTAGTTTAACACAGCTTGGCTTTTTGTGGGAGTGGAGGAAGCCACAGAAGCTGCTTCTGAGAGAGAAGCTCCTGGAAACTTCTACTGTGTCCAGCACAGCAATCCCTGAAGGTTCTGACGACAGACGTACTGGCTGGCTCAAATAGAGAAGTTAGTAACCCTTCTGTGATGATGTATTTAAGAACAAAAGATCCATGCAAGCTCTCTTTCTTCCTCCAAGGGGTTGGAGAGGCAGCCGCTGGGAGGTTTCCTGGCAYGGCCACCAGGGCCCTCCTGGCTGGGGGCCCCATCTCAGTGTGCGCAGCCAGGGCCCATCCTGGCCCCGGGAGCAGCCACRCAGCCAGGGCMGCGTGGCCGAGGCCACAAGGCCGCTGTTCATCTCAGCATGGCTGGCAATGAATTTTATTTGCCTAGCAAGTAAATTTTATTTGCTTGCTTAGCAATGAATTTTACTTTCTTGCTTTTAACCAACTTTGCTGCAGACAGAAGGGCAAGGGCAGCTGGCACAGCCCACATGGAGCCAGCGGGGACCCCGTGGCCAGTGGTGGGCAGCTCCCTGATGAGGAGCCAAGATGGGATCAACCTTTTCAGCATTGTGGAACTCTATAAAACTTTTCAAGTGATAGAACTTGGGAACAAACAAACCTACTGACACCGACTCTTTCCTGAGTCAGGGAAAAGAAAAAAGTGAAGACACATGAGGAGAACAACGTGACGACACTAAGGTCAGTGCAAAAGAGGAAGGGGGAGGAGGAGATGCTCCAAGCGTCAGAGCTGAAATACTTCTGTAAGCTGTGGTGAAGCTTATAATACAACAAACTGTTTCCCTGTAATTCATGAAGTGCATGGGGGCATGCAGGGTTCACCCRCAGCCCATGAAAATGAGTACTCACGCTGGAGCGTGTGGATGCTAAAAAGTTGTAATCTAGTGAGAAACTCAAACAGAAAGAAAAAACYTTTGCTTTCAGAGATAGAGAAAGAAGACACTTGCTTCTAGAGCAGAACGGTTCATCCTTAAAAGACTTCACCCCACGMACTATAATGACCAATGCAAACAGTTGTGGGAAGACTGCTTTGCCCATGGGAGGGACTCACATCAAAGCAGGTCAGGTGAGACTGCTACTCAAAAAATTGGAGCCGTGTTGGAGAAGTTCACAAAGAACTGTCTCCTCTTGGGAAAACCCCATGATAGAACAGAAAAGGTTCCTCTGCCTAAGCAAACTGAAGATTTTTTAAAAGTGACAAACTGACTAAAAAATCCCATATTTTTTCTCCCTGCACTGTCAGTGGGAAGGAAAGAAGGGCTGGAGGGGGTAGGAAAGGTGTTCTAAAGGTTTATTTTAATTTTCATTTCTCTTTTAATTCTGTTAATAAATTTTTCTTTATACCTTTTAACTTTTGAGTGTATTTTGCCCTAGGGTGTTTYCTCCTAAGCCTTATCTCACTCTATGAGGCTTTTAATTTTTCTGTCCCCCTCCTCTGCTCAACTATAGCATAGGAAAATGAGTGGATAAGGACTGGATAATTTTTCATGGGTGCTTAGCCAGTGTCCAACCATGAAACTCCCCTGAAGGGGGCTAAAATAAGCCCTGTGCAATGCCAAACATGCCTTTTCCATGCATCAAATAATGTATTACATATTMCTAAAGAGCAACACCCCTTTGTCTGAAGGTGGTCCAGAGACCTGCTCCCCATCTTTATGGWGGGTCTCATGCCAGGACAGCAGATTCGATGACTCTGCTGGGACAATTCCAGGAGGGGCCTGAGCAAGGTGGATGTTCCTCCAGAACCCTTGATTTGGGTTCTTGATTTTCATTGTGTCCCTTTGCTCCTCTGGTCTTGTTGAGATGGAGGGTCTTTTGTTGCAGATGGCCTGGGATCAGCTGAAGCATCTTATTTAGTCCTCACGCCATTGTTTCTCTGTTTCTTCTTCATGTGTGCAAATGAGCTTCTTATCACTTAACTAGTACAACATGATATTGTTATTAATGTAACTGAAATAATGTAAGGATTGTAATAAAACTACTAGAGAAGTAAGGACTTGTGAATATTTRTTAAAGTAGTCCTCTCTGCTTTTATGAAAGGCAACAATGGTAATATTTTCCTAAAATACTTTGATAAATTTGCCTAAGCGACTAGCTAAATCCATAAATACAGCAATGTGTACAGATCTAAAGTGCTGTGTATCCGTACAATAAAACTGACTTGATTGTTTGTTTGTTTGTTTGTTTGTAGATAAGAAGACTTTAGGAAAGAGTGATAGAATTAAATATTTCAAAACTGTCTTCATTCTCCTAATCTACAATCCACTTCAAAGAGTTTTCAGAAGTTTCAAAAGTAAACTGAAACTCATCAAAAACACACAGTGGTCTCCCCTCCTCTTTGCTAGCAGCAATATTCCTAAGGAAACATGAATTATTATTAATCTAATATTTTTCRTTTATGCTGGATTCCATAGCAGAAAATTCACCTTAGTTCATCGGAGGAAAGCATACCTTGTTTAGCATCTGCTCCTTATCATCCACACTTCTAAATCAAGATTGTCCCTGTGATACCTAAGAGAATCAAAATGTATTAAACAGAAGGAGGTCTCTTTATCTTTCCTTTCTTGCCTTCTGCATTTCTCTTTCAAAGGTGAGGGTCTTTTAAAAGGAACGGTTCCACTTTGGTTTATTTTTTGGTACATTAACTCAAGAGATTTTGCTGTTGTTGCGTGGAGACAGCTGGAATGAACAGGGGATCTCACATTGTATAAACTGGTTTAGATATGCTATCTCTCATTCTGCCTACCTTTCCATGTCACCTCATCCAAAYGCCAAGTCAAAATTCTCAGGCATGCAAGAAATTTGTCACTATGCTTSCTTTTCCATGCCTTTAGGTATACCCCTCATTTTTTTCTTTTTTTCCTTTCTCTGAAGAGAGAGGAAATATCAGTACCAAATTCACTGTGAAAGAACCAATTATAACTGTGGTCATTACAGAGTATGGATAAGTGGAAATATTTAGAGACATTCACAGACAATACGAATGCTGTGTACAATGGCAATAAATAAAAAAATATGTTATTCAGAATTCCAATATTCCCCTCAGTATCTGTAATTGATGTTCTTCTTGAGATTCATTCACTATACAATTATTCAAATCTTTCMTATGAATGACAAATACACCACTAGAAGAAGATAATGACTAATGTCTAACATTTATTGCACAGAGAAACTCCTTTTAATGCATGTAAATTTCTCTGTTCTATGCTTACAGGAAAAAATTACATGGTTTAGTAAAGCAAGTTTTGATCTCAATGTAAAAAGAACTCCAGCAGCTCCATTCCCTTAATTGGATTTGCTATGCATTGTAAACCAAGCAGTACCTTTCACTCAGCTGCAAAAATAAGCCAAGCTTTAAAAATAGTGCAGCTGCAGATGTTTACACTATACACTGAAAGTCACTAACCAACCTATGCATCTTTTTTYTTCCTCACATAAAGACTAAACAATGCATTCATGTCTGCTACTTGTAGAGCAAAAGGGTTGGGTGCTGCAAGGCACTCAATGTCCAGAGTTGTACTTGGGTGATTCTAAATATGTTCATTCTCCTGGCTGATTGTGTTTAGCCTCTTAAACTGAAGTATGTGTTTAAGTGCTTTGCTGGATGAATGTAAAGGGTTTGACTCTTCGTAAGATCAAGTGTAAGAAAAGAAGTAGTAGCTTCTTCAAATTCCATTTTCAACTAAGAAAAAGTGTGAYTTCATATAAMCTTCAATATAAAATAGAATGCAATKATATACCTAAGAAAGATGTCTTATGTGAAGAATTTTGTGTATATGTAAAAATTTATATCTGCATCCACTGCTGAAATATGTGGTTTTTAAAGCTATTATTCTATCATCATATATTATACTACCTAGCCTTTGAGARTGCTGGGTACTTTAAAAAATGCACAGTTATATGGGCACTTCTGTCACCACTGTGACCAAAATTTTTACTTTAGGAAACAATATGTTATTAAGTTTCAAAGTGAATTCTTTAAGCTTGATATTGATATAGCTTTCTTGCAAGCCACATTAGGTGAAATAGAAAAAGTTGATGATATCTTTGAAGTACCTAATTATATGCAAGACCTCTGATACTTGCTCTAGAATTAGGCCAATGAGAGGACATATTTGTGACTTATTTTTACTTATTCAACTGACAATTGTTTCTTTCATCTTTTAGTGATTATGTTTTAGCTGGACTAAAATAATGCATCTCCATTTCAAAAGTCTGCGGTCCTTCCCTTATAGGTCCTTTAAAACTTTTGCATGCAAATATTCTGTCTCTTTGCAACATATGTTTTCTCAAATTGATCTTAGTATRTAAGGTGGCTCTTGATGCTCTTTTTCCTTGAGATTTTTCCAGTCTTAGATTTTTGCAATACCAAGCTAAATTCCTATTTGTAGTATAGATATTTGTTTTAATGAGTATTTACTTGGTTAAATGAGKGCCAACATAATTGAGTATTGAAGATGTCAGATATATTTAAGTGTAACAATGTTATGTCATCTGTTTACAAAAAAAAGCCATTAGTTTAATGTTGTTTCTTGAAGCATCTTCTCTACATCAMATTATTATATTTCTACTTCCATACTACGCATGTCTCAAGATTCACTAAATTTATATCTACTGACTGGATTAATATTTTAAAATAATCAGTTTTACAGGAAGGACAAAGTGATTCCATTTAATAAAGAGAGGAATTAGCTTCTCTCAATAAAGGAAAAACTTCAGGCTGGGTTCCACCACAGGTTATATGTAATCTCCTGCTATTTCCACCATATTCAGTGTTCAAAGATCTGATGTCAGTGTGCAAAAGTGCTGCCTGAAAAGATCTTCACAAGCTTCAGTAAGGGGCAAGATTACAGTATTAGCAAAATACTTCTGAAACTTTGCTAAATCTGTAACTTAATCAGATTTAAAAGGTGAGCTCAGACAAGTTATTTAGGGACTAAAACAGGRATCTCAGTTCCCAAAACAATCATTTCACATTACATTAGGAGATCATCCCTATAATTTTTATTCTACAAAAAACCAAACCAAGCAAACAACAGTTTGCCTTTGCCTTGAATTAAAAATTGTGTTAAAATTGTTACATGGATAATACATATGAATTTAGACTTGATTGTGAATGCAAGATGTGATGAGAAAAATTATTTATGTTAAAGATGGAAAAACTTTTGTTTTTCTCTCATCAAAGTAAATGCAAATAAAAGATTTTTGTATGACATGAAGAAAATCATCTTATTCAATGCAAAATGAAATATCTTTGCCATTAGAATGATTTTTTCTTTCTTTTTAATCAAAAAACTAAACCTTGCAAAAATCTCATAAGGAAAAGCAGAAAGAGGTTTGAATAATGCAAAACAAACCATTTTGAGGTTTTGGAATCCTCAAAATAAGATTTGAAAAGATAAGAAATTAAATACTCATTGTGAAGTTTKAAATAGTTCTATTTTTCACAATCATTTATGTCTTACAAAAAAAAAAGCCACAACATGGTGCTCATCAGAATCCATTCAATGGAAAAAGGCTGGTTGAGCCGGTCAGCAGATATATGGCTTAGTCTTTAATTGTGGTTTAATTGTCTTTGAACAATAAAACTCAACAAAGACAAATAATTTTGCAGCCAAGGGATGGTCTTCTTTGTTTCTGAAATTCAGTAAAACTAATATATACCAGCAAAAACTGCCTATAAAGAATCATGAAATCATTCATGTTGGAAAAGGCCTGCATAGTCATTGAGCCCAACCACTGCTAAACYGTGTCCCTCAGTACCATGTCTACACATTTTTTTAAATATCTCCTTGGATGGTGACTCCACAGCTTCCTTGGGCATTGTATTGCAATGTTTGATAACACCTTCAGTGAAGAAACTTACCCTAGCATCCAATCTAAACCTTTTCTTGAGGAAATGTCCTCTTGTGCTATCAGTTGTTGCTTGGGGGAAGATACTGGCCCTCACCTGGCTATATCCTGTTTYCTGTTGTAGAGAGAGAAAAGGTCTCCCCTAAGCCTCTTTTTCTCCAGGATAAATACCCCCAGGATACCAGGATAAATATCCCTCAGCTGCTCCTTTTAAGACTCGTGATCCAGACCCTTCATCATCTTTGTTGTCTTATTTTTGTACTTTCTCCAGTGCCTCAATGTCCTTTCAGTGAGGGGCCCAAAACTAAACACAGGATTTGAGGTGCAGCCTCAACAGTGTCCAGTACAGGGGAACAATCGCTGTCCTGGACCYGCTGCCCACACTATTGCTGATACAGGCCAGTATGCCATTGACCTTCTTGGTCACTTGGGCATAGCTTGCTCATGTTCAGCCAGCTGTTGATCAGCACCCCAGCATCCTTTTCCACCAGGCTGCTTTCCAGCCACTCTTCTCCCAGTCTGTAGCACTGTCTCAGATTGTTGTGGTCAAAGTTCAGGACACAGCATTTCTCCTTGACTTCATATCCTTCCCCAGCACAAAGCCAAACCAAAGAAARACAAAAAAAGGAAAAATAAAACCAACAARAAACAAACCAAAACCATAAACATAAACAAACAAACTAGACACCCAGCTGGAATGCCAGCATTCAGTAGGTAATGTAGAGTTCGCTTATTTATATTTTCTTCTCTTTCAGCTCTGGTAATAAGGATCATTCTTCATGGCTCCAGAGTCTAGCAGGAATGCCAGGGCCAGATGGTTGCTATACTGTTTAAGGCATCTGCCTGGAGAATGAAAACTGGACATTTGGAACCTCTGCTGTCAGTGATAGAATTAAATCAAGCCTCTCCTACCAAGCTCATTATATTTGCACATAAAACTAACAATGGCCGCTGTCTTTTCCATGATCTTTGTGGAAAAAACAACTGACATCTCTCTATGTTAATATTTTTTACTAATTCAGGGAAACCAAGAAGGAGTTTCTGTCTAACAAACTTTATTTCATGTGGTCATTTATGTCAGATTTGGATGTCAGTTTTGTACATACTTTAACATGCCCTGAATGTATTGGTTTCATGTCATTAATTTTCTCCTGGGTGGCCAGCATATATCCCAAAAACTTCAAGTAAATTCTTAGTGATTGGACAACTTACAGATTTTCAAATTAACTTATGAAGGAAATTATCATGAAGCAAAACAAAATTTGCTAACCTTTCCCTAACTGCTAAAAATATAYAACAATCCCTCACATCACTCTCATATTTGAATGAAAGTTACTTTTAATGTATAAGGTTTTCAAATGATTACTATAATAATCATAAAATTCAACAAGGCTGAAAACTTAGGTTTGTTGTCTTCATTGATATTTGGTCAGACCTCCTGATATGAAGAGTAATCATAAATAATCASTAAGAGAAGAAAAATAAACCTGTATCTTCTGAATACAGTGTGAAAACTACCATGCATAATGGGAAATTGCAGGTAGGGAAAAAAACAAACCACAAATGGGAAATCCTGAACAGCATGCTCAATCAGAGCATTTCAATTTTATGCTTGCTGGTGACCTTCCACTAGGTGATAAGTATAATTGGAAAATGTAATGCATTATGCATTCTAGTGTATAGCCCAAAAGCTCAAATTTCCCCTTTGCCTATCAATCATTAGTTCATATGGGGAAAGGAGCTATGTTTCATAGCTAATGTGCTAGTATGTGATTTCATATGTATTTAAAATCTGTGAGTTTTACCTTCAAATATAAACCCATGCTCTAAATAATAACTTCTGCTGTTTGCAGATCTATTCCTTCCCCCCTGCACTCTAGGTGTGTACAATACTCAGTGGAGATTTCAATTGTGCTTCCGTCCTGATAAAGACAAAACCTTTTCCATTACCTCAAACWCTTCACTTAGGACTCAGAAGCTGTCAGAATCCTGGTTTTGTCTAGTCTTCATCATTATCTAGAGACAACTTTATCCATGTCAGTAAGGTAATTTTTCCCATAACTAGGGTTATTCCTACTGCTGCATTTTATATGTAAGATATGATAATATTGTAGTACACATTTCTCATTCAATTATTTCTTCTTTTCCTCTTAGATTTCTACACCTTTTATTGAGTAGAGACTTACTAGACCCAGATAAATTAACCTTAATCTAGTCATCTAGCTTTATGACTTAGCTTTATTGACCTTTCCTTGCTAGAAAATTATACCTTTTATGATAATTCTGGACATTCTACACTGCCCTTTAAATGGATATTCCCATTTAGATAAACTGATAAAAAGGAAAGAAAAAGCCTAAAAGAAAGTATTGGAAAAGAGAGATATGTCACAAAAGGGAAATTCCATCATGTTTTCTTAAATGTTCCCAAATTAGTAGTGGATCACAAAAGCTTTTGCTAATTTGTAGCAGAACTGATAGACAAATGTACAGGACTGGACAGTAGAAYCCTGAAGGAGCAGCTCCCAACTTAGAGGCTGTCATTAGCTTCAGATAGAGAGATCCTTTACAGAGAATTATTTAGGTATGCTGCTATTCTGCTTTCTTTTCTACTTTTTTTTTAACCCTGATTGAAATCTAAGTTAAAAAGCTGCTCAAGCCCTGATTGAAATCTAAGTTTAAAAATTGCTCAAGCCCAATGATTTTTATAAAAAACAAGTATTGGGAAATATTGCTCATGGCATCAGAAGTCAGAAGAATTTATATCTCGCTGCAAGTTTTTATTAAACATATTCTGAGTGTGTCTTAAAGATCTGTTCCCCTCATTATTATTCTGTAATATGAGAATCACTTTTACTCTATTTAGGCATAACCACACAGGTTTTTTTATCAGGTTTAATGATTTAAATAATAATTCATTAAACAATTTATGATAAACAGCTACTGATCTTGAAATCTGAGTATTTCTTTGTTTATTCATAATTGTGGAAGTGATTTCATTACCTACTTAGGTAACTAAGGACTTAGAATTCACTAAGACTATTTTACAAACGGATTTAAATATTTTGTGCACAAGTATATACATACTAAAGGCTAAAATTAAATACTGGAGAGAGGTGCTAAAGATCTAACTATACATAACAAAAGAGGTAAACTGCAATCAAATATCAGGACTCTGWGGCTATATACAGCTGTGTTCAAAATAACTTTATGTAACTGCAGGGGCAGACCAATAACACTTTTACCTGGGCTACAGTTCAACAGAAGCCACAAGTGGAAAACAAACAAACAAACAAACAGACAAACCCATTGATGTTAATAGTATATTTTAACAGTCTGCTTAATATAAAGTATTTTAGCCCCAGAAGATGCTGTCTAGGATATTCAGGATGTAAGAACTTGGGCATGTTGTGGAGGTGTCTGAAAAGACTTATTTTTGGCCCGATTATATAAGAAGAATCTGTTGTCAAGATGAGCAATGTATTTTAACACTATCTATAGAAGTTAAGGTCTGCAGTTCAGCAAAGAATTAGCCATGAATGTGTCTTATGTAAGTAATCACATCAGTTTCAGTGGAACTCGACATATGTACAGCATAACTATATCACAAGTTCTCAGAATCATGGATCTTAACAGGATGGACATTTTGAAAACTCAATAACCCATGGTCTARGGCTCCTCGAATTCTTTCACAAAATGTGAGTTTTCAGAAGGGCCATGAAAGGGCCAAATGAACCTTGCACGAGGGCCTGACTCTGACAGGTACCAAAAATATTCTACTTCTCAAAAATATTATCAACATCTGGCAGCCTAGTGAACTCTGTAAAGATCTAAWATATGGCAACATCGGTCATCATACAGCTCAGAAAATGAGTTCTGCCATTTATGGTATAAAATTTATGTTGTTAACASTACTGGGAAGAAGTAACTTATAACATTTCTAGGCTTTAATTTTAAAAATACAAGCTCTGACATTGTTTTGTGGGGTCTTAATTGACATGAAGGCAAAAAAAAAGTAAATAGGCCAGATAAATGTAATATTCATTTCAATAAATATTTCAAATTAAAGTTTGGAATGTTCCAATATCTTTCACTCATGTACAGTGTAGAGAAAAGAATCACTCTTTAAGTTGCCAGTACTGTAGTTCCATGACAAAATGTAAGTTAATTTTAATGTAAGACACTGACTCTGCATGAAAATAYTCAAATTCAGAATTAAGTACAAAGTTAAAGCCTGTTATTGCTTTAAACCTGCTTATTGAAATGTATGAATATATATGCATATGGATAAACATATGCATGTATGTCTTATTTAAATKAACACAATCAAATAAACTGGAGATAGAGAAGTTGGCTTCTTAAAAGAACCACACTTGACAAGATATTTTGTCCCTACTACTGCTTTCTGCAGGATGACATCAACACATTATTTTCTGTTTTAAAAAGAAACAGCACCACCTTGTATCCTAAAATAAAGCTACAGCTATTCAGTATCTTAGTGGCCACGTAATATATATAGAAATATGCAYACAAACATAACTATTCACAAATAAAATGTGTATATTTTTGTATTAGAAATGTCAAAATAGGACATTTAGCCTTGAAACCTTGTATCAAGACAAATCTAGTTTTAGAAGAATAGTGTTACAAGGAATTCTATGAGTATTTGAGCTAAAGTATGTTTCTTTTCATTACTAAAGGCCTGTTGAATTTTGCTGTTTGTAAAACAAAAGATTAGGTCCAATTTGCATTATCCACAGGAACATAGTGTTTGGTTTTGTTAGCTAAATGGTGATAGATGTAGGTGAAAATGTTTCCAAAAAGTCTGTATAAATAATTCATCTATGATATTGAATAGCTGATACTTGCTCTGCTGCACTATGAATGTTCATCATTGAAAGCAGAGATAATGCAATATGATGAAGGTAACTAGCTGTCCTCYTCTGAGTAAAATATCCAAAATTTCTATGGGGTCCACAGCTGAAAAATTATTTTTCAAAGTGCATAGTAAAAATGGAAAAATAYATTAAAAGTAAGTTATTATCTATCTGTAAACCACTCTTAATTTAAAAAGAATTATATTATATAAATTGAATTGTTTGCAATTAATCTTTGACAGTATTTGCTAGAGAGAACTATTTCCTCACTTATCCCTAATGTGTCATGGTCGCTAAAACAAAGATGGTTGGAAAACTGCCCTTCAATTAGATGCRTTTTTATAAAGCATTGTGTTAGTTGAAAAACCTAAAAGATCCCTTAGTGGAACTCATTAAAACTGCAGTCAGATACCACGTCATGTCTTGTTTTGTTTCCTCTCCATTGCTTACAATGTCCTGCATTTTCTTCCACTACAGAGTTTGAATTTTCTACTTCTAAATGCTTATTTTCCTATGTCAGTTATATTCCAAGCTCTAAGAGTAAAATTTGACTGTTATTAGAGCTGACTGAACCAGTGAAAAAAAAGTAATCATTTTTAATAATCAGAAAATAGTGTAGATTTGACCTCAACTATTGTGAATACCAACATTTTAAAACCTTAGTATATGCATCAAAACTTAGTTAATCTCATGCATATAAATACGYTTGGACAAATTCTTAGGTATGTGATTTTCTGAAAGGTCCTTCTCATGAGACCTGTAGAATATGTAAGTTTGAACTTGAATGAATGTTGAAACAGCTGGAATTACGAKGTCAATACAACTGCAAGTGATGACACTATTTTTCAGAAGGCAATGAGTGGTCAGAATTGATTGAGTAGGCATATTCATGAGTTAGCACCCTATATGATATGCTAGGGGGGAAAAAAATACATTTTTTTACTTCCTGGCATGCAGAAGTTAAAAGAAAACTGATCTGGCATATATACAAACAGTTCAACTGAACACAGAAGGACTCCAAGAGAACTTGGCATTATATATAAGTTCTATATCTATAATTATCTATGAGTCATTTAGTTAAAAATGTTAGTAGGAAAGCAGTATAGAAAATGATTAGAGTAAAAAAGGAGGTTAAACACAGTGAGAGGGGGAGATA
>JACDOX010000004.1:5211112-5297967 GCA_014549065.1 Cardinalis cardinalis | reverse complement strand
ATGATATAGATGATATAGATGATATCAATAGATATAGATATAGATAGATATAGATGATATAGATATAGATAGATGATGTAGATTTAGATATAGATTAGATATAAATATAGATATATAGATTATATAGATATAGATATAGATATAGATGATATAGATATAGATATAGATATAGATGAAGTAGATACACATAGATTATATAGATATAGATATAGATTATGTAGTATAGAGAGATATAATCAACATTTTAATTAAAAATCCCAAGAACCACAGTTGTGGCATGATCTGAAACAGAGAATAATTTCAGAGCCTTTTAACATTCACTGGAACTACAGCTACATAGGCCGTCCCTGATGCTTCCCRTATTTTCCACTATAAACTTTCTTTTTATGTATTTCACATTATTTTRTTGTTTGGGGAGAGATTTTTGTTGTAGTCAGTTTTTAAACTGGCAAGCACTTTAAGAAGGTTTAAACAGGCCACTGTTGCCTGAAAAGTGCTCGATGAATTCATGCTGCCCCTCACTGCTCAGCCTCAGGACCCAGTCATGAGTTCTCAGGATCCAGGACCCAGTCATGAGTAGAACCACTCAGGACCCAGTCATGAGTAGAACCACTTAGAAACTGCTCCACTTCTGTGCACAATGGAAGTAGCAGTGTTGTCCCAAACCAGTACATAACTCTCCTCAATATCCACAAACCTATAGCTGTAGTCAGAAAAATCCTAAAACGTGTCAAGTACGAGAAAAACATTCACCMAACTGAGTAACAATGACAAACATAACYGAATAACCAGAAACCTGACACAAATGGGTTTTTTCTCCTTTTTTGTAGGAAACAGTCAGGGAGTTCAAACATTCATCTGTGACAAGAAGATTATTTTCCTGACTCCAGGATTTTCACCCAGTGGATACAACAAGTTTTTTATAAAAAACTTTTATAAAATGTGAATATATTAATGCACATCTAGGAGCAACAGTTGAAGATACTGGACAGCAATTGACTGTGTCAATTTTATAACATTTTTATAAAGAATGCCATTCTTTTAGGCACATTTAATCATATTTACATTTATACTGTAATATTTCTACARTTCATACTTTGCAGGAGCAGAGCTCTCAGCTTCACAATGATCCCCACCCTGCCTCTTAAATTAAAAAATAAAAGGTTTAGGGAATATAATATATCCTTTACTGTGTGTACTTTCAATATTTTTAATAATTGTTTCTTCCATGTTTGTAAAAGCATATTTACATTAATAATTTCTCCAGCACCCATTAGGATTTAGTAATGATTCTGAGACTATAATTAAGCATTGCCACTTTKTAGGGGGGGAAAATTAAACAATTTCTAAAACATTGTGTGATATCATACAGTTTCTGTGGCTTTTTCCATTACCTAACATATTTTTAATATTTTTTAATCACTGGAATTAGTTTCTATTATTGATTTTTCCCAATTATTGATAAATCTTACTCTATATTGATAACATTTATTAGCTAACCGATATTTTTGGGCTAGTAAGCCACTAAATGTAGATAAATGTAGTGCTACGTTTCCAATAACCTGAATCAAAATAGAAAAACTGGGACAGATGAATCCATTTATCCACAGTCCTTTAAAAAAATAATTCAAGATAATGGATAAACTGCCTGTCAGAAATGAAAAGTGGAATAAGAATTTTCTGAAGCTGAACCAATGATGCTAATAAATATTGTGTTTCAAAACAGTGGCAAGTTAACTTCTGTTTACACTGATTAGTGGTCTACAGGCGATGTTACTGCTTGCTTTGATTCAATGAAATGCATTTGATTAACAGCAGAAAAATACACAGATTTTTTTTTAAATTAATCAATCCCTTAGCAATGCGATTCATGCTCTTATTTGTGTGTATCTATACAGAGAGTATCTCAGTTGCAGGTGGTGGCATATTCTACCTCTTCTAGGGAGGCGCAAAGCRTGATTCTTCCTAGAGTTGGTTGTATTTCTTCTAGTCCTTCCACAAGCATTTATCCTTCTCTTGTAAATGAGTAAAGGTGGCTGCAGAGGCCCRTGGTGGCATGGGAGAGCAGCTCACTAGGAAATACACTAGTCTGGGGAAAGCAGTGACACAAAGGGGCTCCATGCAAGTGAAGGGAAACATTTTTCAACCCTTCTCAATATCTACTCCTTGAGCAGTAGAGCATGAGTTTTCAGCTCTTAATGTGTGCAGCTGCAGCTTCCTCTCCATGCACAGCTCATTCCAATATGAGCACACAAAAAGGCATAGATGATTTTATGGGTTTTTTTCTCTCCAGTACTAGACACAAAAAAAATGAAAGGTTAATWGGAGGAATAATTAGAAATTGATGCAACAATAATTTCCCTTGGTAGGGATGTTCCACTTTATCTTTTATTATAAATTCATTATATTATTAGTGTGATTCCTGCGTAAAATCAAATCATACTCTATAAAAGGAAAAAATAAATATGAATTTGAAATTGGAACAAGGAACAYAACAGATTTCAGAGGTGGTTTGTGTGCTTTTCTCTCACATCAGGCTCTGGCAGGAAGCCCAAGACCTGAATGGTTTTTTACATTTTATTTATTAAAATACTCTGGAAACAGATTAACTTCCTTTGTGCATTATTTATTATTTTTTTTACCTGCCATCAAGAGGAATAGCATGCAAACTGATGAATATATGCAAGGTGGCCTACTTTCAGTATAAAGAAACCATAGATGCCTGTCATTGAACTTTTGCTATGCTGCTTYACAAAACACACCTTTTTGAACTCCTACAGAAAAATTACAGTGAGGAAATGGTTGCATGAGGAATCAAGGAGCTCATCTTTTTCTCCTGGTTTGATGGTTGGGACTACTGTTGGAGTCAAGTTCTCTGTTACTTGTGAGTGAGGTCTAAAGCATGAATAGGAAACTACAGAAAAAGATCATTTTAGAACATAAACCAATGGAGATAAAAAATATATTAGCATTTCTATTGAAAAAGTTTTCTATTGAAAAAGTGCATTTCCTTCTTTGGCCTTGTTAATTAAGGAACCAGGTCTTCCTTCTGAGGCATTAATTTTACAGCCTGGTTCTCTGACTTTATGCACATGAGATAGATGAGAAAAAATTACAAGGAATTACCTAATGTAAGAAAGTTTCCACTGACCACAAGCATTCTGCCCTCATAAGAGACTAGCAATACTTGTTAGACTGAAAATTCCAAAAGATATAATGTAAATCCCTCTATTGGGAGTTATTTCATAAGTCACTGTTCAGCATTTATCCTGATGGTAGACTTAGCTTTTCTCTTTATATCCTGGCAGATATATCACACTTCGCTTGAGTAAAAGCAAAATGAATAACCCAAGGAAAATCAAACTTCACTCTCTACAAGCATATTGTGGCTGGTTTATGTATGCTGCACATTTAGCTTTTATACTGCTTTTTTCTTTTCTTCTCAGAAATCAATCTGCCTGGTTTGTAATCATTTCAGTACTTCTCTATCTGAACTACCTGCCTAGAAAAACTCTTAAAGCTGCCCATATATTTCTGGTATCAAGATGCCTGAATTTAGCCCAGAATCCCTGACATGACCTGGTAAGAGCTATGCAGAGATTAGCACTTCATTTCTGCATGACTTCATTSTTTAATGCAAGCAGACAAAAAAATCCCACTTGCCATTCTCCCTTGAGATGCACTGAATGAGTTCATCTACAATTTACTGTCCCCAGTCACCCCAGGGTCTCTCTTACTGTTCGCCCTTTTCAACTTTATCCTTTGCATAGAATATTGTAATTCAGATAAATTAATGTATGAAGGAACTGAATCTTTCAGGAAGCCATATTTTTCATCCAACTTCACTATGATTTCAGAAATATTTAGCTCCCCTTATTTTTTGGAAGGCTTTTTTCTTGCTTATTTTCCCCCGTTCATTTCTCACAGCCTGTCCCTTTCTTAAATATGCTTTCTCAAAAGTGCCACAACCTTGACTGCAGAGCTCAGTCATGGTGGAGCAGTTGGAATCAGCCATGTCTGGCACAGGACAGTCCTGGCCATTCCTCCCTGCTGCCAACACCTGAGCATWAACACCCCATACACCAAGAACCAGAGACAGGCTAAAAACATGAACAGCATAATGATAATGAGTGAAATATTAGTGTCTAGAGATTTTCATCATAGGATTTTTTTAATCAGGATATTATACACACTAGAAATAGGAAGAGGAGTCAAAGAAAGAGGGAAAGGGAGAAAAGAAAGYGAAAGAAGTAAAAAGAAGAAAGACAAATTAATGGAGAGCTTATGATACTCTGAGCAGAAAGGATTTAGAGAAAAATGTTAATCAGTAAAAGAGAGGGAATGATGCATYCAGCTTCTTTAGGAAAAAAATTGAAAACTTCAGCCCCCAGTCTAACTGTGAGAAAAGGAAGGAGGTGGCGAAGAAAACTGGTTTGCATTCTTAAATACATCACCTCTGAGCAAGTGTTTGCTGTAATAAGTAGAATAAATAACCTACATTACAGAAATTTATGTTTTCCCTGCTGTTCTCCATCACAGTTGATAGATGTTCCCTTTAGATTTTCAAGTCTTTTTAGCCTACACATAAAACCAGACACTTTATTAAATTTTACCTGTTTGTTCTCTTTTAAAGATAAAAGTAAATGTACTTTGCTAGTATCATTCATGTTAGCATGCCCATATGCTYGTGGACACACAGGTATTCCTTACAAATAAGACAAATGAATCTCTGTGGGGGGTTCTCTGGGAAAACAATGTGTAAGCTATATAGAAAATTTTATTCAACATCTAAGCATGATATTTCCACTTTCCATAAGCATTTTCAACAGTCTTTTTTATTTATTTATTTTATTTATTCTTCCTTACAAGTCCTGCATTTCTTTCTGCTCTGCTTGCTACCCTTAATTTGAAGACTTTCTCTCTGACAGCTATCACCCCTTGATTCTTTGTTTAAGCAATCTGAAACAGCATTAAGAGATGTTCCAGGCTCAGAAGATGCTTTCAGGACTAATTGATCTTCCCAGATCCTCAGACATAAGTGTTACAATTCAATAGTATTGTTCAAAGGTAGCAATATAAAGGTAGTGAGAACGGTATTATAGAGCTGTTTTATGTCAGCAGGCAGGAGTACACATGCAAACTCACAATTTGAAAAATGAAATGTTTACAGAGGGAATTTGACTAGGAAGCATGGAACCTCTTCCTTCTGATCCCAGATTTGCAAAAGGTATTTTGGTCTGCTTAATGATTAAAACAGTGGTATCATATTTAGATTTAATATTTTCTAATGTTTATAGAGAGAATAATGACTTAATTGAACATTTTTTTTCCTCTGAGTTCTTTATGGAGAAGTTGCCCGTGACTTTAGTTATCATCCATATTTCTTTTACCCTGTGAGCTGATATAATACACACAAATGCCTCTTTTATAGTGGGGAATTTTAATGTAATGACAAATTAATTTTATTATCCCATCCTACCAGTGAAAGGACTACAGCATGGGAATGATGCATCCAAAGATATGCTGTAGAATAATCACATAAGTCATAAATTTGCTTAGGTATAATCATAAAAATAATAGTAAAGGTCCATATATTCCTCATTTTCACCAGTTAGAACCAAAAAAACCAAACCAAACCAAACAAAAAGCCCTCAGCAACCAAAGAACCGCTACTGTTATTTCATAATGCACTACCTGGTTTACTGCATTTCAATATTTTCAAGAACTGAGATCACATCAACAAACACATCTTCTCAGGGGAGTAAAAAGCTCTATTCCAGGAACTAGTAATGCACACCACAGTGCTGGAGGCTATGCACATAGTTCTTTATGACGTGGAGGATTAATGGCATTATAATTTATATTCACTGTAAGAGTAACTGTACATGAATATAATAGTGGATAAGTAGCCATTGCCTTCTTCATCCTAAACATTAAGGATGTTGTTTACCATCTCTCATTTTCACAGTGTGTTGCTCTGTAAAACAAATAGTGTAGGCAAAAAAGACATCTTGAAATATATACATGTATTTTCAAAGCACAGCAGGGAGAAGGAAGGTCACTGAACAATGTAATTGATGGCAGTAGCAAAATGTTTTCTAACCTGAAACATTGCTAGACTGTGTTGATCAAAAACGCCAAATCAGATCAAAGTATAGAAATGCAAGGTAACACCCTCTATTGTTCATATTGATTGCATCAAAGGAAATAGAATGCAAATGAGGAAAGCTTTGATGAATGGATAGGCAGCCAAAAGAAGTACAATAAAGTGTTGGATTTCTCCTTCCCAGCAGAAGCACACACTGCATTACCCAGCTAATCAAAATGTGCAGCGCATATTTCAGCAGATTGAAATCAATTGTAACATGAGATMGCCTTTTATTTTATTCATCTTGACTCTACTGAATGATTACCTTCTGCTGTTCAGCAACTTTCAGAATAATGCACAACTCAGTGGACTTACTTAATGCTTGTGTGTTGAATCTTGGCTTTATTTAATGTATTTACCAGAGGCTGCTGGTGCAGAAGACTGCAGCCTCATGTGCTACCTTGAAGGATATGTGGGTCACAGCCTCRCCAGATAAAACTTTTGTTTCTGTGCCTGATATAAAGTTTGCACAGTGCTGGAATCTCATTCTTTGTCCTTACAGTGGAGAACAATTTTTTTACCTTTTTTGCACTTCTGCCASCCAATTAGTGGAACACCACTGGTTKTGTAGTTTCACAAAAGAGCAACAGGCTTMCACACATTGTAGAACAAGAATAAATCCTATAAAAATTATGGCCAAGCTGCTGGCAGCTGAGGTGCACAGTGAAATGTAGTTAATTAATGTGATGACTGGAAATCATGGTTACAGCTTGCTGTGTAAATAACAGTTTATAACAATAAATAGCAACACAAGTGACTTGTTTTAGCATTGGTATAAACTGTTGTTGATGGTCCATGTACTGAAGTGTGGAAATTTTACAGGTAAATATACATCAGAAAAKAATTGTTTAACCACTAAAGCAATGTTTTAAGTGACATACAAATAAATGAATGACTAGGTTCAAAGTGGCAGGTTGACAGAACATAACTAGCCAAAGAAACTCAATGACAGAGGAAAAAAAAAGTCAAAATACATACAGAAATTATTGAACTGTGATATATTTCTAAACAAAAATCTAAACAAGTGTCTATCATGAACCTCTTGAGTTGTACTCATCTGTCTCATAGTGCCTTAAATTGACTAGTCTCTTTATCCCAATGTCATCTATAACCAAATAATTGCAATCTATTTTTTCTTTTCCAAAGCATACTTCCCAATTAAGTCAGTAGTCAAAATTCAGAGCTTCAAATYAAAATTTTAATTTGGTCCAGTGAAYGGAAAGAAATTTCCCTAGACAAATATGTCCCTAGTTTTTTTAAGAATAGTGGTCACAAGACCCAGGCCTCTCTATGAAATCAGTGCTGCCCCTTGGCTGTCCTGCCTGGAAATCCTGACTCATGAGTCACCCTGGCAATTAGATACAAGAAAATATTCTTYGGCAGTTAAACATCATGGCAGGTTTCCTCTGCACAGCCTGTACAAATTCCATGTTCAGAGGTATTTCAGAGCTCAAATGGACAAACCTCTGAGTGAAGGACAAGCCCATGTTATTGCAGCCTAGAAGCTGACCTTGATTTGAGTGAGGTGTTGGAAGACACAACTTCTAACTACACGGAGAACTGGCAAAAAAATTTCATGTGTGCAAATTAAAGAGAAAACTCAGGATAGCCACATTTTCCAGCATCTGGTTTTAAAGGAACAGTTGAGTCTGCTTATAACAGCCTAAGAGGTGTACTCAGGAATCAGCCACAGTTCTATCTTCAGTGGAATTGTGGCGCTTTAAGCACTGCAGTGTAGGAGTTGGCTCAGTATTTGCRTATAATTACTTAGATAACTGCACCATGTTTCTAAGTTACAAACACAGAACAAAAAAAATTTAAATTATCCTTTTCTATACATAAGTATTTTTGCAGATCTGAACCTTAATGGCTACTTTCATTCTAAAATAATCTGTAATTATTAACACCAAAACTGAAAAAACATCTCCAGAAGAAAAATGTTCTCTGTTTGAAATTGTGATTCTTTGTATCTTGAATATAAGATGTATGAATTAAATTCCTAAATATTGAGAAAAAGAGAACATAAAGAGCCTTAGCTGATAGCAAGCATCAAGCCCTGCTATCACAGATACCACATTTTATAATCTCCAGTTTAAAAATAGCTAATTTTTTTCATCTTTGTACTCTCAGAGAACAGATCCAAAATCTAAGTGCTCCACTGGTCAACAACTTAAATCTAATTTTCAGCCTGGATTTATTCATGTCTAGTTCAGACAAATCCTCTTTTGTGCCAAAACAATTCTTTAGTTTGAAGAGCATTTCTTCATTCTTTGGATGTTTGTAAACAAAGCCATTTTTTCTCATCTTTGCTTGGCTAATCAAGCTAATCTTTTCCATTAAAAGATAGGGTCTCCTAAGTATCTTTGTAGCTCTTCTCCTGCTCTGTTTCAGTCTCAGGTTAGCTTTTTGTGCTATGTCTGATCAGGATTTTGCACAAGAGGGGTCTTATATASCTGCAGCACTACCACTTCCCCTTTTATTTTAGTTTTTTTATTCAATTCAGAATCAAATTTTGCATTTTTAGAAATGAATGCCCTGGTCAGCTCTAACTGGGCCTCTGGGATCAGGTAGAACACCTGAATGCAACCCATATGCAGATGAAGCTCACTGAGCTTAGAACACAACATTCTACTATGGATCATCAAGGGCCAGACCTAGAATTTTATTCTTTATCATACCATCCCTTATTACTTCACTTTTAAAATTTATTTGGGTTTTTTTTTGGTTGTGTGTTTGTTTCTATTTATTTAATTTTATGAAGTCTGCAATCTTCTGCAGTCTGCTTTGATAATGGCTTCCAATTTTTGTATAAGTATAATCAGCACAGTATTTAGTCTCAAAAGGAATTATTTAATAAGAAAGAGCTGAAAGACACTCGCCTTGGAGACACCTCCAGCTGTCCTGTTTCAAATATTTACTGATGCCAAAAAGACTAGTTCAACCCTCCAAGTTCTATTAGTTATCTGAATAGATAATCAGTTTTACTAAATTACCTGTGGGTTAGTTTGACACGACAATCCGATGTTGATAATCCACACATAAGCTGCTTCCGTGAAGATTTAGATTTATTATAATGAAAAAATTCTTCACYAAAAGATTTGTCAAGTGYAGGAATAGGCTTGCCWGGGAAGAAGTTGAKTGAGAGATGYTTAGAAGACATGTASATGTGGCACCTGWGGATGTGGTTTGGTGRTGGACATGGCAGCACTGGGTTTAAAGATACCTAAAAGATATTTTTCAGCCTAWATGATTCTATGATCTCTTTCAGCTGCTACCACAAACATTCAAACTGTGTTTTTCTTTCCCTTTTCTTTTGTGCTATTCATTTCCAAACCCTTAAGAATATGTAATTTTGTTTAAAGTTCAGATTTTATTCGCTTTCTTTCTGCTCCAAAGACAGGTTCTTGCTAATTTGGTCTTTCCAAAAATATATTCCAAATTTGTATTTTAATTTTTTTTCCTCCTTACAATGTTGGTTGACTGGCTTCAGTGGACTCAGGAGTTATAAYTGTTGAAAATTTTAATTTCAATACTTTCAACATTGCTATGCCAATTAAGAATAAAGCATTGTTCTGCTCTTATACTTTTCTGGAGGATGAATTCTCTTATGATCTCAAGTATATACTTTTCCCACTAAATTCTACCAAATTCAACAAACATTATTGCATTTTAATTGAGAAAAATAGTAGTCTATTTTGAATGAGTACTTTCCATTTATGAATCATGACTATAGGCACAAAACAACCATTTGTTTTAGTTACTGCTAAATGAAAGAAGGAAAAAATATTCTTTTTCAAGAAAATGTAAAAATGTGCCCTCTGTATTAACAATATGTTTATCGTTATACAGTTTGCCTAATGTCAGAAAAAGTCTAAACACATCTATCATTATTACATGTAGTGGTTTACAGCTTAGGTCATCTGTCATAGTATGTGCTTATTATACATCAAAGGTCAGATCTATATCAGGAAAATGGAAAATCCATTTTCTGTGCATCATATTTTTTAGCACTTGACTTGTTTCAATCCAAAGTGTTTAATGCATACTTTTACACTGTAATTATTCATGTTAAAGAATTCACTTTTAGAAGTTTGCTGAAGGTAATATACAAAATGTAATGAACATTGAATTCTAGAGGGCAGCTGATAAAAAAATGCTCTCTCCGTGCTTACAGGAGGTGAGGGTATTGCCCTGTGATTTTCAAAGGGAAGAGGAGCTATGCCCAAAAGGCCAGAAATAAACAATCAGCTGTAGAAATATGCAGGCAGCGAAGAGTGGCTTCCAAGCACTTGCAAGCTAAGAAGAGTTCACTTTTGCTATATGACAAAGGACATTTAAGTATAGAAATACCAGCAGAGTGATGGTGCTGTAAATCAAGATACCGACGTACTTGGGCAGATTAGTCAGCTGTTTGTGCAGTTGCTTGTTGCCTATGGGACTCCAGAGGATTAATTACACTGTGGCAGCAGGACTCTTCATTACTTAGTTTTGTCTGTACAAGTAATTGAGTGAGCAGCAGCGAGCAGTGGTGCTGCTGAGGCCATAATAAAGACAGACAGTGAGGGACAGCCATGCCCTGTCAACACAGCCACAGACCCCAGTGCYGTCCCAGAAAGGGGAACTGGGGAGCAAATCACACATTTTCCCTGAGTTTAAGGTTCAATTCTGTTGCTCCAAGATAAGTTGCTCTGGTTAATTGAAGGCAACTTATGTAAATAGAGTAATAAAGAATTCTAGATGGTGCCAGAATCGTTATTGTTTTAATCCAAAGTAGAGCACCTTAGGTCAGATCATCCCAGATCCAGCCCTGAGGCCAGATTTGCACAGCACAACTACATCAACGGCTATAYGAACTTCCACCAAATGAGAATCAAAGGAGCTGTGTTTAGGAACTATGGYTCTTTGATTCAAGCCCAGAATATTTTAAATTTTACATAACTCTTAATTGAATAGTCTTCATGAAGATGTTGGTAAGCTTATCTGCACAGATGCAGGACAAATGATCCCTTTATTAAAAAGTACAAGTTTTTAAAAAGTAGAAACAATCACTCTTACAATAATAGAAATATTTATTTACATATTATGCAAATGTTTCAGACCATGGTGCCCAGTCTGGTACTGTGATACATGTTAAGTACATAGGATTGACAGAACTTTTCAATGAATGTAAGCATGTTCATAGTATAGAACTACATGCCTTCTCAGGTTGATTCACCCCCATGCACTTTGGATTCTTCCTGTCCCTCTTGCCAAGAAAATTTAGCTGTTTCTAAAGAGCTTCCTTAATTGTAGGCCCTTTGTATAGACTCAATATAAATACAATATATGTTTTCTGTCCTTGTGCAATCATTTTAAAGTCAGTTATTAGTACATTTATACTAAAACACTGTATATAAATAATAATGAACTTTCCTTGGCTATCTCAGTTTGCTTTTGATTAGTTGCAGTGTAACTTTGGGTTAAACACCACATACTCTTGATAGTCTCCTTTTYGATAGAGAAATATCACAAAAGAGACACAGAACAGGTTTTGAAAAATACTGATCATCTTGCAGATGAAAATAACTGGCAGATAGTCACTTTATGGAGGACTAAGGACCACAGGCATGCAGTAGGCAGTGGGAAACTGTTGGATGTTGGATGAAATAGGAGTAAATCAAGCAGACAGAACCTATGGTATCTATTGCACCAGGTGGCAGAATGACTCAACAAGTACTAGGCCCATCATACTTTATTTGAAAGGTGATTCCAAACAAAGAACAAAACAAGAACTTCTGTTCTTGACTTTTCAGAGGCCAATAATACCTATTGCAGAAGACATCAATATGTTTTCCAACCTATATTAGGTAATACTAAAGTCACTCTGTATCACAAAACGTGGACTTGGGCACATCATAAGGCTGCACATGCTAACAAGGGTTTTGTTAGTTCCCAATTCATTTAGTACTTTTTTTTTAATTCTGAGTTTCTTAAGATTTTTTGTTTATTTTGTGGACTTTTTTCATCTTTACACCAATGTTTTATCACTTCTGTATTCATATGCACTACAAGAAATAGATGAAGAATTTTCACATGATGTCTGGCAGCAAAGAAATGAAAAGCATCACACTGCAACAAATTTAATCTATTTTACAGGCTAGGTATAAAGCGGTATTATAACAGGAAAGAGATGGTATCTAATGTACTGTGAAAAAGTAATGTCAGGAAAAGCAGTTAAAAACTCTTCAGATCCCCTTTCTCTACATCAAATGGGGCTTTTACTCTTTCAAAGGCATATGCTCTTTCAGCTACTCCTTTGAATGCCTTTGCAAGACTGAAAGTGAATACAAAAAAACCTTATATATGGTGAAAATTATTTTTACTTGAAAACCTTTTTCCAAATTAGCAGAATATTATAAGTTTGTGAGCTGCACATTTATAGAGAGATTTGTGTGGAATTCTAGTGTTCTAATAGATACAACCAACTTACCATTTCACTTGGATATAATAAATTTTTATTTAATCTCCCATTTTTTACAGCTACTAAGAAGTAAATTCTGAAAATTCCTTCAGTAACTTCACAAGCTGTACCTACTTGAGTATTGATATTTCTAGAAATATTTTAGGTGTCTCATTCTCTCAGTCGAAAAAATTACAGTGTCAACCACAATTTTCATAAACTGGAATCAACAAATACCCCTAGCACCCTTTCTTAGCTTTTTATTATGGCAGCTGTTCTCAAAGCTGCAACGAAATGAATCCTCAAGGCAGCAAAGATGCACAGGGGCTGATGAGAACTACTACAACAAAGACATCTAAATTAAATWAGCGGGTAGTGAATTTCAGCTAGTTTTGTAGGTCTTGGCTTATAACATATGGCATCAAGCACAGGGGCTCATGGCAGGGAAGCATGATAATAATTAGATGACTAGAAAAAGTAACTGGGTTCAGTGAGATAACAAACACAAGGATTTCTGGCAGAAGATCTGAAGGGAAGTGTTTAATGTTGTTATCCCCTCTTCTCTCCTTTAGAAGTGCAAGCCTTTGATCAGTTTTTCATAGGTGTGAGGTTAAAGAATTTTTATATTATGAGATTTCACAACATTGTATTTTTTTCTGTGTGAAACTACTTACATATKGTATCTTCTAGTTTTTCTCTCTTATCTAGTAAACAAACACACAGATACACATATAAGAACACATACTTTCATAGTATTTTCTCTGTGATCATTAATAAAGATGTGCATTTGATTTTTCCCACAAACCCTTGGGAAGTGGCTGATGGGAACAATCTCCYGAGTCTGGAAGTTTGGCCTGTTCTCGACTCTGAAGAATCTGTCCAATACTACTCCATGAATAAATATTTCAAAAATCCATAAAGTAAGGTTAACATAAGTTGACTCCAGAGTACCTTTTAGCAGAGCTCAGAAGTTATTTGAAACCATTTCTCTCATGCCAAGTACTTCAGTGCTTCATATATGGTATCACATAAAATTATTTGCTTTGTCACATAGACAGCACTTTATTTTTCATGAATATTAGTGGCTTAACCCTACCTAATTTCTTCAGTCTAAAATAATTCTTAATCTACATTGTGGATTTTTAATTTTTTTAAGGAAAAACAGATCTTTCTCAATGAGCTTATTGAAGAAACTAAATTACCTGGCTTGTGCTAGAGATAGCTCAACTGTGCTATCAGTTGTGTTGTGAGACATGAAGGTGGATAATTTCATATATGTGATATAGCTAAATCCAAGAGGATATGATTTCTATTTACCTCAGCTGTTTTACCAAATGTGCCCATTTAGCATTAAAATAGATAAATAAAATCTCTTTAATACTGTAGGACAGGGTAACAATGAATCATACCCATCTGTGTTTTTCCTTATGACACTTTATGTGTCTGTTTATATGTTCCTACACTGGCTAAAGTCCTACAATGTACTGTACTTCATCCTTATTATTGGAAAATAATCTGAAAATACTGAGTGCTGTGACCCCAGGGAGCAGGAGACTATCAATAGCCAGTGAACAATCTGCATGCTTGCAACACMAAGAAGGATATATTGGTTGTGGGGAGTTCATCCAAATTAATTGTGCCAGCCAATAAGAAGACACCATCAATTATTTGTTGAGCTTGAAAAACATTGGTGTTATGAAAAACAGACTTCTCCAAACAATAGAGTAAAATAAAATGCTCACATGTGGAATAGAATTGTAGTCAAACAGAAGTTACTGTGAAGTACGGCAGCTATATACTTGTTTAAAATAATTACTACATATTAAAATAGATAAAATAAGAGACAGAAAGAAAATTAATTAATCAACAGGAAATCTAGCAGTAAGTAAAAAAAGTACATATATTAGAAGTTTGTGCATAATGCACAGCAAGAAAAAAAAAACTGAATCAGAATATTTAACTGATGATTGTTTTGACATCTCTCAAAATGAAAAGTTTTGATGATGACTGAAAGCAGTGAAGAGCAAAAGCTGAAAGAAGTAGGAATGATTTCCTATGAAGAAAGAAGACAGCTCTTTTTTCAAAACTCTGCCATAAACGCAGGCAAAAGCAGMACTAAAGGCACTTTCTGCTTTGGAGTAAATGGGGGAAGATCGAGGTCAGTTGTAGGAAAATAAGCCAGAGGTTACCAGCTGAATTCCATGTTCCCATGAAACAAGAACTGGAGGAAAAATGACATTATAAGTAAGATCTGGAAATCCTATGCAATGAAAAGTGAGTACAATAAAGAGTGATATCATACATGGTCGTCCCAGTCACTGTCAGCTTTGGTTCATATTAGTACACATTGATTTACCACCTCATCTTTGTTAGAAGGGGTGTCTCTCACCAAAAACCTGCAAATTGTATAAAAACAAATTGAGCTGTCAGACCAAGAAATTGCTTCAACTGTCATCTTAAAAGCTGTTGGAAAAGAGAAATTATTTAATCTCAGATTAATTTATTCATGCTCTATTGCTCTTGGAAACAAAACCAAAACCACCTGCAGCTAAGATACATAGGAAGCCAAACAAAAAACTAGATATAGTTAATTTGTTCCTGGTTAGTAATTTAGCTGAATTTCACATATCAAGTTTTGTGTTCAGTGTCTGTAGCAGAACAATTCCAGTATAACAATCTGTTTAATAATACCAGACCCAGGAACAGGCTTGGATTTGGTGTGTCCTCTGAAAAGAAAGTTAGGGAATTCGATTTTCAAACAGCTCAGTAGCAGGCCATCAACAGGAAATTAATTTTCTCAAAATTATTACTTTCAAAAGACTATCCCTAAATGTGGGAAATTTCCCATTTCCATAATTTAATTTTCATTTGATGCCATTATGTATAGTTCTGCAAAAGAAAATTTAATCCAATTTAACATTCCATGACATAAAGTATTCATTGATTTAAAACAAGACAAAAACTCACTAGGATCAAATGTTAAATTGCAACCAATGCCAAAGGCAGAAAGAGATAAAAGACAAATATAATAATTTTTTTTAATAATTCTTTATTAATATAATTTTTATGCAATCAGCAGAAAAATTAACTAAGCATTATTTGCCTTAGAATTTGATCTTAATTATCTTAATGAGAAATTAAATTCAAACAAACATCTGTTTCAGAAAAATCAGAAGGATTTTTACTTCTTGAAATATATATTGAGAGCAAAATACATACCAACTTTCTACCAGCAAATGAAATCCCTAGAAGACAGCATGGAATACTAACTGAAACTTACAGAAATTAAACAATTTTTCATTTTGCAAAACACATTTTAATTCTAGTCAGTCAAACCAATATGGATGTGACTGTAAATCTATGAAATAAAAATAGAACATTAACAGTAACAGGTAACTACCATAAATTCCAAAGTACTCTAATGTTTGCCTTAATAAAACCATTAATAATGACAGGGAAAAAAAAGTCTATAACTCTAGCACACAAAACGTGGATTATATGACCTTACACTTTGTGGCATGTATGCCTTGACTAATCTTTCTATTCTAAAATGCAACATGGTTAATCCAATGTTGTTCCTTCCTATCAAGGTATATTTTTCTATGTCTTTCTGTAGGCATCCTTTTTGTGGGAGATGTAGATGACAAGAATGCAATATACCTGTGAACAAGTATGGAAAAAGTCAGTCCTTATTAGGAAAAATAAGCTGGAACAGAAGTGGAAGCAGACATCAAATTTACATGCATCAAAACTGACAAAAGCATGAAGACAAAAGAGAGGATCTGAATGTACAGAATTATTTACTAATGCAGAAGAGCCATAGAATAATGGAATCCTTTAGACTGGAAAAGACCTTTAAGATCATCAAGACAAAAAGTTTACCCAGCACTGCCAAGCCCATCACTAAATCATGTCCCTAAATGACACATCTATTTTTCCTTTAAATATCTCCAGGGATGGTGACTCAGCCAGTCCTTTGGGAAGCCTATCCAGACTCCTCTTCCTTTTGTTAGGGTGAAAATTTAAATTTAAATTTAAAGCAGAGCTTTCCTACCCTCTAGCAGACAAATATTCCTGCTCAAACTGGTGCCATGYGTAAACTCACTGAGGGTGCCCTCAAAACCCTCATCTAGATCATTGATAAAGTTATTAAACAGAACTGTACTCAAAACAGAGCCCTGGGGGACACCACTTGTTACAGGATGCCAGCTATAAAGAGAAGAGATAGCTTGGAAACATTTGACTATGACTAAGTAAATATGTTCAAAAAAAAAAATAGGAAATAGGAAAAAAAACAGGAAAAGAAAAAAGCAAAAAATAACCTTATCTTTTAAACATTGGTAGAGACAGAATCAGAAAATATTCTGTAATTATTTTTTTATATTTTACTAATTCAAGATATTTCCAACAAATAATATTGTGATACTATTGAAAATAGCATGTCTACTTACAGTTGTAGTAGTGCTATTCCTAAACTGAGTTTTCCCAAGCTCTCCTCTCTGATCAGGTTCAAGTCACACCATATCTGTGAAATATCATCATTAAAAATAAGATCCCACCTTAGAAATCAGTCCAACAAAAAAACCTTTGAGGGTCAGGAAAGTCTTGTTCTGTTTGATTTGGTTTTAAACCCAAATGAGTTAACTGCTTTTGAAACTAAACCATAGCAAATCCAAAATTATCAAAGTAGTGATGGAAGTGCAGTGATTAGTTCCCAGTCCAGAAGACTGGAAATCTTGATAGTCTATATTAGGGGAAAAAAAGTCTTTCTCTAAGCTCCACTCTAACCCACAGTCACACATAAAACAACTGTCATGGTTTTTTTTTAACAGAGCATATTAACACAGTATAGTAATGAGTGTATCATGATCTTTTGTTAAAGGAGATAAAGCATAATTTCAGGTAAAGAATCATATTCAAGGGACAAGCTAGTGTGTCAGAGATTATTTTTTCTTCAGAAATGAGCACTTTTGTCACTTTGTTTTGACATGGATCATACAACAAAATGCAAGAATGTTTTCTGTTTGCCTATTTAAAAGTGCATAAAAGGTTTGTGCTTAGYAAGATGAACAGCTGTCTACTGTTATTTAAAGCACCTAGAACCAACATGCCTTTCTTCCTCATTCAACAGTGACAAGCCTGGATGTTTCCATATAGAAACTCAATTTTCCTTCTTCACATAAAAAATGCATACAGTTTAATTCAACATATTTGTGTCTGCTAATCATTTTTATACATTTGCTCACAATGATAATTCATAAGGACTTACTTTAACCTTTAGATGCTTTAACCTTTTAGGGACTTAAATAGTCCTCTGTCAAGTTCTGGCCCCCCAGACCATGCTAAACTTTGCAGTTCTGGAGCGTGTCCAGAAAAGGACAATGGAGATATTTAAGGGTTTAGAGASCAGAGGAACAGTGGTTGAGGGAGCTGAAGGTGTTTAGCTTGGAGGAGTCTTGGGAGGGACCTTATTGCCCTCTACAACTGCCTGAAAGGAAATTGCAGCAAAGTGGGGGGTCACACTCTTCTCCCAGGCATGTATCACAGAGTCTTGGAATCACTGAATATTCTGAGTTGGAAGAGACCCACAAAGATCATCTTAGTGAAAGAAAAAGAAGAAATGGCGTCAAGCTGTACCCRGGGAAGTTCAAGCTGGATATCATGAAGAATTTCTCCATTAAAAGGATTGTTAARTATTGGAAAGGGCTGCCCAGTGTAGTGGGAGAGTCACCACCCCTGAAAATGTTCAAGAAATGCCTGGACATGCATTTAATGTTATGATTTAGTTGACAGGATGGTGTTCAGACAAAGGTTGGACTTGATGTTCTTGAAGGTCTATTCCAACCTCAGTGATTCTATGATTTTATATAGGTAAATCTTCTTAGATTTAGAAAAGAAAGGAAAGCATCAGACTTTACACTATCTTCATGACAGAAAATTTTGTTATTTTCTAACTCTGCTAAGGACAATCCTGTATGTATAACCTTTACTTAGCTATTAGTTTCATAGAAACACAGAATATTTCCAAGGGACCTCTGGAGATTGTCTAGTCCAACTGCCCTGCTCAAAGCTGGATCAGCTAGAAGAGGCTAGTTGGAGCTGTGTACAGTTGGGTTTTATCTGTCTCCAGGGATGGAGTCGCCACAGCATCCCTGGGAAAACTGTTCCACTGTTCAATCACCCTCCCAGAAAAAGAAACAGAAAAAGGTTTCATATTCAGACAGAACTTATTGTGTTTCAATTTATGCTCTGTTTTTCTAGTCTCTAATTGACTAGACACCACTGGCAAGAGTCTATTAGTGAAAATAACAATAATTTTCTCAGTGGGGAGACAAAGATATAAAGTACACTTCTTTGACAGAATTAGAATGAAAAAGGTAACCTTTACAGGGAGTGAGAATAAAACAACACTGATAGATGGAATTAGCCCAAGAACAGTGCTGAGCTTACCTAGCCTGCTTCACAGTATATAAAATAGATTCTTCTTTGTCGAGTCCTTGTAAGGCCACAGATGCTGCCTTGTCTCAAATTCTGGGCACCATATTTCAAGTCACTATCAGCTGAAACAAAGCATGAGGAAAAAAAATGGCAGTAGGAGTTCTATTGGCAGGCCCTCTCAGGAGCAACTGAATGATCTAGTTTACTTACTCTGGGGTAGAAAAGACTGTAAGAAAAAAGAGACAGCTACAAGATAATATTCATGATATACAGAGTGCATAAATACACTTTTTTTTTCCTAAAGAGATTTGTTCTTCATGCCTGTGCAAGACAAAACTAGAATAACACTTTTACACTGCAGCAAGAAAGATTCAGATTAGATATTAGAAAAAATGTATCTTTTGCAAAGGTAATGGAGCAATGTGTTAGATTGCTCTGGAAAGCATCAATCTCCAAAACTGCAAACATGTGGAAATATATATTAGGAATGACATAAATATGGATCCCTGGAGAACACGGTCTAAATGACCTCTCAAAATTCACATAGTATTAGGAACCCACAATATTAAAATTGAATAAACATGCACTTATTAATTATACATGCATTTAAATAAAGCTAATCTGTCCTGATTTAAAAATAAATTAAGAAACATCAATTTATCTCTTGACAAAAATGAAATGAAACATTGTTTAACCAGAGGAAGGACTAAAATTATTATAAATACTTAAGAGTAAAACCTAAACCTGGATAAAATTCAGGAACTGTAACTTATGTGATGTTTTTCTTAAGAACTGAACTAAAAATAAATTACTCCCTAAGGAACAGAATAATAACTGGAATCAGTTCTTTGTTGCAGAATTAAGGCAACACTGCTGTGTTGTTGATGCTGACTGAGTATTTTAAGCTTCCTTAATCTATTTCTTCCTAGATCTATGATTTATGACATCTGAGGACTGACCTTTAAATTTCCACCCTAACAAGCAGGTTATTTGCACTCCTTGGAAATAAAAAATAAAGGCCTCCAGGCCAGTAAGTATTAACTTCTTTAAGCATACCACATTGTCTCACACACAGCCTCCTAGAAGATGTGACAAGAAACTCTATATGAGGTCCAACTATTTCCTATTCTGAAATAAATCTAATTTATACAGTATATTGTACCTTATTTTGTGGCTTAACAGCTATTTTTAATGGCAGCAGAAAACTATCCTTTTGAATTAAACTGGATTCTAAAATGTAGTGCAGCAAGGAAAGACATAAAATTATTTTTCTTGAACATGACCATGAAATAAACAGACCTATTATTCTTAGTTTTTCAAACACTACACATATCAATTTCCTTTCTACTAACAAACTACAAACATCAAAATTTCTCTTATTATCTCTTAAGGAATATGACATTGAAATTAATGGAAGCATTTATTTAGGTAATTTTTTTGTTATAGAAAAGCTGGAGTTCTACAAGACAGTTATTATAAACTTTGAGTCTGGGATATGGGGACTTGAAACCCGTGTGTCTGCAGATACATATGTCCACATACATGTGGACTTCAACCAGAAGAAAAGATGACACTTCATTTTCTTTTTAGAGATACCAAATTGTGTTAATGTCATATGAGAATTTCAAGATAGTCATGTGATTAGATRCATTTCTCTAAATTGTTGTAAAAGTGGATACCGTTTTATGTTAATTACTGGGGTACAGACACCTGCTAGAGAAATCTGAGTTTTGTCATTATGTTGCTCCCAAATCTTCACTTCTGCTTTTAACTTAAAAAGGAAAGAACTTGGGCCACTGAGATATAGCTCGAAGCAATGGACRATGCAAATTCATGCAAAAAGATGAAATCTCCAAGAGCACCACWGGGGGGAACTTAGCTGCCATTATGATGATTCATAGACTTTCAAAATGCAGATTCAGAATACCAAAACCAAAGACACCATTTAAACTAGGACAAGGGGGCTTGAGCTAAGAGCTGCATCAGACTCCCATCTGTGTAAGTAAAACACAGAAAGGATCACAAAGCCCCTGATGTTATGAGTTATGTGATTTTACAGGCAGTGCTCTACTTCCCCCTCTTTAGCAATGATGGTGGGTAGGTAGCCAGTGGGTAGTGGAGACTTGACAGGTGGGGACAAGACCCCTGATTTCTCTCTCTGCATACCTACATTAGAAGGAGGTTGACTTACATTTCGAAATCTATATTCATCCCTTTAGTCTAGAAAAAGCCAAAGCTGCATCACTGGCTAGGTTTTCAGTAAATTTGACTGACATTTTTACCCTTACGATCAGTTTTGCGTCAATATCAACTGTCTTCCTGAAATTCATCAATTTTATTAAAAAAAAATACATGTAAGAAATACAAAAGATGCAAGATGTTAAATCCACTCAGGTGTATTGAATAAAATAGATATGAGTGCTAGTATTACAGACAATAAAACACAACCACTTGACACAACTGTTCAAGTGCTTGGAATTTTAACAGTGGATTTACTAATATAGTCGGATAATAATTACTAATATAATTACCAATATTATTTACTAATATATTGCTAATCCCAGTCAGCATATTCAGTGATTCTTCAATTTGGTAATATACTAACATAGTTTAKCACAGATGAAACAACATACTTTTGATTAGTTTCATGAAGGGCTAATGCATTTTAGCTAAGTGAAATCAAAATTATAAGAGGAACAAAAGTAAATGAAGACACAAGGGATAATTTTCCCAAGATGATAACTCACCTGTAGAACTTTGTGCAAATGCAACAGTTTGAACAGACTTCCACCATTCTGGTCTCAATATAGCAGTGAATTTTTAGAAAATGCATTAAATGAGGTTATCAAACCCRTCAGAAGATGAGTGTGCACATACTCTCAAGCATTTAACATGCCAGATGAAGACAATTTGCAAGAATGTGTGCTGAAAAATGAGTTATCATTTGTTTTAACTGAATCAATGGGTTATGGAACTGGGAGAAAAGATAACCAGCACTTTCTATTTTGACCAAAGACTAATTGCAGTAGGAAAAAACCCTTTCAGATATTTAGGTCTTTAGGACACTAAGTGACAGAAATAGATGGCTTTGACTTGTAAACATGTGTATCCTAGATGTGACAGTGACATACAAACACAGAGCTAAAAGGAATTGGCAAAATAAAATTACTTTCAGACAAGCATATAACACATATTTATTCCAGCAGGACTTTTGAAAATGAAGTTGCTGGTCTCATCACTCAAAAAGTGTATTTCTGATTTTTTTTTAAATAATTAGAGTTTAAGGCTAAACTAGAGGTTCATCCAATGACTAATTAAACTGACAGAAGCATTCATCTGACTCATTGGTTAGTCACAGCACTCTAAGCAGTAAAAATAGTGTCTCATTAGTCTTTTAAACATTTATTCTTTATTATACTTGAAATTGATAGTTAATCTTTTTCCTAGTGTAAAGCAGGCACTTATTACACAGGGAAAACTTGGAGAATAAAAAGTTTATGAAATGTCTGTCAATCTCTCCCACATGTTAGGAATTAATCATTATAATGGACCATGAGCTACAGGGTGACTCTGAATGGAAGCCTGTAATTAACTTTACTTCATGTTTTATTGATAGCATTTGCTGTTTTCTGAGATCTGATCATGCATCTTGAGCAATGTGCAAAGCTATAGATCATGCAGTATTTAGATACCCTGGAATTGGGCAATATATGCAGAACTAAATAGATTAGATGGTAAAGGTACCACATCCCTTGTGATCTGTATACACATTTCAATTCTCCCTTTTCTGCCACCTGTTTGTTGTTTCTGTCTTGAAACACACTTGGCATTTAATATGAAACATGGAAGTCAAAGTTCATTTTTACTGTCTTGGGCCAATATTTACTAATATTAGTCATGGGTATGCTGAGATGGAATAAGAAAAAAAAATGCATATTCTCACTTATAAGCAAACAAATCTGTACTTTGAAATGCAATAAACCTGACATTTCAGAGCAAATTTAGAGTTGCAGACAATTTGCAGTTACAGACTTGAGGAGAGATGAATGTGTGTGGATGAGTCTTCTGTTATCCTGGAAGCAAGTCACCCAAAAACTGAAAGAAATATGTTGCTGCTTTTTTTTATATATATATGGATAATTTGGCAAAGCTAAAAACAAATTTACCAAATCCTAAAAGACCCTGGATTATTTAGAAGCAGATGGTGTGAAAGGCATTTGAAATCCCTCCTGTAAGCTGTGCTCTTCATATACACGATTCGAGCAGAAGCTCACAAACTAGGATCTTCCTCCAGACGGTTTTGACCCCAGTCTTCACATCTGGTATCGCATTCCTGATCCTATGGTCCACTTCTATGATACATCCACTTCATGTTTCTAAACTTCAGTAGCTTACTTACCTGTAAAGCCTCAGTTAGAGGAGGTCCCTCTTGTGTGATAAACAAAGCAAACATTAATGGGGGAAGAAAAAAATCACAGTACAACAGCATAATTAAAGACTCAATTATAGACATGAAAGAAAGAACTTAGAAATGCAGAAGAACAAATATTTCTGAATTTCTTAACTACTGAGTAGTCAATGTAGTATACAATGCTATTCCTGCAACACTATTTTATGCCTGTGCTCTTACTTAAATTGAGCCTTGGCTAATGATGGAAGAAGAGGAAGCAAATTGACAGACAACACTTGTGTCACAGTCAAATCTAAAATTCTGACTACACGGAAAATCCTCTTAATTAAAACCCAACTGATAAAATGAGTGGTAGATAATGGGAAGATTTCTGTCAGAAACACTGGTTATATTCTGGTTTCACTGACAAACGTGTGTGGACTGAAACATATTTCTGTCTATTGGCAGCCACAGACAATTATAAAAGCATGACTCATGTTTTAAAAACTCATCGACTGGTTATCCCAAAATTTACAGAAAATTTTACATTTACCTATCTTCTTTTAGTTCTTCAGTTTAAATAGCTCCTTTAATTAGCATTTCCAAGCATTCTTCTGTCAGTATGACAGGCAGATTCTCATTCAACCTCTTGATTCTGTGAGTGAAGGGTTTGTGACAATGCGCTAAAAAATATGAGCCTTGAAATGAAATCCCAAGATGGAAAGCATTGCTGCAGTCTTATACTGGTTTGAAATCATTTTTCTTGATTTAGTACAATCATTAGGGAATTTTTGCTCTACTCTTTTCAATAAACAGTTCCCTAGTTTGACAATCTATGCTGTTTGCAGTGACTTTTAATAGCTAACTATCAATAGCTCATCTTTTCAAACAATTTAAAAGTCACACAGCCATATATGTCATTCAACTTGTATTGCAATCATCTACTGAGTTATAAAGCACTGAACATTTCCTATGAGACCAAACACCTCACACAGTGAAGGCCTGATCTGAATAAATTACCAACTTTGTGCTATGAGTTATTAAGTCATAGTGAGAGTTAGTAAGAGACTGGAGGATAAAGTCCAGGTTTGCAAAACAAGAAAATCTGAATCCAAAACATTCTCCCTATATCATAACATTGACCCATCTTTTTAAAATTACTTTAAAAAAACCCCAAAAACAATTCACCAAAAACCAAACCAATCAAACAAACAAAAAACTAAAACCAGAAAAAAAMCCACAAAAAAGCCTCTTTAGTATATATATATGTATTAGTTTACAAATATTATTTTTATTTGAGGACAGTTACAGGTATTGAATAAGAACCTTCCTCACCCAGGCAATGCAAAACCAGATGCAAGCACATATCTAGTTCTCATCAGCTTATGCAGACCTGACTCCACAAACCCTGCAGAGGTTTGGCATAATGGTGATAAAATAAAAATTTTTTCCTGTAAGGTTCTATTCTTGTTATCTTTCTCACATGAATGGAAAATGCCATTTTTTTTTAGCCAAATGAGGAGAGAACAGAGATGTGGACTGTAGATGGAACTCAGAATAATGCCAGTGCATTACTTTTGACTAAAAATTTTCACTTAGATACTTTTTTAAAATTTTCTAAGCTTCAAGCAAGAACAACAAAAGGGTTATCAAAATTTGTTTCCATGACTGAAAGATATAGAACAAAATTATCTCCCATTTGGCAAATGAGATTTTTTTTGGTTAAAGAAATATTTCAAGTAAGTGCCACCCCTGAAGTGTTCAAAAACCAGCTATTGTTTTATATATATTTGTGTATATGTGTATATATACATATGTGTGTGTGTACATCTTTTGAGATGCTTCTTTTTAAAACCTGAGTGTATCACAGAAACAGTTACTTGTATAATTTCTCATGTGCACCCCTTGAAATGCAAATAACCTTTAAAAATATACTTCTTTCCACAACTTTTTTCAAACTTCTGATAACCTTTCAGGAATTCTTTAAAAGCAGCATGTGTTGCAGATTTTTCTATCCCTTCTGCAACACACAGCCTCTTTCTCTTCTATAAAGAAGAAATGAGGGAGATGCTATAAGCCATTCTAGTGCTTCTTAGTTGATGCATTTGCCAATTAGTGTACAAAACATCCTCTGAGAGCAATATTTAATTACTGCAGATATTTAGATTATATCATGAGATCCCAGCCAAGCCTCAAATATTTTAAAAATTACCCAAGTAACTCTCTTATTTTTCTTAATTATTAGCTGACTCCTTCTGAAAAGCGGGGTCTCTAAATTAAAGAAACGCAGTAGATAAAATATTTTTTTTTGCTGCCATAGGCAAAAAGACTTTCCTCTATRAGGTTATGTCAAATAAAAACCATAGCAGGCCACTAATAGCCATGACCTGTGGCAGCCTTGTAGTACTGTGAAACTGAACTGTTTCCTTTTCTAAATCTCCAAGCATGCCACTGAGAATCCTAGGTCAGCACATATGGTAAACAAATCACCAACCACCCAACAGCTACTTCACTATCTGCTCCAGAACGAGAGATCTCCTCCCCAGCTTGAACTTTTGGACCTTGGTTTTGACCCTGTCTGAATTTTCATTGTGTTAACAAATGATTTTGATGGTAAAACTGTGAATCTGCATACAGGCCTGGTGAGGGAAACACATCAATAAGTAATTACTAAAGTAAGTCAGGTTGCTTGACCCAAGCATGAAAGCTTTCTAAATTTATTTCCTTCTCCCCCTTCTACACTGTCACTGCAGCTTTAATTTCTCCTTCTCTTCCATGAATCCATTTATACTGATCGCATCAGTGCTCTTGGCAATTTATTTAATATTTCTAGTTCTCTTTGCATGAAATAGCCCTGCTGGAATTCCTGTTTATTTCTAATTTCATTTTGTCTGCACTGTTTTTTTCAAACAGCAGGTTACAGTTGATTAAAATAAATCTGAAAACAGATGCACTTAGTATAGGAAATGTTTGTAAATTGATACATTTTTTTTTCTTTACCAATGTTTTGAAACTCTACGTTATTAATGAAATTCCACAAATAATTACCCTAAATCTCATATTCACATAATTACAAAAATAAAAGGAACATCTGTTATTACAAATGCATAGTGCCAAGTCATAATGTGCAGGTTAGGGGTTAACACAAGCAAATTGGACATGGTACATAAACACAAGATAAATTATTGTATGGTAGTCTAATTAGGTTCCAAGTATTATGTTAATTATAATTTATATCAATTCAATAATTAAAGAAAACAAGCTCTTGCCTTGGTTTCCTACTCAAAATCATCTGTGTACTAAATAATTCTGTGTCAGCTAGGGTGGCACTAGACCATAAATCTGGCAGCAGCAGCAAACGATATTTTTAAAATCTAAGAGAAAGCTTACTCTATATGTCAGATTTGAAAGAAGTTTTGCTAATTAAATGGGGACAAAAGTAAACAAGATCAAGTTAAGCAGGGCATAGAAAATCCACTTGTTGTCCATCCAAAGAATTAAATATTTATTACCTTAAAGATACTGACCTAAAGTGTTAGTTTGCAAAATTAAATTAGAATAGGATAGATTTTCTAAGGACAATCCTAGAAAAAAAAACCATTAAATCTTATCATATAAATACATGGCTAAATATTACTTTTAGAAATTATTTTTATGCATTTCCTTTCACAAAAATGCATTTTTTTCTGTATCTCTTTTATACAAAGAGAGATATTTTTAAGAACAGTTTAAATTCCAGCATAAATTTAGACATAATCTGAGTGCGCTGCATCTTCTGAATATGAAGATCTTCTACCAGGATAACACCTGAGTAGTCTCCTYTACTCTCACAGTTAGAAGATTAATTCTAGTATGCAATCTATCTCCATTATGCAATTAAGTCAATTATCCTTGCTTTCTAACATCACAGATTTTATAAAAGTACAAGAATACCTCCTATACCTTTTATAGCTATAATTAAAAATGTGAGCCAAAATGAAATCAACATCATGGACCTAACAAATATATACTGTCCAATCGCTTAAATATGATTTAAGAGCAGGCTCTTCCAAACATATACTTTATGGTGATTTCACCTCTATCTGCAATTCCTAACAAGATCTTTTCCATTCAGTTTCTAGAGTGGGGTTTTTTCTGCTCGTTCTTTTGCTTCCCCGATTTTCCATTAAATCACGCGACACATTCAACCTGGCTTTGAACACTTCCAGGAATGGGACATTAGTAACAATCTCCTGTACATCTACTATTGTATTTCAGTCCTATATCTGACTGAGATATCCTCATGCATCTCAAATGGTACAAGTTGTCTACATTTAGCCAACAGAATTAAGACCAAAGCATAACTTCCTTTCTTTTGCCTAATTATCTAATTCTTGCAAAATTTTGGATAGACTTGACCTATGTTCAAGATTCAACAGCCTAAAAAACCTTAGTACTTCTATTTGTAGATGTCATATTCCTAATTTCAGTCCCCAAGCAGAATGCAAGGAAATTAAGGAAATTTCCTCCCAGAAATTAAGTCTCTTTATCAATAACTTTGCATCACAATTCCAGATTGCACTTCAACAAAAGCAGTTGAGAGAAGTGACACATTCAAATTCTTCATTTAAGGACATATGCTTTCACTTTGTTCATCTGAGTGCAATTTCACTATAGGCTCTCTTCTGACAAAWAACCTGTATTACTTTTTATCTCTCTTATGTTATTACTGTTTTCTTCTTGTCTCTTAATACCAAAAACTGAGGACAAATGTCAGCAATCTTTTACATGATATATTAAAAACATTCACAACTTTTTCACGACATGGAGATTATTGATATCGTCGAATCTTACATCAAAACCTTGTCCAATCAAGGAATCTAGGATCTAGACAAACATCTTCTCTTAAACATCTCATATTTCAGTTTGCATAAAAAGACTGTAAATTGGTGAACAAAAGTGTGTTGTCACTGTCAATAACAAATCAATTACAAAAATCAAAATAAGTGGAACAAAGAAAACCTTATTTCTAAGACTAAACAAAAGAACATGTTTCCCAGACTATGGTACAGATGCCATTCTTGAGATGCCTCAGAAYAAGCAATATTAAAGGAAGTAATATTTCAGTTCCTGTTATAGAAAATGAAAGATGATTCAGCACTTGTTATAGTATGTTTCTTTTCTGAATTGACAATTCTGTATTTCATTTCAACACCTTGAGATATAGTTATTCATATTTTATATTATTTATATCATCACTGTWTTTTAAGAGGAAAGGCATCAGATTAAACCAGTGATTAGCCCCTAATTAAGCACAGAAGTCCAAGGGAAATGAGGCTGGAGTTTTTTCCCACATTTTCACTAGTGCTAATGTCAATAAGAATCCAGTCTTATATATCTTAACAGCATTTCTACTCTAGATGCCAGCTGAAAAATGCCTTCTTAAGCTATTTTTTCCCTGTATGGAAGACACTTACCTTTCATTCAGTTGGCCTCTGCTGGCCTCTGAAGTCTGTACCAGCTATGTAAGAAATTCAAGTACCTATTTTAGGATCTTTAGCTTACTTAGGCTTAGGCCGGTTCTTTTTCTTCGAGCAATGCAGAATGTGATAGAGAGGGAAAATTGCTCCTGATTTTTTGATTACACTGGAAAATAGTTGGTTTTTTTCAATTTACTCATGCAGCATTTCTGAGTTCTTTCTTCCTTCAGAGTCTCTGACAGGAAAATACCCCAAATTAGATAGCAGATGTTCTCTGACTTCTTTTGTCACTCCTTCCATCATAATAGCTTAGATGTGCTAATTGCTGCTAAGACCTCTTTTATTCACTAAACACAGAAGATATTAAAGCACATTGTCAGGAGTTGTGCCAAGGTCTGGTTACTGAGGTGGCACTGAAACAGAAGAGGAGCTCCTAAGTATTGAGGCTGGAAAACTGCATTACTACTGAATCAGAGCAGGAGAGAGAGATAATGCTTTGCTGTAAGAACRTGTCAAAACAGAGGTAGAACTGAGCGGATTCTTTACAAATCATGGGACAAGTCTATCATATGCATTATGTGGATTATTGCTCAGCATGGGGATATTTTATTGGCATCCCTATTTTTTGTTTGGCAGGTTTTTGTTTGGCATTTTTTATTTTTTGACTGGCATCTCTATTTCAAATGAGTATTTGCAGTGCAGAACTAGTAGCAGCTGACATAGTCAGCATTGCCTGCCACTCCTTTACCATTTAGTCCACCACATCATCTAAATGATTTGTTAAAATACACTCTTTTTATTTTATATTGATATATGTATTAAAATTAGATGTATAGAAATAAAATTATATGTATTTTAAAAATGGCAAGAACATAATCTACAATGAGGATTCTAAATATAACATAGAGTTTCAGAGGAAGAAAATTCAATAATAACTGTAAACTGAGTGTCTCAGGAAAAAGCTTACATTGTTTATACTACCATGAAGTTGTGTAAAGATAGAACAAAATCCAGATCTTTTTATTATCTTTGGGCCAACACACCTGCTGTAACATAAGGCACATTGATCACAATGTTCTGCAACAATATACTTATGTGTTTAGCTCATGAAATCCCAGACTTGCAGGAATTCTACTTTGGTCCATAGTTAATATGCTGTGAAAAAGACAAATCTTGGTGCTGAATGCCTGAGGAATATCATGTTTCATCATCCAAATATTTCAAAACTGTGGGAGTCAATGCTTATAGGACTTGAAATTATTTTGATGGGCTTTTAAACTCTTTATTACTTGTAYCAAAAGAAAATAAAATGTCTTAAAATGAAACAAAATTGTGAAGAACTGCAATAACATTCATTAAAACTTACTATCCATGCATTTTCCTTAATTTGTGAACTGCAATATTAACGCCCTTTTCATGTGTTACTTCCTAATTAATAGCTCAATTAAAATCTACCTTACCAATTTTCCTCTTTTGAGAAACGCAGTGAGGATGAATAGCTTGGGATGTTTTTCATCACATTTATTGTGTGGTGAAATAATATGTTAACCCATCATTAGAAGTGGCTTGTATAATATAATAAGTTTGATGGCATTAACCAATGAAGAATAGTTTATTTGGTTATTTGGTTTAATTGTACACAAATGAAATAATTTCTTCATGTACATTGGCATAAGAAACATGTTTTTCATCTTTCATCAAAGGCCAAATTATTCCTATTGGTGGCTGGATGCACAAGAGAAAAGGGAGGAAGCAAAGGCACTGGAGGTATTAGTGTCCAAGCTAGGAAAAATGTGTGTTCATGTTGTGCAGTCCTTAGCCATCATTCCAGGCAGAATCTCTCACACAGTGCAGTGCAGATCCCCTCCTGTACACACACACATRTATTTCCTTTAAGAAAGGGGATTCATAGGGAAGGATGGAGCACATCAAGACCTCAGAGCAGGAAACTGATGTCTCATCATCCAGTTCAGACATTTCTGCTGAATGTCTGTGGATGGTTCAAAATTCCACTGAAATTGTATCTCCTCAGAACAATGCTGATAGGATGAAAGTTAAAAAATTTGTTTTGCATACTTATGGAAAAAAAAATATGTTGCAAGGATGAAAAAGTGAAAATTAGATTTCTACTCTGAATCACTTCTAGAGGATCTGTTTTGAATGGATTCATTCTCAAAATTGCTCCTTGCCTCATGGTCTCCCTCATCACCAAGTGCAGAGGAAGCCTAAAGGTACTTGAATCCCTGGGCTAAAGTGACAATTTGTGAATACCAAGCCTGATCATTCTTTTAAAAATATTTGATGAAAGTTTCTGTGTAARGGTAAAATTTTCAAGATGAATGGTCTGTACTGTCCCACATTTGATACAAWGGAAATTCGTTGCCAAGGAAACAACAAGGACAAAATGCTTCCTAAAAAAATTAAAGAATGCCAGAAAGGAGTTGKTTGGTTTATTACTTTCTGTGTGCTCAATGACTGAGCTTTCAAGATCCTGCCTATCATTTGAGGACACATCCACCTACATCGTTTGGGTCTGCATGATGCAAACATACCTGACATCATGCTGTGCATTCTGTCTATGTGAGATTGCAGTGACTTTACTTGGCATGATGTACACTTGTTTCTCCCCTTACTCAACACACTATTTTACCTAGTGTTCTATAATAACCACTATCTAATGCTTACTTTGCCTTAGGATCCTTATCACAGGTACGAGCATCCAGTGTTGGGAAGAGGGAGACAGCAGGGAGGATACTGAGGGGTTTTCTAGTTAACTTGCTTCCTTCAAGTATTACCACTATTATGYTTTTATAAGTTATTAGTGGTATGAGAGATGCCATTATAAAACATAACAATGTGTGATGGTAATTGTGCCATTAAGGTCTCTAGTGGAACATTAATTATTGATCTTTGCCTCAAGAGCATCAGAATGTTGCATTAGAACTGCAATGAACTGTTCACCTTACAAGCATTCAACTGAACTATGTCATTTAAAGGTGACYAGGTTTAACTCTGTTACTATATTCAGGGCACTCTAAAGACTGCAGTAGAATTGCTAACACAGCCAAACATGCCTAACAAAAACAGGATATCTGATGCAAATAACCTTGSTTTTGGACTGGATATTTTTTAATTCATTCTCAGTTTCTTCTTCCTTGTTCTCCTTCTGAGTTCCCTTGCTCCCTGCAAACCACACTTTTAGCAATAAGGGTTTGGGAGAGTGTTTATCCCTCTTCTTGAGTGGCATTCTGCTCGGTTCTGTCAATACCATTCAGGGATGAAAGACCCCTGCAATAAAGTCCTAGATTTACAAGCCAGTTTTGCTCCCTGGTAGGAGTTCTACCTCAAGTAATTAGTGGTATCCCTGCAGTGATATGGGCTGAAATAAGTACAAATATGGCAGAACCACATTCAAAACAAGTCACCAGGAAAAAGTAAGGCCTCCTCCTGCTGCAGTGCCACCAGAAAATCCTCTCTTCTCGGATTTTTGGATTTCTGAAGTTAAMCTCATTAATTTGAGCTACTGAAGGGTTACATCCCTGCTGATAGAGAAACTGGCTGGTGTGTTGTTTTGTAATGTAATGTCACATAGCACAGTCATCCTGCCCTAGCCCTTGATTTCATAAGCATACATTATAAACCTTACTATAAGCATTAGCGACTGCCACACAACAAGACTAGAAAAATACTTTAGGTATCTTTTACCCACCTGTGACTACATCTAATTTTATTTAACCCTTTTTCCTCTGCCCTCCTCATTTCTTTCTCTAACATAAAGCACAGAATATTCATATCTTCTTCCTTATTAAGTTGGTGCTGACTTTGAGAAGCATCTTTCCAATTCTGGCCATTCTTGAACCTACCAAACTACAGACTGTACTTTTCACATTCACAGAAGTATAGTATAGAAAAGTAATTTTTCAAACAACACTTTTCTTACTGTAATTACCTTTTCTCTGTCATTTTTCCTCTTGCTGACAACCATTAAAAGAGTTCTCACTGACTGATGTGATGTTGGTCAAACCTGGCCTTGTAGATACTTTCACATCATGCTTGAGCCTGGAAAGGTGAARAATCAGTCCATGGGACCAAAAGATTAATTGTCTTAATGTTAGCATTCCAAATTGCAACTGCTCTGTTTTGAGACAGTGCTGTTGCTGTGCTGTGGCAGGTCTTCAACAAACCGCAGCAATCCACAGTAGTAGAGAATTTAGTTCTGATACTTGCCAGGATGAAGATCAGATTAGACTGAGACACCTAAGGGAAAAKAAATAGCAGCTATATTCTTCTATAGAAATAAAATCTTTGTCCCTAGAGAGAATTTCCAACTTTATTTKACCTGTATAAGGGTTAAAGGTTCAGATTCTGCTGGGTTGTTTTTGGTTGGTATTTTTTTTCTTCTTCCATTATCATCATCATGACTGTTGAGTAAGGATTAGGTAACTTTTTGTTCCAGAGGTTATCCAAGAGATCTGAAAGAAATAAACCAAAGAAAAAAATGCAAGATCCTCAAATCCTAGGTTATTTGAATAAACTCATGAGGTGTGAGCTGTAGATCGCAAGCTGAATTGGCTGCCACACTGCAGAACAGATGTACTCTGTAGGTGAAACTACTATGTTCTGCCAACGTGGTCATGCTGGAAAAAAAAGTCTAAAGACACAAAATCACATTGCTTGACTGGTACAAGTTGGCAAAATCTCTAGAATGGTACAGTAAACGAGAGGTTTTTCTCAACTTAGCCTGTGACCTGACGAAGGTAATGTGGCTTTTTGGACAAAACTCTTCTATTGCTGCATGTAAAGTATCTCAGGTTTAAAGTCCTGTCAGCATGTATGGACATCAAATATAATGAGAAAAATCTGAGATGTCAAACAGCTGATTATGTTAAACAGCCTACTAACAATCACAAAGAGGACATACTTAGAGAGAATGAAAAAAAATACAGAATCCATTAGGCACTGTAAAGAAAACATAAAAGATTAAGAGGAGCCTTCCAGCTACTCTAAGACTTGTCCCATATTTATTTTCATGATCTCTGATATCACCCATAGCACTTGTAATTGAACAATGAAAGGAAGCAAGATAAGCTTGCTATTTCTTTCTAGATTCTGCCATTGCAACTGTGAAATAACATGATGACTTCAATGCAGAGAGAGAATTTCASTGAAGTTATTTCCAAAATTAAAGGTATTCACTAGCTACCACACAGAAGTGATATCAGAATTCAAGTGATATCAGAATTTTCAAGGATTTAAATCTGCCATCTTTAAACTGACATTTAATTCCAGCTCAACCTGGAAGCAGCCAACAGCTATCTCATGACTGTTCATTGTATGGGGTAAAATTACTTTAATTCAGTGTTGGACAATGCCCAAATAAAAATATGCATCTTCCCCAACTAGATGAGCAACACTTTTGCTGATAGCATCACCATTAAAYCTTGTATTCCCTCAGACAGCTCCTCTAGCAATTGGCCTTTTGCCTGGTAAAATTGATAGGCATCAAAGTTATAACAATTCAGCTATGTCCCCATTACTCTCTGTGCTTGTGGCCATATCAAGCATCACTGCTTTTATTGGAGCTCTGAGAAAATTTAAGCCTTTCCCACATGGAGCATGTTAAGTGGACAAGCATCAGTTTGTATTTTAGGTCAAGTCTAGCACATCCGGTTTCCAGACAAATTCCAAAAGAAACAACAATTCAAGTGATGATGATGCATTTTAAAAGGAGCATATTTAATTACTGGGCAGTCTGCCATATATTGAACAAACTTCCACCCCTCCACTTGTTTCCCATGGCTGTGCTCAGAAACTGAGAATTGTAATACTGAACCACAGCAACCAACAGAAAATAAGCAAAGTTTAACAAAATCCCTGAGGGGTTTTTAATTCTACCAGGGTTTAGTGCTTAGAATAACTCACAGCCAACCCTTCAGAGTTTTCATGTAAGTGTCAAAAAAACTCAGAGAAAACATGAAAATATATCTACTTACGCATTTAGTAGCCKAATCTATAATAATAATCTTAAATTGTTAATCTATAATTGCTTCTTTGCAAGACCTAACAATAATGCTAGATTGCAAAACAAAATAAAATAACCATTCCACTACTACTATCCGCTAGCAGGCTCTGAACCACTATTAACTAGAATAAATGTCAAAATACACTTTTCAGTACAGCATAAAGGTAGAAGCAAGGATACTAACTTCTCTACCTTTGTACAGACTTCTCAGCACCTCCAAATGCAAACTTATTCTTATGCTAATGCTTAATCCTCCTACATAATATTTCCTAAATTTGTAATCCAGATTAAACAAAATCTTATTCCCACTGAATTTAATCTACTTTCCAGCAAGTAGTGTTTATAATCATCAAGACATATTTACTTAATATTTCACTAGAATTTAAAAGGCAAACATTACCTGAAAATCACTATTGTTGTTTTTGTTCTCAAGAAAACTGTAATTTATAGACTTCTTTAGATTTTGAATTCTGGAACCATAGTGGCCTCTAYTGTTGTTATATTAGAACAGCATGTATAACAATTATAAATAAACCCTCCTTAGACATTTTTAAATCACTGAAAAAAAATGAAAATAGTTCTTGTAAATCAACCTATCACTTTGGCTCCAATTTACAGAAAAACATTTAGGACATTCCTGTGAAAATAGTATCAGATCAGTCACAGACATGCTAAGCATTGTTGTCAACTGAAATTCAAGACATAAGGCCTATAAAATTATCTCATTGTGCTGAGAATATCAGGAAATTCACATAAACTAAATGCATTCTTTTTCTTCTTGCTGATCAAATGATTGCTTGTGTGAAGACAAAAGATGGAATTGTATGCAACCTCAGACATCAACAAACTTTGATTAGATCATAGCTTTAATTTAGGCTTTTCCAGCGCTATAAACAGCTACATTAATAGAAAAAAAATTTTTTTTTCCAAATCACAGTTTAAACAAACTTAAAGTACAGGTATAAATCTACTCTGGAGACTACATGTCTCTTTGTCAACTGGCTGTTCAAGAATCCCAGACAGTTTCTTTAGAAAATTTATCTAGTTTTTAGATTAATAAAATTAGATAAGATGTCATCCTAAAAGATTACTTCTGATGTCAGTTTACTAAAAAACCAACAGAATAATTACTCCATAAAAAATACYCAGATGCAATTTATGTCAACACTTTATATACAAGAATAAATTTTCATTGTGAGAAAGTTAAGTAGTATCTAATTTATTAATCAGTTTTTCCCAACATGGTCAAGAGAAAATTAAAAGATGCACTGAATTTCTGGTCTATGAAGTACTGAAGTCTGATATTAAATATTCCATTGAGAATAGATTAAAACACTACTCCCTTGTTTCCTTTCCCCTCAGGAAGCGTGACTGATCTTCCTTATTCTCACTACTATAAGAGGATTTATATTCCTTGCGTTTAATATCATATGAAAAAATTATTTCCTTCCCAGTTTTGAGCCAAAAATAATGCCCATTATTATACTGTTAGACTTATAAAAAAGAGGCAGTCTTTTGCAGAAAAGAATGGTACCAAAYGTTAAAGATTTCAAATTATACAGCATCAAATGTTCTTAGTATTTGGAAGAGAATTAATAAAAAAGTATTATAATAAATAAAGGTCTTAGCTGTCATATTTTCAGCAAACTATGTATATATTTGTTGACTGAATTTGGAAAAAAACATTAAAAATATAAAAATTGTTTGTGGTTATAGTGAGCTTTAAAAATGCATACAATGGGATTGCTTTTTCAAGAGGCAAGGATGTGATGAATGAAGCTTAGGTAACTTGGACATACAATTTAGAAAGGAGACAAGGCTAACACAAAATAATTGAAGATGTTGAGAGATCACTGTTCTCATACCTCAGTGACTTTGCTGCAAATAGATAAGATGCATGCCCTGCATGCATCTGTAAATAGGCAACAGATCTGAGCAGATCACTCTGTCAATCTTATATTTTACAAGGCTGAAAAAAAGGCTTTTTTTATATTAAACTCAATTTGCAAACTTCTCTGGTTGCTACTACTTTTCATCTGCAAAAAATTGTAAAAATCAGCCAGGAGGCATAAAGAAAAAAAATATGCATGTGTGAGGTACTTCCCTTTGAGAGATGTTCGCTCCCTTTCATGTATCAGTGAAGAAAAAATTGAAGTTGCTTCTGCTGGTAAGACTAGCTTGAAGAGTAAGTCAGCTGTAGTGCTAGTGTATGGTCACCTTTTGTCAGTACCTTGCTACTCACCCTGAAAAAAGGTGATATTGGATTTTAGTCAGATAACTCAGTAGAAAGAATTATTGAATGGTTAGTATTACTGAAATAAGCACTGACGTCGTCTCCTAAAAAACTACTTTTTCCTTGCTCATTTGATAGATGTGACAGGACTATAGAAATCCTCCYGCTGAAAGGACTGCAAAAGATCATCTGATCCAGTTTTTGGGGGAAAGGGAACCTAGATGAGGTTATCTAGCACACTGTCCCATTGTGCCTCAAAAGCCCCCAGTGCTGAAGTCTCCACCACATCCCTGGGGAAGTTGTTCCATTGAATGATTGGTTTTGCTTATAAAAATTCCTTTCTTATATCATGATAAAACCTTTCCCAGTAAAAGTGGAATCTATTCCCCCATACCTTCTCCAGGCAGCTTCTCGTGAAAAGAGAGCTTCTGTCCCCTCTGCAGCTGCCCTTTAAGGAGTGAGATACCATGAATGAAGTCCCCTTCTAGGTCTTCTCTCCTCCAGGGGGAAAAAAACTCTTATTTCTTCACTCTCTTCTCATAGGGCAGACTATCCTTTGGTCAACTTCATGGGCCTYCTTTGGACCATCTCCAGTCGGTGTCGTTCTTGAATTGTGGGGACCGTAACAGGGCACAGCATTCCAGCTGCAGCCTGACAAGGGCTGAGTACAGTGGGATGCTCTTGTCTCTACTTCTGCCAGGAATGCCCCTATGGATACAGCCCAGGATCCAGCATGCCATTGCTGCTGCAGCAGCTCACAGCTGCATACTTGACTTCCAGGTCACTTTTAGCAAGGCTCCTCTGCTGTCCCAGAGCCTGGCCTGTGCTGAGCTGTTTGGGTATGGCACCCCAGGTGCAAGACTACACCAGTCTCTGTTAAACTTTGTTCCATCAGTGCTGCCATTCCAGCCAGRCCAGGTCTCTCTTTAAGATGGCTCTCCCTTCTGGCTCGTCCACCACACTGCTCAGTTTGGTGTCATCAGCAAACTTGCTGTGTTTCATTCCCRTTATCCAGATTATTTATGAGGGTCCTGCACAGCGTGGAGCTAAGTATCAATCCTGGGGGGCACATCTCACTTTAGACAGATTTCCAGCCTCAGTAAAAAAACATTGATCATTGAAATCACCAAGAAATATTACTCTATTACAAACAGGAAATAGCTTCTAAGTGATGGGGAAAATGTAAATCTGGTTATATGAAAGGTCAATTTATGAGAATCTCCACTTTTAAAATGTCTGTAGGGTATTTTGAGCATTTTCTGAAGATATAGCACTTTTCCCTTATTGTAGCATTAAGTGCTACAGTAGAGATGGTGTGGTGATGAGTTAAATATATATGGGATTATGTATAGGATTTTTTTTTTTATATAAGTTTAGTTGAAACAGAGCTGTTGAAGAGAGAATTAAGTAGAAGGATTTTTTTTTAGATTAGTCAGAGAGGTTCATGGTGGTGTTAATTTCATTTAACAGAGTTCATAAACTTTTATTTTGCTTTTTAATCCAACTTTAGACTTCTTTTACATCTGTGTTTTTCACACAAAGCATCTGTGCAGCTCTCATTTCCCCCAGGTCTTTATTTAGAACAGGAAAGTAGAGTTAAATTCAAATGCAACTTTAGGCTTTCATTGTTCAGATGCTGCTAGAGATTGCCCATTTTTTTTTCAGAAACTCACAGCACCCTTGGGGTTCTGTTAGCCATTCTAATAGCAGAATTAGGAGAAGACAGATGGAAAAAGAAAGAATTAGAGTTGGAAGCAGCTGTTACGAAATCTGCTTCAAGAATAAAATTGTTTATATAGCCTTACTCAGACAAAGCCAAAAAAGGAAAACACATTTTTCACCCTGGTGCACCAGCTGGTGTCGCTGCTATAGTCAGTGCAACTGTACAGCTTAGAAAAACACAGATTAGGAATTGCATCATCAATGACAACATGAAAAAGGACTGGCATACAAATTAGTATGTGTTTCACCCCTTCTCCCATAAATCTTGAAGCAACAGGATWTATGTAAACAAACCTTACGTAACTATAAAAATAAGTTTTAATTTATGATGTTTAACCCTTGAGCATTCTCATTGGTATGATATCTTACAGAGGTTTCAGGGATAGCGGAAGAAGCACTCACTAAATTAGTGTGAGAGTGGTGAACAGGAAAGTACTTTCTCAGATAAATCCACATTTCCCAACCCCTGTCCTAGAGCAACCCAACCCCTTTTCTGTTGTACATCACAGATGAGCATGACCACAACACAATAGTAGCACTATTAGTGACATCTCATGTAGACAAACACTTCAGYTTGCCCAGATGTTATAGAAATTACATATATGGTCCTGGAAACCTGCCCATATACRAGATCTGGCATGGACCACTGGCTGGACCACTCTGATTTACCTGGATATTACGAAAATGTTCCATCCCTGACCTAATCAGCAATATTAAACTTCACTCCATTACATCCTGGGTGTGACTGGGAACAGAGGGGATAAGGGTGAGATTGAGTAATCTAAACAAAACATCACCCTGTAAATTGTCCCGGCATACCTTGCCCAGGTTCCCACTGCTACTCCAGATAATTGCAGATCTGCTGGCTCTGTGTCATATCTACCAGCACCACAGAGCTGGCTCAGACAGCTGAGAGCAACTAACATGACAACAAATTACTGTTTTCAGGGAACTGAGAGCTAAATGACTCTCCTTTAACTAATCTTGAGTGTCAGGTGCTACTAGAAAATCTCTAGGGCTTGCTCTAGCAAATTAAATTTGGCCAGTAACGGTCCTGGGTATGAATGTTAAATGGCATAGAATGCATTTATACCGGCRTCTAACTATCCTGGCACTCAAAACTAGGGCTGTCACAAAGCCAGGTGTTGGCTTTGTCTCAGTATGCTTTACTGAGACAGGCTAAAAGCATGCTAGAAACAGAGCATTCAATAATTTGAGTGATCATATTTCAGTGCCCAGGAATGATGCCTATTATGTACTTGTGATCTATTGATCTACTGTGGTTCTAAAGCAGGCAGGTGGGGAGAGAGRTATCTCTAGTGACTCTTTCTATGTGTGCCCACGAATGTTGAGCATTTCACTCCCTGGTGACTAGAAAAAGACTCTCAAACCCATGACTCATATAAAGAAGGGTTATCATCACGCCYATATCTCTGGAATATGCATGTATCCCTCCTACAGTTTGGTCTCAAACAGTTCAGCCTCTAACTGAGCCCCAGAAGTCTAAGCTCCTGGGTTGGCCTCCAGTAGATGGGTATCAGAAAAACCTGGGCTTAAAATTGCTGACTTGACATCCCTTAATATGCAGTCCCAGAAACCTTCTTCATCATCTGAAAGAGCTGGAAGCATCTAACTTGAAATGTTGTTTCTCAGACCATAACAAGATGAGCAAGGACAAGAGTACAGCCTGTAACTGAGCAGCAGAAATTTTTGGAAACATATAGTAGAGGGAGTGAGGTGGTTAATTCTGTGGATCACTTTCTCAGTAAGACTCATCAGAAAGTGTGAGTTCTTACAGTTTAGAAGCTTCACATTTTTTTCCCCTGTGGATGACTAGTGAGAGGTTAATACCAGAGTTTGACAGGTCATCCGATACACAACCTCTTCTATAACCTGAGCTAGCTGCAAATCTCCCGCTTTCAAGAAACCACAGATTCCATTTYATTTCAAATAAAATATGTACATGTCTATTTCCACGAAAATATTGTCCTTAATTCAACAAATCCTCTATCCTTTCGTCATACTGTTCCAAGACATTTGCAGGAAACAAATATATCCTACCTGCATTGTGCTGATCCAAAAGAGAAAAACAATTTCTACTCCCCTCTTGTAGGTTGTCTAGTCTAATGGGAGATTTGTCAATCCTGTCTTGTACTCAGATGTTCAATTTATCTTTCTTGAACATAACTGACTAGACAATAACATACCATTATAGTAACTTTTTCCTTGTTTACTCTAAATACCTCTTCTGACACAACTTAGATTTTACTTGATTATTTTCATGGTTGAATCACTGCAGATGCTTTCAGTATCAAATCTGTGAGTTTGATCTACTCTTTGCACTCTTATTTTCCTTTGAGGGGCTTACTGAAGAAATGTTGTTTGTAATGCTAAAGTGCATCACCTCACATTCTGTTGTACAACATTTCATCTCAAATCCTTYAAAAACATTTTAAAGTTAATGCTTAAAATGATGCGCAGCAAGGACTGAATTCTTTGTAGCTGAGAAGCCCATTCAACTGGATTTTCAGCTCCCTGGGAAAATCCTTTGATTATCCTCTTATTACTGAGGCAAGCAACCCACAACAGTCCTCTATTTCCCAAGGCCCCAGCTTTGGGGCTGTGGCTTGGGTAGGAGAAGATGTGCAGACCTGGCTTATGAACCTAACCTCCAGAGTAGGGAAGAGAGTCAGAAGTACTCATCTTGGCATTTCCCTTCTTCACAAGCAGACCTCACTGTGAGGAGCTAGGACTCAACTCCTCTCTGGAGATCAGACAATGTGCATTAAGCTTTATTGAATCTTTAATGTGCAATAATCTTTATTGAACCTGAGACTGATTAAAGTGAGAACTATGGTGTCCTGATATCTTAAGCAGTCATTAAACCTCAGAAGAGGGGGAAGAYGATGACTGCAGCATAAAAGTAAAAAAGCATTGCATAGCTCTGAGAGGACTAAAGACTCAAAAACAGGAAAGAAATTCTTATTTAATTTGGTTAATTTAATGAATTTAAACTTTCGAAGGCCCTATTTCTGCATTCAGCCTTTAGTAGAGATAGGAAGGATATCCAAACTGCAACTACAGAGCACCACATAAGAGCTGCAGGTGCAATGAAGAGAAAAGATTTTCTTCAGAATTAGCCACACTTCACTCTTATTCTAAMAGCACTTCAATTGGCTGAAATTTCTACCATGATGAAAGAATATTTCTAGGCAATCCCATTTTTCCTAAGACCACTAACACTATAGCAAAAATGCTAGCACAGCAAACTGGAAGAAAACTCTCCCTAAACATGATGGATTGCTGTTTTCAGGCAGTTTTTCAAAAGCTGTTTATCTTCCATCTAGATATTCATATGCCATGGATATAAAACTTTGAAATAYAATTTTATTCTTTAATAACCTACAGTACTTGTTCCCCAGGGGATATTTTAATGCYGTAGCATAATTTATTAAAGAAGGAAAACTAGGATAAAATCAAGCTTAATGTGTTCTTCTATTTACTAAACCTGCTTTGCTTGGGATAATTCGATTATTTTTAATTGCAGTTTAAATGGCCATAAGTATATATTTTTCAATATTTTATATGTGATTTATACTACTTGCAATAGGATTTTTGAACATTATCATCATCTGATTAATCTACTTAACAATCACCAACTGCTGAGCATATTAAAGCATAAGACAACAATTCATAAAATCTACAGTGCTCTCACAAAGAACAAAACTGACATACAATTTAAATTTTTGATTTAGTGTTTATTTTTCTACTATATGTAAAGGAGAAAAAATGACAGTATTTTGTGCTATTAAAATATTCCCAAAGAAAGTAAAAAATTATAATGTTGAAATTTGCAAGTAGGAATTAGGGATAAGGGTAACAATTATAGTGGAAGGGCAAAATCAAAACAAGAATCCTCGACACAGTACATCTCACATAATGTTCAGAAAAATTGCTTTTATTCATATAAGAATGATGGCAAAATAAGCCTATTTTATACTAACCTTGACTTCAGCACAGTATCCACAGGGACCTTGCATGTGTTCTCTGGTTCATTGGATCTTCTCCAGGTCCATGTTTGGAAACTTGAAGTCCTGACCCCTGGGAGACCAAACTGTGGTACTGAAATGACAAATGCCTCAAAACATCSCCTGCTCTTGGGCAGAGCTGCTGAAGTTTTAAGTGGCTTTTCACCTCAGAGCCACTATGATTAAACAGCCTGTCCTGGTTCAGAGCAAATTTGGGAGAGAATCCCCAAAGGGGCTGCTGTAGGAAAGCAGATTCAATCGGCCCCTCCCCACAACCGGTCTGGGAGAAACTCCCTCCTATAAGAAAAGTGGAAAAAAMCTGTTTATTAAACAATAAAACCTAAACAATATTAAACAATAAAACACCTTGTCGCTCCAAAAGARWTGACAAACTGAGAAAACCCCGTCCCCGGGTTGCAGCTGAGCTCACTCAGTCTCTGATCAGTCCCTCAGGGCTGGARATGTCRCAGRCCAGGCCCGGCCCGGCCCGGCGGGGCACAGGKGCAGCTGCCGGTGCTCCCCTGAGTGCTCAGTCCAGAGCAGGTTAAACAGGACAAAGAAAAGGGAAAAACACCACCGTCCAGGGAACTTCTTTGCCTCAGCTAGCTAACTWARAGCAAAAGAGAGCTCTGTCCCACTGTCTGTCCATCCACAGACAAGAGCAGGAATGTGTAGGAGTGAGTGCAGTGTCTGAAAAAACRCTGCGCGCTTCTCTCYCCCCCTTCACTCTCTGGAACGTGTCTTAAAGGTGCAAAACTTATTATTCAGCATAAACAGAACAAGAYTATTAGGGATAACAGCATCATATAGTCAACCCAGGACACAGCCCCTCCTACTAGCACATGTTTTCAGTGGTAATTCTTAAGGAATTCGCAGATCAGTGACCTGAGGTGCTGAGCACAGAACTGTCCCATGCATTCCAGCCACAGGGGCAGAAGCTTCAATAGGAACACAGAATATGTAGTTCTGGGCAATAATGGCTACATTGGAGCAGCCAAGACTGCTTGTAGCTCTAGGCAGAGGTCACATATGACACACAATGGTTTTGAACTGCAGAGYCCGCTTGACTGCAAGAAATGCTCAACATAGGTGATCTGAAATATCATCAGCAATGGTAGTCAAGATCATAAAATCCATGGGAAAAGAGGTGGCCTTGAATACATACAAATAGCAGCCCCTTGTTCTCTCCACCCCCCAAATTAACARAACAAGAAAATAGCAACAGGAAACCAGAGAAACAAACAAAAAWTATCCCTCCTGATTTCCTCACTCTSTTGACCAGTGATGGGACTTGAGSAAGCAGCATGGAGCTGAGTCAGGGGAGATTTAGACTGCATATCAGGAAAAGGTTTTTCACACAGAGTGTGTGAGCACTGGGACAGGTTCCCCAGAGAAGGTACCAAGCCTGACAGAGTTCAGGAAGATTTTGGACAACATGCTCAGGCACATGGTGTGACTCTTGGGGTGTCCTCTGCAGGGCCTCCAGAAGCTGAACTTGGTAATCCTAATGGGTCTTTTCCAAGTCCTTTCTATGATTCTATGAACATTTACAAATAATGAGAATACTGCATTATTTTCTCTTTGATCCTGACACACATCCCTTCTATCTCCATTCTTCTCCTGGTCCTTATTTTAAAATTCTGCTCCTCTTTAGAAAATTTTGGTACTGAAAAATTTGCTTTCTAAAGTATGATTTAGAGATTTTTTTTTCCTGATCTTAATACACTTCTCTCAGCTTCCTAAGCAGATTACCCTTGAACCATACAAGTTCTTAATTCAACTTTCTCCCAATTGCATAGCTGCTTATGCCATTTTAGCAGACCCACAGCCTTTATTCTTAAGGGCTTAAGCACCTAAAAGCCTCAAGAACAATTTTCTTTACTTGGTGRCCTTTTTATCCTATCTTTGTAGACCAGTACTCAATATTACGCTGCTCATGGAAAGAGCACTTTTCTCTAAAATYTCATTATTCTCATAAAATTGGGAATTTCTATGAAAAAAATACTCTTACTTCATAAAGTAGGAGTGCTTTCAATGATTCAATCTTACAAATTTTATAGTGGAGGGAAAGGATTTAAAAAGTAAATATTTATAAACAAATATTTTGAAGTAAAAATAGAGCCATGAAAAGAATAGCACGGAAATGTCTTAAAGCACAAATAAAGTACATTTTTTCTTCAGGATATTTTCACCTGTGGAAATTTTTTTATTATGATGCAAGGAAGAGTGTGATTGCAGTTTWATTACTGTTGCTGGTTTATAGCCTCATCTAACTCAGGTTTATTGTAATCCAATCATTCTAAAACCATTAAGTAGCCTCAATCCATCAGTGGTTCTTTTCAGGGACGACTAGTAAAACTGAATATTCTGGGAGCCATGAAGCTGAGAACTGAAGATCATTAATCTATTAACCTTTCTTATTCCAGTTAGGAAGAACTTGAATTCRTAGATGAAATGAAACTTTGTACTGAAGTTGGCATTTTGAAATAATCCCTAAATATTTATTTTTAGGTTGCCTTGAAGAGAACAACCCTGAGTAGCATTCCTATGTGATCTCAACTGGTGCTGCATCAAGCATGTTAATTAGGATTTTTCCTATCTTTCATAAGAATATTATGTATTTTATGCAGTACTATTTCTCCTTGGCACAGGTTCAAAAAAACTGAGGGTGCAAGCATGCCATTCACTTCAGCAAAATTTCACATAACAAAAAATGCATAGAAATACTGCAACAGAAAACCAGTATGCTGGTGTCAGAAATGTTACATTATAAATGGTACCACTTCATTTTCAGACTCYCAGAGCACCAAAGCAGTGACTAAGGCTCTAGAATAGAGCTAAATACATTCTGTCTATCCACAAGCCATGTCCCAGGTAAGCACAGTTGGATCATTGTCACTGCTTTGAAGTAAAATCTAAATCTTTGCCAGTAATGTCCTTGCCACTACTTCCAAATTAAAATGCAGTGACTTTTAGCTTCCCCTTAACAATCCATGTGAATTTAATATATTCTGAGGACAGTGTAATTAAGGGTAGAGTCATAAAGCTGTATTAATGGATACAGACAAAAGAAAAAATAACACACCTTAAAAGTTTTTGCTTTGCAGGTCTACGCTAGAATCTAAGTGGGTGAATTTAAGTGCCCACAGATTTTCCTCGGAGATTTTGTAACCAAAAGAAACCACTAGAGGGCAAAATGTCCATTGCCAAAGCATAAGTGACCCAGCCGTATGAACGAGAAAAGTAATACAGCAGAAAAATTCTCCAAAACAGCCTTTTCTTCTCCCCGTGCCACCCTACCCCCCAAATTAAAAAGAAGCTTTTAATCAAAACRTGAACTAATAATATAACAATTTTATCTTAAGGTCTGTCAAGATGATTAGGYGACATTTCTCATGAAGTCAAATCTATTTTGTTGCTTCTTTCTTGCTTCTACAAATAGCTACTTTCTGCAAATATTTTGGTGTTCTCAGCACTAACCTCTTTGGTTTAGGATATGGAAATAGCAGGAACTTGAACTTGCAAGTTTACCAAAAGTATGGGAGAAAAAGAAAACTGCAAACTCACAGGAGCAATACCTTAATTTAGCACTAATTATGGTTTGGCCAGCTAAAAGAGTAAATACACATTTCAATTTTTTTAAGGCTGTATAGTTAAAYTGCATTTATGATCAAGTGACAGATTCAAACCCGAGACTAAAATCTTACTGGGACTGAGCTATGAAAGCTCTTGCCAAATTCAACTTTTGGGCACCTTTTGAATCCGAGCCATGGGTTGGGAGGCCAGGCATCACACAAAATACACAGGGGAAATCTGATGCTGAAAGGGAGAGCCACCTAGCAGTGCTGAGGGCTTTGCAGAAAAGTACCTGGGCTACTTCTGGARTACCTTCTGGTACTTCCAGTACCTTCTGGAGTCAGCAACAGGTCTCTGCTGCAAAGGCAGATGGTATCCTGGGCTGCAGTCAGCTGAGCACTGTCAGCAGATCAAGGGAGATGATTCTTCCCTTCTCCTCAGCACGGCTGAGGCCATGCCTGATGAGCTGTGCATCCAGTTCTGACTCCTCAGTATGAGGGAGAGGAATGCTTACTGGAATGAGTCACATGTAGGGCCAGTAAGATGATTAAGGGACAGGAGCATCTCTCCTATGAGGAAAGACTGAGAGCTGGGACTGTTCAACATAAAGAAGGGATGACTCAGGGGGATCTCATCAGTGTATATAAACATCAAAAGGGAGGGCGAAGGGAGGACAGAGATCAGCTCTTTTCAGTGGTGCCCAGTGACAGAACCAGAGGCAACAGGCACAAATTGAATATCTGAATTCCCTCTGAACATCCAGAAACTGTTTTTTCACCGTGAGGGTCAGCAAGCATCTATCCAGGTTGGCCAGAGAGGTGGCAGAGTCCCCATTCTTGGAGATGCTCAAAACCCATCTGGATACGGCCCTGAGCAGCTGACTCAGTGTCTCTGCTTGAGCAGGGGGTTTGGASCAGATGATGTCCATTGGTCCCTTCCAGCCTCAACCCAACTTTGGTTCTGTGAGCGACACTGAGAGGCAGCGACTCATTCTTTTCTAAGCAGCTATGAACGACCTTGGGTAGTGAAGATACWAAGCCTTGTTTTTGTAAGAATTAGAAGACACCATAAAGAGGTGGAGACTAAGTAGAATGAATAATAATAAAAATKAATAACAACAAAATAAATAGCTTTCTTCAGTTTTTAACAGAGCATAACATTGACCTTGAGGATAACAGTAAGGCAAAKAAAAGTGTATGTTAACAAAAAAACTAAAAATACTGTAACAGAAGTGAAAACAGACCTCAAGGAACTAAACATATCTGTATGGCTCATAATCACAAGCTGAACTCCATCCCAGAATTGTGGAAGAACTGAAAAATGAAGTTGCAGGTCAGACAGCATATATTTTAAAATAGCTTCCATAAGAGGAGAACAAACCTGAAAAAGAGAAAAAATACTTGTATTCAGGAGAAAAAGAATAACCAGATAAATATAAAGCTTCTCATATTACTGAAATAATGTGCAAGGCTCTTGGACACATTTTCCATTTATCTATCTATTTTTTATGTTAAAAACATAAAAATACAACATGAGCTTTTAAAAAGTGAAATTATTTTCCACAGTAGGGTAATGAATTAAGAGCTTATCCATCTGGACTATAACACYCTGACACACTGAAATCTAGTAGTCTAGTTAAGCAGATAAAGATTAATAGAAACCTAACCTGAACAAAGAATTGGTCTAACAGGAGACAACAACAAAGAAAATTAAACAGTAAACTCCTGGGTGAAATTACTTAGGGAAGAAAAAATTAGCTTTTGGCCTGATCTCTATACAAATTTCCCTTGCTAGAAAAGGACTTCTCATCACAAAGATAGGAGACAATGCTAAAAAACATATGGGTAAATGACCTGAAGGACCATGTCAGTGGATTCTCAGCAATACTAAATACACATCTGTACAATAATAACTGAAAATATTCAAACTKATTTTGAATTTCAAATTTATTTCTACCATATGAAAGCAGAAGGACCTAATCCTATTTGTTAATCATAGGTTAATGGGATACTGGGATATAAATGTGATACAGCTACCTAAAAGGCAAATGCAATACYGGCACATAATCATTCAGAATATGGTGACTGACAATTTTAAGGCATTAAATAAAAAGGAAGATAATTAGGTAAGATCTAWTAAGCTGGCAAGGACAACAAGAAGTCTTTCTCAGGAAAGAGGACTAAAAGACCTCTAGATTTTTTCACAGACCAAAATGAAGTCTGATGGACAATTTAAGTCTTCTCTCTAAAATACTTCAGGAGATAGGCAACTAAAGGAAGAATAGTGACTTCAAGGGTGGAACACTGTCAGCACAAATGCAGCTACAAATAAACTTTCAAGGAGAAGTCAGGAGAAGCCCTCAAGCAGATTTTTAATGGGAAATGGGGAAGAAAGGAATGACAAGGGAAGAGCATAAAAGTACTATTGAGATGGGTTTTCATATACTGATGAAAATATATTCCAGCCCTCTGCTATTGTAGTCATCATTCAGAAAGATCTATAAACTCCCTTCTAGTCCTGGTCTTCTTTTGAGGGCATGGCCTGAGATCTCATAAACAGAGTAAAAAAACTAGTCAGAGGGTTCAGCTAGCACATTGCCATATGGATATGCTTTCAACAGTTTGACAGATTGGRTCAGCATTTCCACAGTTAGGCAGTACCTGGGCCAGTACTCTGAGGAAATTTAGATATTTTATTAAGTTAGGCAGCAAGTGAGAGATCTGAGGATCTCAAGTGATGCATAAATTTCACTCATTGGCCTGTCAGGGGTTCTAGCCCACAGTGATCTATGCATATGCACAATAAACTACGTGGCACCATACAGCTCCATCATGATAAATCACTTAAATTGCTTTCTGTTCCACTAGCCAAGCTAGCTAGGGCTTCCTATAYTGAAGTTTGCACTATACAAAAACCAAAAATATCTTGCCTGTAATGAGAAAAAARTCTTCAGCAGTAGACAGCTCTAGTAACTTTTGAGTATTACTACAAAGTAGCTCACATAGAAAGTCAGGTCTCTTCTTTCCCAGAATGAGCTTTCTAGAAAAACAGAAAGAAAAGTCAGTCAGGCATACCTATTGAACCAAGCAAATTACTAACTTCTTAAATCACTGTCATCACTTTAGTACTCAAGCTTAGGGGCAGCATAACTACACCCCTGACTTAGGGTGTTAAAAAAGACTTATGATAAATAAAAGCAATCAAAATATTCCACAATAACAAAATAACTGAGTGATTTCTAGCTAGGAGTTTAGAACAGGAATTGAATGAGAATCAAGAACAATGCAAAAGAATCATTAAGTGACTGTGCTTTTGACAGATTTATGCAGCCTTTGCAAGTGGATCAAAAACCTTAAAATATATAGGAAATTATTTTAAGTAAAATTTCTCTATTGACATTAACAGCTCAATAGAACTGTAAAAGAAATCAAAGGAGGYGACTTTGGGGAAGAAAACTAACCACCACACATAAACAGACACCAAGGGGTTATAGTCCTTCATTACTAGAACACAGAAGGACATATAAAAAGATAATAGGAAGCAAGTGACAGAAAAGATGAAACAAGGAAAATTGTGATTGAGTGAATGAAATCGACCTATTTTGAATTAGTAAATTAATAGAATTCATTATGGACCAGCAAAAAAAGAAAAAACCAGTAACAAAAGATCTAGAATTTTGTGTATTTTTTATGAAACACRTAACTTCATATGTTACTGGTAAAGTCTATTCCAATTTATCTACGTTTTGGAGTTGTGTTGTTTCATTGTATCAATTGTGCAAAGCACGATATTTCCTTAATGATTTCTTTGATCTTTGATGTGGCGAACATTAAGTACAATTTTAACTTCATCCTATCCTGTATAAAATGGRTTTAAAGTTATATACCAGGTTTCTGGATCCAGGTATTCACCAAAAGAAAAAAAAAATATATACCTTGACCTATTAAGTTTGACGACAATTTTACACTGCTTTTTGTTCATGTAAAGGTTTTCTTTTCTGGAAAGGGTGAACTCTCTTCTGCATTCTCAGGAAGTCCTTTTTAGAAGGTGAGGATGTTGAATTATGTCAAGCTGTCATTATCATAAAACAAAACAAAATGATGATGCATAGTCATAGGATTTAAAATAGTAATGTAGCAGGGTTTAGCAAATGCTGTCTCATTAGCAGAGCTGTTAAAAATTCTCTCAGCTAATGCAAATCTCTGATCTATTGCTGTGAAAGTAAAATGTTTCAGCAAGTAACCATGAAAGTGGAGTAGATACAAAATTTATAGAAAATGTGTTTACATACGGAATAATTTACAAAAATTATAATTTTAATTTACTCCATATAATTTAACCAGATACTCGTCATAGAGGTTTTAGGAATATATTCTGAAAAMTATTCTGGTAGGATTTTGGATTCAATTTTTATTTTTTTCCTAAGAATGTTCTCAATAAGTGAATACCCATTTTCTTTGGGGAGATATTTCACACAAGAGAGCTGGAAAGAGAAATCATAATTATCCTTGAAATTATTAATATTGTTTCCAAAATCCTTAATGTAAAAGAATATCATTGATATCATTCAAATTATGAAGAACCTTCAGAAGATCTGTATGGCAGATGGAAAGGCTTTAATTTAAAATCAAGGATCTTTGTAAAGTCAAATATTTTTTGAAATGACCTGGCAGCATTATGAAACTTAATCACTAGCATGATTGCAAGAAAGTACTGTGTTCACTGGGAAAAAAATTATGCTCAGCGATCTTTAGAATCTCCCTTTTTCTTAATTTCTGTTGTTTTATTACTAGTTTCAGCTGTTTCATTTGCATCTTTTTACCCACRCCTTGTCTATTTTACTCAATCTCCCACCCCCATTACTAATAAATCATGCCTTTATATAATTATTTTTCATYTCTCTCATTCATCTTCTTTGCTTTGCCTGAAGTTTCCAGGGTTTCTTTTTTTGCTTCAATATAATTGGCTAGACCAGACAGGCTACCTTTGCCTTATAGAACCCTAAAATTGAAAGTTGTGAAAAAAATAATTTATTGCAGTGTTACAGCAGAAATTAGAAAATTTTGKTTTGTTTTCTTCAAATAAAACTAATTAGCTGTTAAATCTGTCACTTCAGCCTTTTTAAAACACCTTAATTTAAAGTAATATATGTTTTATSCTTTTATGATTGCCTAATTGAAATAAAAAATAATTCTAGCTTATTTAGCAGTTAACATTATTCTTTTAGAAAATAATTTTCCTCCTTATTTTGTATTACATTTCTCCTTTCCCATCTTTTCTATCACCCAAAAGCTGGTGGCAATGGCTGGGTCCCAAAAAGCTCTGCTTGTGCCATGCTGCTGTGCACATAACGCCAGTGTTTTGCTCTAAGAAGCAGCCAAAAAGCCAAAGGTGTCTGGGAGGCAGCCTTTGAACTCTGAGAAGTTTCAAAACTTAATTTCACAGAGTAATGGTTGAAATTTCTATAGCAGGCTTGGGAGTTACTGAGAGTCCGAGCTCTAAAATCTGAATGTTAAAAAAACTCACTAAGAATGCTTAGAGCTAAGAGGTGAAATGGACCTTCAGACCCTAAAATAAAAGCTCAAAGGAAGGGTCAGATTCTGTCAAAATAATCCTTAAAATCAAAGCAATTCCTCATGAAGGACAGTGGTAGTCCATCCAGGAGATATAAGCTCTCACTGAATGATCAACTAGATCACACATCTCTTAATCTGATATCTAATTAGGTGAGCTGCCTAATGCMCTTTTCAAATACTTCAGTATTCTACTGTGGTCCATCACCACCTGTAAAGYGGAAACAAAAGCCTAATAGACTTTCACTCACTAGAAACCTTCATTCATTTGTGCTTTGTGCACTATTAGAGAAGTACAGGAAAAACAGACATGAATTCTGCAGTTATAATGGGTAAGAAATTTTAAAAAAATATTTTCTTGCAAAAAAACCTGGTTTAGATAAACATCACCAGTTTCAGTCTCCAAATCTAGATGTCTCTTCCACTCTAGATAGATGAGGAAGAAAAACCCAAAAAACATCTCCTTTCCTTCAGCTGTGTTGAGCTCATTTTGTTTACATAATTTCAACTAACAATATAAATCTCTACTCTCAGCAGAACTTGGACCAATTGACCTTTAGAGGTCCTTTCCAAGCTGAATTACTTCAAAATTCTATAACAGCTTTCCCCCCATACCCTTTTTTTTTCTTTCTGAAAATAAAAACCTACTCAAYTTGCTGATCTCAACTTCATCCCATGAGATGAAGTGTCTAATCATAACCTATARTTCCTTGAAAACACAGAAGCTTGAAATCTCTTTGGTGAGATTTCTATCTCTATGACAATAAAACTGGGTGGCATGGGCAGAAAGAGATGTTGCTTTAAAAATAAACTTCAATTATAGATGAGCTCTTAGTCTGAGGGCATTTAATTTGACAATGAACAAGTAGCAATTTTTTTGACATCTAAATGCCAAGAATTGTATTTCCAGCAGTTTGGAGCACTTATGTGCATAGTTTTCACTCCCTCTGCTTCCAGCTGGCAGTCCCATGTGGATTTCTAGTGCAAAATTAACTATGACTGGCACAAAGCATATTCCTGCAGGCAAGGAGACTGGAAGAGGCATATATATTTTGCCTTGGCTGAAGCTTGGTACTAGTGGGTAACTTCAGTTACCTTCCAAAATAGTCTTTTGGAGGATGTATTGGTTTATGCTCAAATGTAGACCTTGGATTTTTAAATAAATCAGTGTGCCATGTTTTAATTATTCTCCTGCCTCTTTTGTCTAGCTGCATCAGATGCTGTGTATTTTCCAGCATTATTCTTTCTAACCAAATTCATGCTTCAGAAAATCACATATATTTTACACTTTTCTTCTTTGTATCATTACAAACTAAATCAACTGCTTCATTTTACATACAGAGCAGAAAGTTTATGGTCTTATTAAAACTCCAGCAACAATGTATTCAATTTTTTGTTGAGCAAAACAAAAGACATTTTAAAGAGAGGAGTGTTTTATTGTTGGGGGGGGGATTTCCCAAATTTCAGTCCAACAWTCCCCATTGTCATATTTATAATTGCAATAGTAAAGACAAAAGGACATGAGGATAAGTAACATTTGAATGCTACCATAATCCTTCAGCTACTGAGTTCCCTAATATTCAAAGCTGTATGTGTATATAGATACACACAGCTGCTTTCTCTGCTATATCAGATCTCCTCTAAAATAACCTCCTAAGATAACTTAGCTTTCCTTACTTTCCATTAAATTCTTCTTGAATCAATGTCCTCAGAAAGGCACCTGATGTACTGCAAAACTATACTTCCCACAACCAGAATTGGCTCAGATCCTTGCTGTGGTCTAGGCTTGTGGAACAAGAAAATTCTGCATCTGAAGAAAGGAAGCTGAATTAATAACTCTGCTTCTCTCTGCTGGCTCTATTTGTCACTACTTCTGCCCTTCTGTCATAACTAGAAAGATACATTGAGCATTGGCACTCCTTATTGCCTGGAACAGTCTGTGGAACAAAAATACACATATACACAAGAAGAATTAAAATCACACAGACCCGAAGATGATGAAATCAATCACAGACCTTTTGGTATCAAGTAAACTTGAAAAGTGCTCTGTCTGCCTGAAAAATGAAGCTTACTGTGGCACTCCAAGACAGATGCTCTCTCTCCAGCTGTCCCTTGAAGCAGTGAAGCCCATGAGCAAGCTTGCTAACCTTCAGCATGCTGCCCAGCTGGACTATCTATCTACCCAGGCTTCGATTGTCCACACTGTCATAGAGAGAAAACCACAACTTTGTCCCCTTTGGTGAGCCCATGGCAGTGTCAGCCTGACATTTCCACACATAATGCTGAGAACTGTCTAGGAAGGTCTYGACTGACTGATCTGTTGTGGTACATGTGATGGCAGATGTAGCCAATGCAAGGAAATTGCCCCAAACCTGCACATTAACTTGCCTGTCTACATCTGAGTATGAGCCTGTATCTTGTGCCAACAGCCAAGAATCACTTGGGCTTAAGAGTGGTTTCAGGCTACCTAGCTGGATCTTAAAATGGAAACATAACTAATGAAAATGAGGTGTGCACTTTGTACAAAATTGTGTTATCCCTGYATCTGGTACAAATATAACATCTGTAAAATACCATGTGCTGTTGGTGGCCCTGTTTTAAGCAACATGTTAGTGAGATGGACTGATTAGAGTAACCCCAGCAAAGGGTAACKGCCTGAGAAGAGTACTCTACACAGAATTTTAAAGCTCTCTGTTTAGTTTGTGAATGCTCATGCCTAGGAATATTGGAATTTGTCTCTATTGACAGTGTTACTCTTTGATTATTATCTTAGAAAAGCTCTATTTACTGAAATTTGGCTATCTTTATGTGTAGTCCTCAGCATATTGGTATCTTGTAACAAATATACAAAAGTTACTAAGTTTTTCATAACATGTATGTGTTTCCTACCTCTAAAARTATGAAAAGCTATTGTGCATAACATAATGCCTAAATAATAGTGTCACATAAATAAAAGCTGAAAAGGATATAGACAAGTAATCTAAATGGGTAATAGATAGCATGGCTGTCTATATAAAGGCTTATGTTTCTCCTTATTTGCTACAAGTAAAACAAGACAAAATGAACTCTTAAAGTAGCATTGCCTCACTTTATTAAACAAAAAATACATTCTTACAAAAGACATCCTGACAACTTCAATATTACCTAGTATCTTCATGTCCAGACTACAAATCAATGTAGATATATTTGAAATGGTTTCCTTCAAGTAAGTTGAGAGATTTCTACACTGAAAACAATGACCTGATGAATTATATGTCATCCACTTTACTGCCCTTAAATACTATTAAAATTTTCCTTTCTCATATGCTCTACCCATTTTTATGTTAAAAAACCAACAATCACAGCTATTCTTTGTGGTTTTTGGTGAGTATTCTTTATGCCAAACTTTTCTCCTATGCTATTGACAATGAGAGCATTTTCTGACGTGTAAACATCTCTGAGAACTCTGCTTGCCTTCACTCAATCCCAAAATGAAGAACCTTTTCTTACAAGATCTGAACTGGACAGGGAATCCAAGAAATTGCAAAAAATTGGTGGATTCACAAAAACAAATCTGTTTCTGTAGGTTCTGGAGACTTCTCAGGTAAGGGCTCAATATTTCCTAGCATCAAGGACAAAACTATTGGCATCTGCTTGACCCATAACTCCCCCTCAGTGCTCCTGTTTATGGTTCCAGCCCAAAGCTATCCAAACTCAATGAATTGTTTTCACAATTTCTCAACACTCACATCTCTCTAAGAGGCCTAGAGTTCCCAAAGTGGCAGACCATTCAACATGCACCATTTGTTCCACCCCTACATTGATAAGTCATAACATCAAAAAATCGACATTTAGACTAAAACTGATGACAGTCCCTTACCTACAACATTTGGCATGACTGTACAGTATCACAGCATAAGAGATTAACATTTCAAGTTTAGCACTCTTGATGTCCATATATTTCTGAATTAAGCCTAAATTTTTTGGCCTGCATTTAAATGGAGTTGCCTCTGAAYGTCCTCCTTAGAGCACATTTGGTGCATGCACACAAATTGCTGTGCAAGACAAAGCTGGTCTATTAGCATAAATATATTCTGAGAGCACAAGAGATATCAGGAAAACTGTAGTACCTAAATCAAAGWTATCTAAAAAACATTATCATAAATAATTTTACTTGATGTGTAAATCAATTCTCTCTGCTTAAATCAAGACATTTTATTTTGGCACAACAGAAGAGACTTTGCAAAAGTAACTGAAGTGATTTGTCATGGTGGGGTTTTTCCCACCCTATCAGTCTTGTCCAGGAAAAGACATTGAGTGTCATGAATTCTGTCATTCAATCTCCAATATTATATTTCACTTTTCTTCCTACTGAAGTTCAAAATGAGCATAAGATGTCAGGCACTCAGCACTGCATTGCAAAGACATGAGGTTTTTAGACAGACTATTACAAGTTCTTATCAGCAACACCATATGCTACAAGACAGAATGCACATAAATCTGTCAACACACATAATTCTCGTTTTTCGATTAAAGAATACTTTATAGAGAAACCATACACACTCCTTTCCCCCAGCGTTATGACCCCATTTATGGATATACAAATGCAATTATTCTGCCAGAGAAAATAACAAACCAATGTATTTGAAACAGGGAGGACTTGATTTGCCCATGAACTATTTCAAATCAATTTTCTGTATGTAATTTCATTGCCAGACTTGTAAAAATACCTCATCTAAACATATTAACATTCAGTAAGAGGATATAAAAAATTATCTAATCTCTATTTTTTTTCAAATTTGGATGACTTATGTGATTAGGGAAGAAAAAAATCTTCACTTTTAGTAATAATTTTATCATCAGTCCAATAAGGAATATCCCAATTAAAAAAGAAAAAAATCCTGTATACAGTGTATGACAAAAAACCCTGTATATTTACCAAACAGCATATGAATTATATCTGAAAAAGAAAAAGACCACAACTAACAAAAGAAAACAAAGCACACAAACAAAACCAACCAAAACTTAAAAAAAAAAACAAAACAAAACCCTAAACAAAGAAAAAACACCGGTATTTGTATTTACCATTTATTTTTTTCCTTTTTTTCTTTTCTTTCACCTGGGTAGGCATATAAACTGAGAGTGGTAAACTACACTGATGTATATTATCGAAACTTTTCATAAGAAATTAATTTTATTGTCATCGTAGCTTGATGGCCTGGGAATATCAAGAAAAGGAAATAACTTCTTTCATGTGTAAAAGATTATCTTAAAAACAAGGTGAAAGAGTAACACTGGATTCCCCAAGACTCTAAGCAGCTCATGGGTCACCAGTGAAATGTAGACTTCAGAGGTGTGCAAAAACTGCTGTTTGAGTACTGAGCAAAGCCTCAAAATAAAGAAAAAATATCTCCCCTACATAAAATGCACTATGTACTGTAAATTACGATATATCATAGAGTTGCAGACCAATAAAAAAAAGCAAGATATAAATAATTTTAGAAAACACTAAACTACTTCAAGCAGACATTGGAATGACAAGAAAAAAAAATATAGTCCTTCAAAGAGGAGGAAAAAAATCATCACCAGCTTTAAACTCCCCCCTTTCTTCAATTCTGGATCCTGACAACTCACTGAAACCCAGCCTGACTCTAGGATCAGAGGTGCAAAAAAAGGATGACCACAAAACTTGATATAAACATTTTAAACATATTAGGCATCTATTTGATATTAATTTGGACAGTAATTGCTATTATAGTTTCAACTGGAGTAATTGTACTATCTTTGTTTCATCTKAGTAAAATCTGTTAGCATTTTAAGCCAATAAACAACACATTTCCTTGGTTTACATTTAATGTATGTCCTCCTTTTTGTTCATAGCAAGATTTTGAGTTTAGCAACTATGGTGGGTAGGTTATAGACAGGCACGTAATTTAAAGGCTACATAATGCTGTGACATGAAAAACAATATACAAATCAGAAAATAGAGAAGATAGAAGTGTCCTGCCATACAGACAGCATAGCAGTTTTTCAGTCATTAATTARCCCCTAGTCATGCAATGATACTCTGCAGAACAACTTTCTAAATTAACTTGGATAGTTAAAGTGACAAGATCACAAATCCAAACTATGTTGATAAATACAAACAGTTATATTTTTCATACATGTGTGTATTTTGCCTGGGAAAACATTTACACATTCAAGAGGAAACAGCCCCTGACCTTATAGGTACAAATTCCAACAAGCAAAATGAACAATCATGAACAAGATTAATTAGGTGTTAGTGAAGCAATTAAAAGGAAAATAAAAAAGGAATGTATTAATTGAACAAGATTACAGAGAGGCAGCATGACAAAGATGTTTTTAAGTGACAAGACACCTTTTAAAGAAATATTGTGTTCGACAAATAAAATTTAAATTATTATGCAAATCATGTTTGCATGCATGATGCTTGCCAGAAGTTCATTTAACCTTATTTCCTTTCCTCAGTCCTGGAATAAAAAGTAATTACAGCACATAAGGGCAAATTAATATATTTCAACCTTCTGCTACAGTTTTCTTGAAATTCACCTTTCACACTCCCTGTACCGACATCTTTTGTGCCTTTAATAACTTTAACCATACATGATCTTGGATGACCTGATTTACATTCTCTAAGCCACTAATAATAAAGATAGGAGTCATGGTGGCTGGTTACAGGGAACAAACCAGCAAGCTCCAGACCAGGATTTACAGAGAGATGTTGTTTGTTGTCCCAGGAATTTAAGAAGTTTAACCTAAAGCTATTTGCACTACAGCCTAGGCTAAAAGAGCAACAAACGATGTCACCTGCAGCATGTCATCACTGTTGCAAGTGGTTTAATGGCAATGTGCCTGCACATTTCCATACCAGATATAGTACAATAAGCTACTTTCAAGGTCTTCTTCTCTTAATTGCTCATTGATTACTSACCATTCTTTACAACGAGAACCCCTGAGTTTAATTGGAATCAATGGTGACAAATGGTGTATGGTCCCAAACCCTTACYACTGATTTAATTGGAGAGATATACACTTCCAGTTTTAGTTGTAAGTATTAAATGCTACCTCACCTGTTTTGCTATTGTGCTCTACAGCAACACTCAGTCCCTTACCACTTTGTTTGATATTTGGTCTGAACTTCATCAATTCAAAATGTTTTGTTCGTTAGCTATCTAACACAAAAGTGCTCTTTTCATGTCTTTTAGAACATTTTTGCACCCTTCTACCTGAGAAGGTCGTTATTTGTGTTCCACATGCACTTTTCAATCTTAATATCAAAGCAAAGTAGTAGTTATTTTCACTGTTCAGCAAAAGCAACAGACCTCATCTAAAGCAGTGGAAATAGGTTTCCATCATGCATGTCCATATTACCTTCTAGCTTAGGAAAGGTTAATATAAAATGTGCTGTCATTTAAGCTGMGGGAGATCCAATTATGAGGAAAAAAGCAGATTATTAGACTAGGTACATCTATGTACATCACTATGGCAAATACATTTTTAGACAGGTGTGCAGTGAAGCAATTATATTCTAATTATATACCTGCAACATTTTTATCACACTTAATTTAACACATGACGTAACCTATTCCAGAGGAATACAATTATAAAAGTTTTAGTGCCMTGTTACTACTAGGAAATAAGAAGCATTCCTGCAGTATATCTATCCAAGATTTTAGGCTTATTTTACACTCATCTAGGAAAAGTAGAAGATAAGTCTTSGAAGGATCAATGGAGCAAAGCAAAATAATATCAGTTAAAATCAGCAGGTTCTCAATTAATGTCAGAATTTTTAAATCTAACTTTTTAAACTATAATAAATGATAGATTTATGAATTTAAGCTATATCTGATATCTRATCCTTGGAAAATGATGCCATATGAAATAAACTTCATTAATAAAAAACAGAAAGCTTACATACAGCAGTACTTTAGCTTAATAAACAATGACTTTGAAAGACCCTTCTCAGCTTAATAGTTCACTTATATTGATTACACCAAGATTTTCTTTTTAGCCACTTTAACTCAGATAGTCAATATAACATCTTGGCTGTTATACTTTATTGCTTTAAATTATTCAGGAAAGGAAATACAAGGGCAGACAGATAAGGTCTTTGTGTTCTTGCTATAAGTAACACAGTATATTATCTTCACCTCTGCCCTACTTTCTTTCTTTCTTCCCCTGCAATTTCATTTTGATGTTCTTTAATTGATCACTGTCTGATTTCAATATTTAGTCCTTTWTTTCTGAAGTCCTATAAACCAAATAATTAGAGAAAGTAGAGTGATATTCTTCCAGATAAAAGAGTGACAAAGCAATGCAGAACACATTAAGATATGTTGGAACTTGCAATCTAGTTTAGGTCACCTGCATTAGCCAAAATTAGGTTTGAATCTTTACTATGTACTATCTCACGGCTAAGAAAGTTGCAGGTACATACAGCAAATTATATTAAAAAAATACAACAGCTATTTCTAAAATGTCATTATCATTTTTATAATACCATAAGTTTACATTGGTAGGAAATTTAGGRTGCCTGCTTTAGATGCAGTGTAAATGCAAACACTTTTCTTCTCCACTGACAAGACTGTCAAATTATTAACACATGTGCTTCAGCCCCTGAATTACCCTTTTAGGCTACTTTTTTTAATGTGTCTGTATTATGGTTCCTGTAAGGAGCAGGCAGCATGTATCAATACCAGTCAAACAAAAAGGAAAGGTTTGATCATTACTTGCTCTGATGATGAAGACCAAAAGGTCTTTACAAACCTCATAAGAGAGTTCCCAAGTTGAGCCCAGCTTAGCACTAGGCTGAAGAGCTGTGGTGGAAATAAAACCTCTGTGTTTAGATTATCCATTTGATTGAATAAAGCTTATTCCCATTTCATCCTGGGAAAATGCCATCTTGTCCTCAGTGTATCTTCTCCTGGAACACGTGAGATACTTAGAATCTCTAAAATTACTTAAGAATAAAGTTAGGGTATTGAATGCCAGGTGACCCCAACGTCTGGGAATGACTGGCATCTGACTCCATGATTCAGAATGCTGAACAATTGCTTTATTAAAGCTCTACTATATTACATTGTACTATACTATATTAMAGAGAGATAAGATACTACTAAAGATACTACTAAAGAAAAACCCATGACTGTCTGAGACAGCCAGGACACAGCTTTTTCCAATTGGCCAAGGAAACAAAACAATCCTCAGCAGAGTCCAATTGACAAATCWCTTCAGGTAAACAATCTTCCTAACAYGTTCCATGTGCAAAAACAACAGGAACAGCAAGTAGAGATAAGAATTGTTTTCTCTTCTTCTCTCTGTGCTTCTCCAGGAAAAATCCTGAGAGAGAAAATTATGTCTCTGTCTGTTCAGAGAATGTGAATGCCACATTAGGGAATGTAAAGCTAGAGGAAAATAGAATAAAATGTTCCTTCTGTTTAACTTCATCCACTTAAAAGGAAAAATATGCTGTTTCTTATCCCATGCCATTTTGATATGTGCCCAGGTTGTTACCTCTATTCTATGTTGAGACAAGTTATTCAAATGAGAAACTGTCTATTATTTATAAGCAGGCACATCTACTGCACAAAGTTGAGAACATCCAAACTCTTTATGTCATAGTACCCTAACAAAAAAAGGCAACTAAAGTATCAATTTCRTAGTTCACAAAGTTAAAAATATCATCTAACACTTGTTAATAAAAAATTGCAATATAATGAAGTTTATTTTTTTGAAGGCATTTTGGACAGAGATCATTAATTATTGATGCAATTTCTAAGGAGGGAATTCTAGCATTCTGAGTAATTTTCAATTAAAAATTACATATAAATGTTAAATCTTGCAGCTAGGTATTTGAATTCTATGGGATACATCAAGATATTTCAACTGAGCATGGGGCTAAGAGCCTGAAAACTTGGCTTTTCACCTCATAGTAGAAAGATCTATACAGTGAACAGGAATTTATGGGAGATTTTTTAACTTCTTTAACCTTATAAAACTCAACAGTACACCTAGTTGGCGGTAGTCTTTGATTGTTAAGCTCTGTAGGGTGTCTTCATTACCTTGAAAGACACAGAGAAGCTTAAAAAAGACCTTGTGGCACAGGGGAAGATGGGGATTGATGAACACTCTTGTAGCAACTTTTTTTTGTTTAATAAGACTGCTGCTGTRGCAGGAACACACAACACCCAGATAGATAACTTTGATCAAATTTATATAGCCCAAATTCCACAAGAGCATAAAACCCAAAGCATTATTCTCCAGTTTAGGGGTCTTTAATTTAAACATATCCAGTGCTTAAGTGTTCTCTTCATCATCCAGTGAAAACAAAGAACACGTGTAATAAACATCCATACTGAATCATAGCTTCCTGCTGAAACCACAACTGTTTTCCTAGCTGAATCATTATGGAATCGGAAACAAAAGTGTACATACTTTCTTAAAAAGAAAAGACAAATGATAGCTATATGGCAGTGACATGTAAAAATGTGAAGAATGTATCTTGTCCTAGAAATTGTTTTATGGATTGGGCCAAACATTTACAGTACTCCAAAATTATGATATCATTTTAGGACTTAGGCAAATCCCTGAAAATGGGCTGATTGTACTCTCTGACACGCTGGTTTTTGGGCAAATCAGTAAGGTTTGATACGACCTCCACCTTTGCAAAAAACAAACTGAATCTGTAAAAAATTGCTTTTTTCTTTCAGCAATGAGGCCACAGCTCAAGTGCTGTCTCCAGTTCTGGACCTCTCATGACAAGAAAGACGTTGAGGGGCTATAGAGTATCCAGAGAAGGGCAACAGAGCTGGTGAAGGGTCTGGAGCACAAGTCCTGTGAGGAGCAGCTGAGTGAGCTGCGGTTGTTCTGTCTAGAAAGAGGAGGTTGAGGGATGACCTTATTGTTTTCTACAACTACCAGAAGGGAGGTTGTAACCAGGTGGGAATTGGCCTCTTTTCCCAGGTAACAAGAGGAAATGGCCTTAAGCTTTGCCAGGAGAGGTTCAGGTTGGACATTTGGAAGARTTTCTTTACTGAAATGGTTGACAGCCATTGGGATTGTCTGTGCAGGGAATTGGTGGACTGTTCCCTGGAAGAGCTCAAGAAACAACTGGATGTGGCACTTAGTGCTGTGGTTTAGTTGACATGGTGGTGTTTGGTTGAAGGTTGGATTTGATGATCTTGGAAGTCTTTTCCAACCTTAACGATTCTATGAGTACTATCACCAATCTTAGATGTCACAACTAAAGTCAGACAATATAATATTTTCAACACCACTACTCACCAATACCCATTATTCCCAGAGGAGAAGTTAAGTTTAAAATTAAATTCAATATATCAAGTTGCACAGCACAGAAAGCACAAAGGTATTTCCAAAGCAAAGTAAACATCTGTGATACAGAAATAACTCTTATTTATGGCAGCTGCCACACATGTACCATAGTTCATAAAGTGCTATTTTCCCTATTTCTAGTTACTAGTCTTCTATATTTGAACAACAACACTCTAGAAATTTAAACCTGTGACAAAGCTTCTAATTTGAAATAAAGAACTTATACTATATACTCCATGATTTAAACAACAAACTGGTTATGAACATGAGAGAATTATGACAAATACCGCAACCTCCTGGTATGCCACATATAATTTTCAAAAGGCAGAATACAGAAAGAAAAAATAATATTCAAGGAGGAAAGAAAGCATATAGTAGGGACACTAATTAAATCACATGTAACATGTACCAAAAAAAAAAAAAAACAACACTTTTTAACTCTGGAAGAATAATCTCTTATCTCCCTTCCTCTCATTTTCCAAGCCCTTCAGRCAGTTCCAAAGACAAGAAATATGGTCCATATGTATGTTCTGATATCATATTTATAGAATATCAGGAATAGCAGCTTCAGAGTTATTATATCTCTAAATTACTTTTTGTTTATACAAAATTGAACAATCTATAAAGGCAATATGATTATACACATATATAATTAGAAAAAAAAATCAGGTTATGGTCAGAAAGTCTTTATTTTAACAAGAAACATAGCTTCAGGCTAATGATGCTTTCCACCATTAGAAACCAAAAAAAAATCCAAGTCACGCTAATTGTTCTCCATGATAAACTGGCTATTACCCAATAACTTTAGTTTAGATTCTAATGGAATTGGTTAAAGTCAGAAAACCTGAGGCTAACTAGTCAGGCTTGACTTTCTCTGCTAAAAATGTTCCTTCACCAATTATATTTAAGGAAAAAAATTATCTGAAATACTTTTCATGAAAATATTGTTTTGCATCTCTTTAAGACCCTTGATGCTAGCTGCAAAAACAAGACAGCATGGTGAGCTCAAGCTACTTTTGGTGTCATTTGGGACCTAGCCAGGCCTCTGAGGCAAATCATACACCTGGTTGAGTAATTTCAATGTGCAGCCCCCCAGGAACYATTCTGTCTGAGACTTTAGATTTGCCCTATCTCATCTGAAAAGTAATCTGCCTCCAAAACATACGGACATCATGAAGGCTCTCAGATGTTGAAGACATCTCTGAGATGTTTTGAGGGACCTGAAAGACTTTGTCCTCCCACAAATCCCCCATGGGCCTCCCCATAACAAGAAAATAACAAGAGAAAGTGGTCCACAGCACAAAACAGCTCAAAGAAAAAATTATTACATCTYAATTATCTTATTTATAAAAATGTATCTTACAATGAAATGGATTAAATATAAGAAATATGAAGCTTCCTAGTCTTGAATCTTGCCTTGACTTTCACCCTTTGGTGTATGTTCCACCTGAGCTTTGCAGGATAATTTGGCTATAACCAAACTATATATTCCTGTAAAAATCATGTTTTTTTTTTTAATTTTATAATGATTGATTATTTTGCAGCTACTATTTTTATGAATTTGTTTGAATTAATTGTATTTTTAAAGAAAAAAATTAGAATAATTCGAAAGAAGCTTCTAATTGCAGTGGTTGAAACTTTGGTATTTAGAAAGTAATGTTATCATACAACATAATCACAAGCAGTATTTTGTGCATAATTCAATAGTTTTCCTAGTTTAGGAGCTAAAATAAAAAGTATTGAAGGGAAACTTAATTTCCAGTTTCCCTTTTGGGATTTCTGTGTTCAATTATTGATAATCAAAATAGTGATTCAATCACTTTCAAAACTAATTATTTCTAAATTATCCATTAGCTGTTCCAACTTTTTTAATTAAAGTAAACAGCAAGCAGCTGTTCTTCCACAGTTACAACCTGCTTCTTGTAACTGAAGCCCTTTCATTTTCTATCTTGATGGAAATTAAAATACTCTTTGCTAGTTCTATCCAATTATTTTTACCCTCTAATTTATAGAATTCCATTACATTTCAAGAATCTCTGAAGGCAAATGAAGGTGCACACAGAATGAGGGTGTGCATATATTTAACAAAAAAAAATAGAAGTTCAGAAAATCCGAAATTATGTGGACAGAGTCAGAGTACTCTTTATGGGGATATTAAAAAATTTAAAATTTAAACTGTCAATGTCTCCATTAGGTTAAAGCAAAAAAAGAAGTCAGGTCTCTAAAATAAATCTCATCTACTGCCCAGCTCTATAAAAAAGTTTTCACTTTTATTTCTTTGGAGAATTCACTGTGACTATAGAATGAAGGRAGAGAAAGAAATTTCTTACGACCCTTAGAGGTTTTGAGAAGCTCCCATTGAGAAAGGTATGATACATATATATTTTTTATAATCTTTGTGAATTTTAATGAGAAAATTTAAAGCATTGAAGCAATATTTTGTTGAGAAAAAAAGAAGTAGTGCTAAATTCTACCCCTTCATAAACAGCAGATGAGAATCTTTTCCTTGTCTTATAATCACCTCCTTTTATTTTGAAAGAATAGGCATGTACTTTTAAAAAAAAAATTCAGAAATTACTCTTGTTTTTTAAGACTTTTTGGCTCTTTTCTTCCTTAGCATTGTAAGCCTTGGTTTTTTTCCTTAGCGCAGTTCTGTCCAAGAGCTTTTCCCTAWTTTTTTTGCAGGGGAGAAGATGTGGCGGTGGGGGAGGGGGGAAAGTCCAGGTTTTTTTGTTTGGTTTGGGGTTTTTTTTTGAGTGCGTGCACAGATTGGAGACTGCTAAGGCAGGAGATATGGAGACAGGGAAAATAAGCAGAAAGAGTCCAAAACAATTCCACTGACAGTTTGGATGTGTATATTCCTTCCTCAGTTCTTTGGAAAATACATGCTGTCAGATGTTCATGTTRTGTTAAAATATTGCAGACATGATTTCAACAGTAGTGACAATTATTTCTTAAAATTTCAGAGAATGTCGAAAAAATGTCCTGTTGCTTAAAAGCAGCATTTTCTGCTGACATTAGAATGAATMTTTATTCATAGAGAATATAGAATTTAAAAATAAAACCTTCACATCAGAAACTACTTCAGGAAAAAATATGTTATGCATTTATCACATACACAGCACTGAACTTTGTTTTCCTCCCTATCCTATCACCAAGGATTTCTCAGTCTATTTCATCCCCAGGAGTCACATTTCTATACAGTGAAGCATTGAGTGCTGGGAGAAGCAGGAATACTCTACTCTGAACAAGAAATGCAGGGTCATTTTATCTGAGGAAATATGAATTATTTCCTCTGCCATCCTCCTGCTCTCCCCATCAAATTTCAATCAGCAGACTGCCCTGCCCTCTCCGTTTTCTGCATCTGTGCTGTCTTATTGACAGCCAATCACATCTAAATGATAAACAAAAGGCTAGCATATTAAATCATAGCTATATCACACATTCAAAYTTGGTTTGACTCTGGGTTTGTACTTGCACACTGTTAGATAGATCTGAATACTCCATGGAATCTTGCATCTCAGGCCACCATGCCAAATGGAYACGGGAGCTGAATATTTTTGAAAAGCAAGTTTAGAAAGCTCTTTTGAAGCTGTTAACTTCTGTTTCCTAAAACCAGGAGAATGGAGAATAACTCCTGTTAGCTGGGGTCAGACTAAGGTGAGGTAAAACAGTTCTTACCAGCTGATATTGTGACTCCTGCTGCAGATCTGACTCTCATTTCTGCTTCTCCCAAGAGCAGGCAAGCACAAGATTTTTGGGGAAAAGTGCTGTTATTTCCCACCTGTCCACTGAAATCAAAGCAAAGATGCAGTGGCACCTACCACTCAGCCCTGCTCCTGGGAAAAGAACCCTTTCCAGGACAATAACTTCAAAAAGTCTGAATAAGTATCAATACTCAAGCATTCATAGTTACAGTTTAAGCATACAACCCATTAATGTAAGTGAGGTTTCCTAAATTCTGACTTTGCTGGCAGGTAAAAAAGGTGAAGGGRTTGTGATGTTGGCAATGTACTCCTGTCAGGGCTCCATTAAAATTTCACAGCATACTTCTTTCTCTTTCATTGGTCAAGAAAAAAAATAAATCAATGTTTCTCTGCWTTCACTATAATGACACCACACAAAATGGATGGATAGTGGAAAGTGCCATCAACTTCCCCCGTCACAAAGGCTCAAGGAGTAACATGAAGAACAAAGTAAAGGAAACCCCTAATGCACCTAAATATATTCCCATGTGGAAAGAGCAAGGATAAAAGGCTGTGGTCCACTGAACAGGACACTGATCAAGGTATAGCAGACTTTTGATTCCTTTTCTAGCTTCACTGCCAATCCAGTGTGCACTCATACTCATGAGTCACTCATGACCTTAATACCTCATGACTCAAAATTCCCATATGGGCAATAACTGCARTAGCCTTTTACAGATAGCTTCTGTTGCACCAGACTGAAATCCAAAATTTTTACATCMGTTTGTTTAAAGCTAGGTTTTCTTCTAAGATTTACAGTGAGAAGAATTTAGTAGGAAAGAAACCACTTGCAGCTTTTACTGTAGTTTGCAGGAATAGAATGTCAGTCTCCACCAAATATTGTGTGTCACTCAACCAGCAAAATGAAAAACTAGGAGGCAAGGTTTACCTACCCAAACATGAAGATTTCATTTCAGCCCCTAGGATTTTAAACAGAAAAACTATAGTGTTTTTCCCCCATTTTTCCTTAAAATGTTAAAGCATAGTATTTCAAATTTGGATCAAGTGAAACCAATTAATCCTTTAGTTTATATCAATGATGTTCAATAGCACATCATCATCTTTAGAAATTTTTCACTAAACTTACAATATCTCTCCTAATTTTGCTACAAGTGTAATCAAATGTCAGTTTTTATATATTGTTGAATAGATAATGCAGTTTAATGTTTGCTGGAACCATGAGTTCAATTAAATATAAAAATTGTATGAACAACAGAGTTTAACTGCCCAAATGAAATCACGAGATTATTTTTTTTAATCAAATCCCTTGGCAATGCATCTGCGAACACTTCATTGTTTTAATTTGCAATAGTAATGTGTATTAAGGCTGCGGTTTTGTCCTTTCTAAACATTTAAATTATATCAAGTGCATTAGCAGGTGACATATTACCCTTTAAAAGCTTTAAGGAATACCATTGCTTTTAAGGTGTACTCTTCCATATTTCTTAATGAAGCATAATTTGAAATAAGTGCATGATGTCTACTGGAAATCATGACAGCAATCATTTTTCTAAGCATGTGTGCATCACTTAATTTATAATTTGTTCTAAAACCCATGTGCTGATTTCTAGTGCTTGAAAAACAGACACAAGGAACACAAAAGACCTGCATTTTGCTACAAAATGTACATATAGTAAGAGGCTTTAGTTTTTCTGATGAGGTCTGTCATCTTGTAGGCACCAATTTCTAAATACTAATCACAGCAATAATAAAATATTTTATGCATATACAGAAAAATACTAAGATATCCAAGGGGGAGTGGGAAACAAAAATCATGAGTGGTTCTAAATTGGTTGCACATAGAGATTTCAAATCAACATTTCCAATAATTTATACTATTTATAAAAAACTGCACAAGAAGCATATGACAAAAAAGTTTGCTGATGCTGATACCTGTGCTGATAATGCAAATCTGCTGATAATGAAAGACTATAATTTATCTTAAATCTGTAAGAACAGAGTGAAATGTAGAAAAAATTAATGGCCTTGTGCACAAAAAGTTTCACTTAATGGACAAGAAGCAAAAGTATCCATCTTACTGTTTTCTCAACTCAATCTTCTTTCTCACAGTCAGAGTCTCATTATTTAAATAAATTCATCTGGATGAAAAAGTGCTGAAAAAGGCTGTTACTTTAGATACTTATCTGCTTAGTGACAGTGTACAACACCTAAGAACATTAAGGCTATCAAGAAACTCCATTACCTGGCCCAGGGACAGAAATGATGTCTTACACAGTGAAATGCCTAATGTTTCAAAGTACTCTTACTGCCAGGGAAGATTAATAAGCATCATCACACAGAGAAGCTGTAGCTTCCACCCTGAAGAATTTTGTTTTATGTATAGATCAAATGTATAGGCTGAGTTGCCAGCAACTTCTTCTGAAAGCAAGCACAGCAAAGGCCTTATGAACCTTTAATGCCCACATATTAGAATACAAATTAGAGTAAGTTATCTTTTAAAGGGACTAAATGTGACTCTCCTAGTTGAGACAGATCAACAAAGGATTTGAAAACAAATTTTTCCAGGCCTGTTTGAAAGTTTACAGAGTTAGTCCTTATCCTAGTAACTTTCAGTGACTTTTAAGACTGTATTAATTACTGTCTATCCGTTTGCTTTCCATGCCTTCATATTTCCCTTCCAAGCCTCTAGACCTGTCTGTGCTCACTTCCTGTTCARCATCCCTTCTCTCCAACGTCCCCATTTCTCTCATTTATTTTTGGCCAACCTGCCTTCCAGAAGGTTTTTTCAGGTGAGTAGTGTCATAGTCTCATTTCTGTCCATGAACTTGCAGGCAGTCTTTGAGTGGGACCCATGCTAACCTTTTCTGTATCATTCCATTTTGACTTTCTCCTTTTTTTAATATGCACTACTTTACTTTCCTCAGCTGTCGATAGTATGAATTTCTTTGCTTATCTCAGTCTTCAGAAAAATTCTAGTTTTTCATGAAGGACAGAAGGATTCATCACTTACTTAAATACATAAATTTATCAACAAATACCACTAATAACAGAGATTTCAGTGAGCCTTTTTAAAAAATTAAAATCTGTTTGACCTGACAAGATGTCCTTTYCTCTTGGATAGATCCAGTAAAACAAATTTTTTTTTCTTTATCAAGCATATTCCTGCATTTTTGGGAAAGCCTGTTGAAAATTTTTCCTTTTGCTTTTGAAAGAAACCAAAAAAGTCACTTAGTTATTTAATAGTTAAAATGTTAAACAATACCTGAAACAMTCTACAAGTGCACAAGAAAAAAGTTCATACAATTTTCAGATAGTGCTTTGCATTGTCGGAACATCTTCTAATCATGTAATGAAAAACTGTTTAATAATTCATACCTCTATCTCAGACRGACTTATTGAATATTATTAGTATTTGTGTAGTGTACAGAGGATGTGAGAGGCTCTGTAAAGGACAACTATTACAGTTATAGATGATAGCTGTAGCACAGGGACTTGCAAGACACAGGGGACAAATACTGCCTAAAGATAACCCTCTGAAGAAATATTTCAAAACAAGCATCATCTTCTATGGCTACCTGAGTGATTTTCATTTTGAGGGACTAACTTCAGTTCTATGAGATAGTGCCAGTAGATTTAAATTTAGTAGTGTTAAATTTAGCCATTTTAACTAGCCACTGAAATTATTTTTGTCTCTCAGCTTTACATAGTTTAAGCCATTCCTCAGTTAGAATTTGTAAAGAATGAAAAAGTCTAGGCTGCAGTGATCAACTCCAGTTTTCAAAGAGTTTACAAGTCAGTTCATTCAGACAGAAGCCTACATATGTTATGAATTCRTTTTATCACATAGACATTTAAAGATGTTATATAACAGTTGTTTAAATTAATATTTGTCTAGTATCTCAAATGTTTACTAGAAGGTGATAATGAATGGGATGACAGGGTATTTATAGAGAAACAGAATACAGGTTAAACCAGGAGAGGAAAGGAGCTATACATTAAATCATGTTAACTATATACCATTCACATCAATAAAGAACACAGAAAACAAGCATACTGAAACCCATGGAAATACAGATAAAGGTAAATATCTTGCCTAAACACTCATGATGATAAYAATGAGAACAATTTGYTAAGAAGTCAGGAACAATATTAACRAAAAATTTGGCTGGCATGTGTAGACTCCATAACAGTTATGTCCATAGGTGACATTTATGTCTCCTATTTACGACTCCTTGAAGTGATTAATGAGRGAACACAGAAGAGAGATTTGCAATCAGTTTGGCATAAGATTTGATACAGAATGTGACACTTGAAGATCGTAATATACTCAAATTTTATATCATCTAACAAATTTAAATGTTAAAGAAATGCACTATAATAATATCTTAGCCTTTGAAAAATATTGTAACAATTGTAACAATTAAATTTATTTTAAACAACTGGTTAAAAGAGGAGAATGTGGTTGGTATAAAGACTATTCAAATGCACTCATTTAGAAGCTGATAGCAAAAGAATATCAAGATATGAACACCGTCTTTAAAGAGTAAGTGGGTAGATTATTAAAAGAGGATAGATTATTAAAAGAAAAGATGATGAAAAGAATACCCTATGATAATAGCTGATGGGGAATTAATGTATCGGACAAAAGTCTATATCAAGAAATTCATAACAAAACACAACAAACTGAAAAAGTAATGAAAAAAAAAGCAAAATACCAAAAACCAACTAGCTATTTATTGCTAAGGAAATGGGCCACAGAGATAATCTTACCAAAAATCTAACTTGTCGCTTAAGACAGATCAGCAAGTTAAATAGCATGTTAGAAAGAAATWAAGAACAAAACACAAAACCAGCATCATCCCATGATGTCAACTCAGAATTAGCACCTATGACAAATACTGCGTATAGTCCTGATCTCCACATCTCAGTAGAGTTCTAATAAAAACATTAAAATAACATGGATGGCAGGGAGGAACACAGAAACAAAAGAGTTTCTCTACAAGAATCAAACTGATAACAACTCTCCTGCCGGAGGGGTGACTCCTGGTGGGAGATACGATAAATTATTATAAAATCATAAATCATATGAAACTGAAATACCTACTTTCCATTTTCTCACAGTGCAAGATTTAAAAAAAATCTTTAAATTATCAGACAACAAGTTGGAGGTTCTTTAAATAAAAATTAAATAATTTCCATCTAACATACGCAACATGCAGTTGAAGTGTAGAACCACATTACTATACAAATTTACATAAGTCAATTTTATAAAAGAAAAGGTAGAAAATAATTCAAAAGTTAAATTGACAAATCTATTGTGAAAAGCCTGTGAGGACAGTCTCTGCCACAGAGCTGACTGCTGGAAGCAAGCTGAATGTTCTAGGGGACTCAGGATAGGTTTGACCAATTCAGATAATTAACGGGTCACTGGAAAAAACACAACATGGGCTGAAAAATACTTTTTGTCCATCCTAGTACCGAAAAGWGTGAAGCATATCAAACCACCACATGCCTGATCCTTGAGGAGATGACATATCCTCAAACTCTTCTGAAGTTCTGGAGAGAAAATGGATGTCACCAGTTTGCTGCTCCTCCTGTTGTTTACAAAATTCACGACTCAGATGTGCAAAATATAATTTTCCCCAGCAGTTAAAATAATTGCAAAACTTGGCAGCAATACAAGTACTTTCTTCTGAACTTATTTTCTACTAAATTAGTACAAAACAACATGTGCAGTAAACAGTAGCACAGCTGCAATACTAATAACAGGGCAAAACCTGGCATACAATTTTTCACTGTGAGAAAAAGAAGGGAATCAAGTTGCACAAATGTTGTCCCCAAGTTAATGAAACACTGGAGGATTTTTCTTATAGTAATAAACAACATAGCATCCTGTGCAAAACAGGTAGAATCAACTTGTTATTTCATACCATAATAATTGTTTGATTCAAAAAGAAAAAAAAAACAAGTTATAGAATACCTTTTTTGAGGCTAGTTCCTATAACAATCCATGTGAGACTAAAGGATACTATAAGGTCTTTCTTAAGACAATGGCTTTGAAAATCATTATGGTACCCTGCTATAAAATAGATTTTCGGCTGTAAGGTATTGAAGCTTCTCAGGAAGCCTCAATGGCTTTCTTAAAGTATTTGATTTTGCTGAAGTCTATGAAATACTGTATGAAATAACAGTAATTGTGGATTTGGATGATACATTTCTTAGCAAACTACATTAGAATTTCAACAGAGGTATTCAGATTTATCTTGCAGGAAATTAGAGACAATGTGATACTGTACTTTCCACCTTTCAAGCTGTCAGAGAAAATACCATGTTAAAGAAATCTGCAGAGAAAAAATGCTTATTCCTCGCTTATGTGATCTACTTATTCTCTTTATTATTATACTACTATAATTATTCCATTAGTCCCTTTATTATCTAGTTTTCTGCCCTATCATGAGTTTACATATATTTGGAGAAATTTGTAATGGGTTAGGTTGCTATTCATTAGGAGAGCTAGTTGTAACAAAAGCAATGCAAAAATATTGGAAGACTGTTATAACTGCTTATTAATTAAAGATGTGTTTCTCTGAAGATAATTAAGAGAGAAAAGTTCAGTTCCTATTTTCCTGCCACAATATTATTTTTCTCTTTCTGTATTATCTTGCATCAGAAATCCTAACTAATAGACTCTYATCCCTGAATACATTGTTAAGTTTCCCATTAATTTTAGTATTCATTATTTTCATGCTGCTTCTCAACCACTGATCCTCCTAAAGTAATTATTTCCATGTTTTGTTTGAATTTTTTAGTTGGCCTTGTGAGTCACATTCTTTCAAGAGGCCCTTTTTTGTGTGGCAACATCTAAGCACCGCTGCAGTCTTTCCCAGACTTGAAGCTGATTTACCCAAAAAGCAGCATTCKTCTGCCTCAGAACAGTGGTATCTCAGCTGAGAATTCACATAACCCACTTCTTTACCCTCCTCCAAGTTCTCTGCTCTAGTCTGCTTGTGCAGAGGCTTTGCAAATTGCCATCCATATCCACCCATTTTTGCAGTTGCCCRAGTCTTTCTCTCACCTGTCAGGTTCCAACCCCATCTCCTGTTCTGAAGACTAAAGAAACCTAGGCACAAAAAATAATTTCTGAAATCCTGCCTAGGCAGCAGCCAAAAAAAAGATGTGAGAGCTTCACAGATAATGATACCTAGTTTATTTATTTATTTGCAACTTGCATTGTACTGTATATATTTTACTTAACTTTAGAAGTGGCTGTTAAAACAAAGAGGTTTGTTGTGCTGCATGTGATTATGACCATTTGCAAGCACCATCTGGAATTCAAAGAAAAGCAAYAGATATATCCAAAAATATTCAAGAATGCAGATATTCAAAACATAAACAACCTGCAACATAAGGGGAAAAACTGTCACTATTAATGCTGTCAGGAAGCAGTCATTGTCAAGCCACATTAGAAGTTTATCCAATAGTTTGAAAGTGGACTGTCAAGAGCATGGTGAAGCACATAAAAAGAACAAAAGCCCCTTTATCAGAAGCAACCTGGAAGGAAAGTACTTTTCTGCAAAGCAGCATGCAAGGATTTATTTGCAAACTTACATTTTAACTGTAGAAATGCAGTGGATTTTTTTTTCTGGTTATCTTTTCCTACTTCAACAAAAATTATCTAGGCATGGAACCCTCCCTCCCTTTTTTAATGTAAATAATCTCAAGAAAAATGGGCAGATCCACCTTAAAGCTTTAGCCTAAATTACTTTGAGGTCTGTACATCTAAAAAAAATTTGTAATTTATAAGAAAAAACTATTTGTTGACTATTAGGGATGGGAAGAGGCACATAAAAGCAATACAAACACATAAAAATTACTCCTCTTAGTTATTTGTGCAAAAGATTTGTGGATTCTACTGTGCTAAGGATATTGTATGAAATTTCTCCTAATTGGCATACTACCTTAAAAATAAGAACAACAAATATTAATTTATTGTGCATTTATTTATTATCATGACAGAAAAGAGCAACATCTTCTCTGGTATTTAGAAGTTATGTGAAGCAGATTTGCTACACAGTAGAAGTGATTTATTGTCCTGGTGGATAAAACAAACCATAATAAACACATACAAAAAGACCAGAAGAATTGAATTTCCCTACTTTGGGAGATGGCATTTCTCAGCATGGAAAACAGATTACTTGAACAGTCTAATTTTATATATTTTCTCCTAACTTCTTAGTAACTGAAAATTTAGTTTATTGTACTTCTCTTTCAAATTTTTCTTGATACTTTTTAATATTCCTCTATYTGACTGTATATACCACATAGTAGTGTTCCAAGAAGAACAAGTCCTCTGTGGGACTACTGGCTGAATGAAGATTATCAAATTCAGAGAAATAAGTAGAACAGGAATATACAACCCTGCTTATGGCAAATGAGGCAAGGGAACTATTTCTCCTTCCTTATTAAAGAATGAAATAAATTTCTAAGGATGTCATAGTCATCAGCATTATACACAGAGAATATGTAAAGCCTAGTCCTGAGGCTTTAGAACAAGAGTAACACTCATTTTTACCTTTCACACAGAAGGATGAAAGTTGAGTGCTCTAGAAACAATATACATTTGAATCTATAATTTTCACCTTAAAAGTAAATACATAAGGACCTGAAAGAAATTGCCACTACTATTAGCCTGCTGGGGAACAAAACATTTTTCAGTCTGATCATCATAAAAGTGGCATTAATATGGTTTCAAGTCAGATAACAAAAATAAAAGCAACTTTTATTTTGTTAAGGAAGAATGCAAGACCAGACTGAATAGTCATCAACACTGCAGAAAATGATTTAATATTACACTGGGTCACAGCTTCTGAAAAAAAATTAAAAATATAATTTTCTTGAGATAAAATGTAATTCTGGGAGTTATATGCAAGAGTGGTGTATTAAAAACATTCAGTATGTGTCTTTTTGTCATGTCAGTACTCTTCAAGCACCTGTTGGCCCTTTCTTTGTTTTTGTTGTTGTTGTTATTTTGAAGGAATACAGCCTAGGAAGGATATGGAATAATTTGAGACAGTCCAAAAGAACCAAATAGAAATGATAATTGGTATACATATCTTTACGTACAACATACACAATAAACTTTTAAGAATGTAAGAGGAGGTCTTAAGGAAGAAAATTCATTCATCTTTGACAAAGACAAAATAAAAAGCAATAAGGTAAAATTCCAGAAAAGGAGATTTAAATTAGAAATCCTGAAAATATCTTGAAGAGTGAGGACAGTGAAGAACAAGAACAGGTTGCTTAGGAAGGCTGTGCAATCTGTTAAAGGAAATCTTTTACAATCAACCTTTAAGGGTGACACAATTATAGTATATTCTGTCCTCATGCACAAGATGTATCTAAGGACAAGATAACCATTTTTACTGCTATTTATAACTCCAGTGATCAGATGTACCTGTAAATATATCCCTCTAAAATGGATTTTCCCTGGGAAAAAATGCCACTGGAAAAAATTGTTTTCAGTTAACATAATGTGTCTAGTTCTTATGCCTAGAGTTCGCACTAGACATAAGCAGAGATGACTTGGGCATGATTCACAAGAATGATCAAAGCCATGTGAGGCATCTCTTCTAGAGGTATGAATAAAATTTAACTTATCAAACAAAAGAACAAAGAGAGACTTAGTCTATCTACCACCAGAAGAATGTAAATTTCAAAAGTAACGGGATCTGCAAAGRAGCAGACTAGGATGTAAGGCACTCTAACAGCTAATGAACAAGAGCACAAATTTTTAACAATTAAATAACAAAATAAGTTACCAAGGACTTTAACAGGGCATATAAATTTATAAAAACAGATACAAAAATTATGCTCATGTTTGACTATAAATTTAGACTCAAGAACAAGAATTTTACATTGACCCATTGATATTAACATTCATTCAGTGTCACAGGTGCAACATCAGCATGCAGGAGCTGAGATGCTGAAGTGTTCAAAGTACCTGGTGAACTGTGAATACAGAAAGAAACATGACACACCTTATAGCTAACCTTATCCAGAAAGTGCACCTGGATTTCAAGAATGCAGAAGTATCTACGTCACCCTTGGAAGGGGAGACTGAAGCCTTGCAGTCCTTGTAGAAGGTAAAAACACTAGGGAGGCAATGCAGGTGGAATTCAGTTGTCTAAASATACTCAGACTTGTGATGGCTTCTTGTTCAGTATGTTTAACTCTAAGACAGRGATGTTTTACCAGAAAGAGGCACTGAGAATCTGTTGTGATGGACCAAAATCTTAACAATCTTTCCTTAAGGAAGGATAAAAAGTAAGTAACAAGTAAAGAAGTAATTATGGGTTCACTGCCCAGGGAGGTCGCTGAAGATTTGAAGTTTGAATTTAGTCACCTACTAAAGAAGTCTGCAGCTGTGCTTAAACTTCCAGCTCCAAATGTATGGGAGTTTTATGATGACTTAGTGGATCTTAGATGGCACTGAGTGCCTTTGTTTAGGTAACATCACAAGGTTGAGTGCTAATAATGAATTTTTTAAATCTTTTGGTGATATTTTTGTCATAGCTGTGGTGGAGGTAAATTTAGCTAGTACAGAAACTATCTAAAGCACTTTCCAAAAACGGAATAGCTGAGGACTTGAACTAAATATGTTCTGCTTCAGACTAAAGACAGAAGTAATGAAAGAAAATACTGACAGAAAATACATGCTTGTATGACACAATTATTTTAATTTCAGTAGCATGCAAAGRCTATAATCAAGGATTAAACACAACTTACTCTGCATAGTTTGCATGTACGGAACACAAAGATCATTCCTGCTCTCTAAAATTTAAATTCTCACAGTCCACCAGGCTTTTCTAAAAAATAATGAATTATAAATAAATAGAAGGGCTTTTTCTTTGTGCTATTTTCTAATGCACTATTATTTAACTTAGTTCCCAGAACATTGCTAACCACTCATAAAAGATAGTCAGAATGTGTACTTGACCCCTGATTCCAATAGGCACACAAAGAATCAATCACTTTACACTATATCGTGTTTCATATATAATTTTTTACATATTTTGCTATTTTCTTTTTTTCAATACCAACTGGAAAACAAGTCACTTCCAACCCACTAAGAAAAGCAAATACAGTGAACTACTATTTGCCTTTCTTCTCCTCATCCATTTTTCGCAGGAGGCTGAGGCAAACAGTTGTTTCCAAGCATCTGCTGCTTTTACTGACAAATTAACACAGCAGAATTCTAGAAGGCCATGAAAATCTCAAGGTTAACTTTCAGAAASCAGCGACTGAAATGCATCAGTGCTAACATTAAACTGTTCCTTTTATCTCCCTCTTTGTGCCGCATTGTTTTTGCTTCACATGATACCATTGTGCCAGATAAGTTATAAATGATTATCTTTAATTCAGTGATTTTTGTGCTAGTTAAATGAGTCTTGGCTTTGCAAGTTTTTTTGAAAGTATGTACTAAAACATCCCTGAAACATAAAGCAAAACATACATATAAATATTATGATGACCATTCTAGTCCATYAAAAAGCTTTCTACTCCCTAGAACACCTTCAGGGTAGTAGAATTAATCACCTGTGCAGATTTCATACTACAAGTTCATGTAAAGCAATGTCCTTGAACCAAGAGTAGAGGCTGAAATGTGCCTGCAGCTCAGAACTTATTTGAACACTTCTGCAGCTGTTAGCTTTTCATAGCATACCTGACCCTCTGCTGACTCSTGTGGATAAAAAGCCTTTTATAATGGTTTCTAACTTAGCAAAACAGAAAGTGTAATTTCTCATGATCTGCTACTTATTTGTAGGAAAATTGAAAAATTATTAAATGGACYGGACTGTCTTTATTCAAGGGACATGTTCATTCCATAAAACATGCTTGTTTTATGTCCAGTGACATCCTAGAAGGAATTCAGTCCCACAGCAGAGTTGCCACTCAACATCCATATTGCCTGCAGCAYAATACTGTATCATTAAGCAGGGCTAATTATCTTTAAAATAGAAAATCAGTAACTACAAAATGATTTTCAATTCATCATCTATGTTGTGAACTGTATTTTAATTAACCTCTTGGCWCATATAAGATGATTTTAAAGAAGTGGGCAGAAAATGAATCCTACAATAAGTCTTAAGAGTGAACAGTCCATACGTTTCATTACAAAGAGCAAAGCAAAGTTGTTTTTCCCCAAAGAAAGACACTCCACAGAAAAATCAAGTCTAAATACTTCCAAGTGAGCATCAGCCAGCATGTCACCTCTTGATAGWATTTTTCCTGAGAGTAAACCATAAACAGCTATACACCTGGCTACTATATATTAGTAGAACAACCACAACMAAAAGGCAAAATCTGTGCTTCCATTTGGTATTTTGCTTCCACAGCTTCCACACTCATCTATGTAATTGTTTGTATTTTCCAATATCCTACATATATTTTCTTCTGAGTGCTACTAAGACCCTCATGCAAACCAATTTATTTTGCAGATCCTACAAGAAGTTCGTGTCTTATTCCATTTTTGGAAGTATCAATATACAAGTGACAGTTATAYAGGATAAAGCCACCGATGCTCATGACTACACCTCACTTCTAACATCACATAAAATCATGCCTGAGAAGCCCTCAGGATAGGCAGTATTTCTTTTCACCTATTTTGAGAAGCACTTTCATCCAATTAGGTGCTACAGTAATAAATTTTTATTTTTATTAGTAAAAGAACACTGTTAATAATCTAATGTCAAAAATTGTTAGCGTTGTTAATACTGAAGGCTGCAGTGTTTAAAATTTGCTAGCTTTGCCAAGGTTCCTCTTCTCTTAGTGAYAAATCACATGACAAGTTTTCTACAGTCTTGTGGCAACACTAACAAGCTGCATGAAGTTCATCCTCTCTCACCCTATAAGATAATATGATCTTCAAAWTAATCAGATGCCTTCATGATGAAGACAGTTTTAACTGCAGAATTATGCAAAGTACTGCACTCACTTGGCAACTTTTCAGGCACTAATGCTTAGCTTTACTGTAAAAATAGGGGTTTTTTTGTGAACTGATGCATTAATTAATAATTCCTGGTCTCCACGATCTTTCTTTGCTACTCCAAATTCTATCAGTGTTCCAAAATAAGATCCCMAATACAGGGAAATATTTTTGTAGGTAGGATACATCTCCAAGTACAATAAAAAAATAACTGAAAGAACAATACAGATTCTATGCCTGTTAAATGCTCCTAATGTTTTATGAATCTCAATTATACCCACACAGACATACAGATGGAAAAAAACCTGTTGTTTTATAGAACAACACTGTAATAAAAATGGTAAAACACTTCYCATTCTAGTTTATGAGCTCAAACTAAYTGGAATGGAAGACAGAAATACTTTAACAAAAATACCCCTTTCTTTTATTTTCTTTATGAGGAAAATCTGTGTTTCACAGTGCTTCCATTACTGGAAATTCTCATTCCATTGTCTAATTCCACATATTTCCTCCCATTCCTTTGTGACTGCTTCAATGCCAGCATCTTTAACAGTGTAGCCTAATTAGGCAGGATATACACTGCTTTGTAATCTTCTATCACAGCTGCACTACCATTATCAGCTCATGCAATACATTTTGGTGGTTTAAGAAACTGCATACCTTTGGCTTCTCCTGGGCCAATATTTATACTTAATAAATGAAAATATTTAAACTTGTTTACTGGGAAATAAGATAAATATCTTTGCTTACTAGCAGTCCTTAAATTTAAAAAAAAAATGAATAATTCTTACCATTCACTCACCTATAGATTAATTGTGCATCTAGTGGTCAAAATGAAGATGCACTCGCTTTGGTATAACTGCTACAATGTATTAATGATTCATTTACACCGAAAATAAAAGATAGTACAAAGTCSGAAGTGAAAGTATGGTACATTATTTGATACTTTTACATTTTCATCCTGATGTTCCACCAAACAAAAAAAGTCACACTATTAATGATAGTACTGATTTGAAAAGGCAGTAATTAAGTATGTGGTCACTTTAAACCTCAGAGTTGTGGTGGTAGTTATTTTAACTCTGGAGAGGGTTATGGGTCCCTTACAAGACTAGAAGAACTCTTTTTCACCCTGCAGAGCTATCCGTACAACATTACAAAACCACTAGGCTGCTGTATTGTGAGAAACTTAATTGGCACTCTAAAAGGGGGCTTCTTAARACTACAAAGAGCACTGTGAACACACAGCAAGGGAAATCTATGCCTGTGTGCTTCCATTTTACCTGTAAACTGCCTTGCACCTCAACAAGAAGAGTACTTATTTCTTCTGAAAGTCTGTGTGCATTAATGCATGACTAGAGAATGAAATGCTKGAAATACTTGGTTAGTCTTATAAGTGAGATGAAATATAATTTATTTCCTTTCTTAATACTACTCCAACTAAGGATGGCTAAATGGTATTTAAACACTCTGATTCCAAATGTATATGTTTACCCACAGGCTATGCGTGTCATATTTTTTTAAAGTCTCCCTTGATTTGGCCCCTTTTTTTAATCAGTATCACTTAATTCAGATATTTTTAAAGCATACATCACCCCCTAATCTCAAAATTCCTCTCCTCCTTTGAAGAACTATTTCTTCTACAATTGCTGAAAAAAATAACAAAACAAAACACACCAAAAAAAAAGGAAAAGAAGAAAGAAAGGAAAAATGAGTGCTCAAGACTACTGAGCTGAATTAAGTTTTTTGCAAGAATAAGAAAACATCGTTGTCCCATCACAGTTCATTTAATCTGAGAGGAAACTTCTAATTTCTGAAGGAGATGAGAATCCCAATAAAATACATCTGCAGATAGAGATGTACTTTAGGGGAAATCTTAAAAACAATACATAAATCCTTCCTGTACAATTTTCTTTACGAGAAGAGAGAACAATTTATTTTCCCTTACTCTCAGTTATATAATTTTATTTCTAACAAAAGAGTATTAGAAAGAGCTATGTTTTATCTGGCCATACTCTTCCAGAAAAGTCTTAAAACAGTATGGAAAAAAGAAAAAGCACATCCCAATATGTGCTGACGTGAATGATGTGACATGTATTTTCTGTACTCATTGCCCAATCAATAACCTTCATACAAATCCAATATATACAACAGCACATAGTTCAAAAAGCATGGTAGACACTCCTGTATTAACAAAGTATACAACATTTTGACCTTGTACAATTAGCTACATTAGATTACTTTGTAAGTAAAGGAAGTTTCTACTTGCACAGGTTACCTTCACATACAAAAGTAAATGGAACCTAATGTGAGTACAGTACATCATCAGTGGCTATAATTACAACTCTCTTTTCTAGCTTATTTTGCTGGATTATTTTTTTTTATCTTACAACACAAATTTAAAAATATGCAAGCCCCACTGTATTTGAAGGTGAAACCCATGTTTTCWAAATACCAAAATTACAATAGAGTATGACATAACTTGTACATATATAGAATAGTTTCCTTTCTGAAAGGCTGGATCAAATCTCTAATATGCTGTGCTGGTTTGGACTAGGATATAGTTAATTTTCTTAATAGCACATAGTATGGGCTATGTTTTGGATTTGTGCCRGGAACAGTGTTTACACAGTCAAGGACTTTTCTGCTTCTCACCCCACCCCACCAGTGAGGAGGCTGGGTGTGCACAGAGTTGGAGGGGACACAGCTGGGACAGCTGACCCCAGCTGACCARAGGGATATCCAGTACCATGGGATGTCCCATTCAGCACATAAAGCTGGGGAAAGTAGAAGGAAGCAGGGACCTCTGGGGCGATGGTGTTTGTGCTCCTAAGTCACCATTACATGTGATGGAGCTGTTTTCCTGGCAATGGCTGAACACCTGCCAGCCAAATGAAAGCAATGAATTAATTCCTTGTTYTACTCCACTTGTGTKCATGGCTTTTGCTTTACTTACCAAGCTGGCCTTACGTCAAGCCACAAGTTTTTTCACTTTTACTCTTCAGATTATCTCCSCCCTCGCCCCCAGGGTGAGTGGGTGAGTGGCTGTGTGGGGCTGAGCTGCTGGCTGGTGTTAAACCATGATATAAACACAATTCAAGAAACCATTCCATAAACCCAGAGATTAGTTGCATAACAGAAAATGACTATGAGCTTTAATAAAGCTTTTYTTTATTTGTAGTCTGAAGATCTATAGCTGCCCTAGGGTGGCAGTCAGGTACTTCCTCTGTGCATCATTGAAGTCAAATAATCAAAGCTTTCATTGCTTTAAATCATCTGTGCAGCCAGACTTTACTGTTTCAAAGTTATCTTTTGAGATTTTTAAAGAAGCAAGAGTATAGTTATCCAAATTGACCCAAACTGTTACTGAGTTTCTACTGCTACTGAAAACTTCCAGTGAAAAATGGACCATCATTTTGCCACTGTTTTTTGTAGCATAAAAGAAAGGTTTTCTTTAGCTTCTGCTCAGGAAAAATATGGGATGCAGSAGTAAAGGCTCTGGGAATAAAAATTCAAAGAGATGGCTATGTATCAGCTAAAGTGGCAGAGATTCACGTCAAAGGAGGAGCTCTGGCTTAAGAATGACTACTGGAAGGAAAACAGAGAGATTCATGATTTGGAGACAGATAGGATAGAATTGAGAATTGAGAATAGAAGGAAAGGCTACATGCACAGACTATTCCCTCTTCTGTGTTTGTTCTGAAGCCAGGATAGTGTATCACAGCTATTACATCCATAAATACAGTACAAGTGAGAAGACACAGGACATAATGGAGGAGAAAATAATGGAAGCTACGGGAAAGATAAGGCTATCAGAAGGCAGGCATGGGAAAAGTACATCTTGGCTTAATACAGGAAAAAATTAGCAATCACAAGACCAAGGAGGAAAAATAAATGTAATGCTAGACATTAAAAAAGAAATTTAATTAGTTATATTACCACAATTATATTAACATCCCTTGTTCCATCTAAACTTAAACTGAACATAACTAYTTCATTTCCTTACTGTGCAGAAAGGTTTGGAGGAAGCTGTGTGATACGGGTTTCCTTTTGTTGCTTTCTGAAATCTTAGACAGTAGATTCAGTCTAACCAGCAAAAATCCTCTAACATAATGGAACTATGCCAGAACAAAATCTTTTAGGATTTTTTCCTTCTCATTAAGTGATTTTTTTCTTGCTTATTCTCTAACRTTAGTATACTTTTGGCCTAGTAAACATGTACTCTTAATGGAACATTATCAAATGCTTCAGATTTACTTTTTACATTCTTAAACTTTCTAAATATCTTATTTTCCAACAAATTTTCTTAGTTCCAGTAGAAGTTCTTCCACATGGTAAAGAGAAAGTGAAAATTAAAGTTATGTCCTCCATAAAATAGCAGGGAAGACCACACCTACAAGACCTTTTCTTTTGAAAGAGAGAAGCAAAGAAGGAAAGAAAAAAAAAAAGAGAAAAGAGAAAGGAAAAGTCAACAAAAGAAAGAAAACAGTAAAGAAAAACTTGGAGATACCATGAGGAAATAGAGCAGATATCAAGGTTTGATCTCCAGACTATTCATATGCCAACTAATCTATTATTAAAGCATGACATTCCTGAATCACTTACACTCCATTAATGAAATTATTCAGATACATGGAAGAAATATTAGAAATTAGAATTACTGCAAAATTTTTCCCCATAAGATCATTCAGACAGGATAAAGAAAACATTATGCCACAATTCCTTCAATTTTCTCAGAACTCAAGGAGAGCCATGGGAGCTGCTGAATTTACTTCTTTATATCTACAGTATGAGACACTCATTCTGAGTCCTTTTATTCACATATGAGGTGAAATCCTGTCTCTGTTGTAATCAGTGAGACTTTTGCTATTGATTTCAATGAAACCACAATTCTGATCAGTGTTTGTACTCTCTCTCATGGCTTAGAGAGATTCTTAACAAAAAATCAGACAAACTACACCACAGGGACCAATTCATTACATTTTTCATATGGCAGAGGGAAGAAATGTTTTGATTCAATAGGAATATTGTGATATCTACCTAGTGCAATAATTTGCATTGAGTCAATCTGCAGTGTTCATACACAAGCGTTCTTCAGACTTCTGCTGTTACAGTAGACAATGAGAATATATTTCTTTCATTGATTTGGTTATTACTCTCATTATGACAACTACTCATAGTCCATTTTCACTGCTTAAAAAAAATAATAAACCACACATTAAATGTTAGTGTATGAAATATCAGTAAAACTATTTTTACAACACTGCAGTTATATGTAACTACAAAATAACTATATAACATTAGTTATTATTATTTATTTGTTATTATTATTTATTGAACTTCTATCCACTTTTTTTTYCCTGATTTATGCCCATATAGTTGACAGGGTATAAGGATGGGAAATTCCCCAAGTGCACGGACTTTCTCAATGTATCACTGTATTGAACACTGTAATGTAAAATTGATTAACAACTTTTAGGGTGCAGAGGTGCCATACCCAACACTGCACACAGATTCAAGCCCCAGGCTTTATCCAGCTATTATTTGTACATCTCTGTCTTGAATCCTAAGTTGTGGGTAACAAAAGGCTGACCACAAGTAACATTGCAATAAGATGTGCAAGTAAAGCAAGGTGGCAAAGCAAGCCAGTAACAAAGCCAGTGAGATAACATGCGCCATCAAGAGCAAGAGAGCAAGTTTTAACGGAACCTGTAAAGTGCAAAATTAGCTAAAAACAAGTTAGACTGAAGAATAAGAAGCACTAGGCATATGCTGAAGATAGAGGTGAAAAGTTCAAACGTGAAGAAGACTACAGAAGCCTTCATCAAAAGATCGCCACAAGACTGATGACCACCACAGAAGGAACCAATGCATGCGCAGAAGTGAAAAACTTATAAAACCATGACACAGCTTTATRCAAATATGAGTATGCTGATGATACATTGTAATTATGACGTTGTGTGGAAAGATTTTAAAATGTAGCTGAAAGTTAAAGAGGATTGAGAGAGTTTTTGGCAGAAAGATCCCCCTCACTCCCAGCACTGAATGAACAAATAGCTGCTCTGTAGCTGTCTGACTATTATAGAMTTTTATTTTCTTGCCCAGTTTTGGGCATCAGGATAGAGAGGGGCACCAAAGCAGGTGAAGGGCCTGGAGSACATGTTCCATGAGCAGCTGARGGAGCTGGGATTGTTCAGCCCGGAGMGGGCTCAAGGGGTGAAAGGAGGTTGTRGCCAGGTAGGGAGGTCAGCTTCTTCTCCCAGGCRGCCAGTGACAGGGTGAGATGAAGAGTGATTCAGGGCAGACATTGGGAGGAATTTCATCACAGAAAGGGTGACTACACATTGGAACGGACTGCCCAGAAGGGGTGGAGCCGCTACCCCTGGACATGATTAAGGAGACYGGATGTGGCATTCAGTGCCACGGTCTAGTTGACAGGGAGCTGTTYGGTCACAGCTTGGAGTCGATGATCTCATTCTAAATTGATTCTGTGACCACCATTTCGCAGCTGAGAAGCAACCAACAATCCAGCAAAGGCTTTTACAGAATTGAAAGATTTTTTTAAGCCTTTTGAGTAAAAGAAGAAAAAAAATAAAAAAATAAAAACCCCAGCAAACACAGAATGAAAGCCCAGCGGAGGCCCTGTTCTTCCAGCACGGGCCGATCCCCGGCTCCCAGCGGAAAAGGCGGGAGCGCGGCGCCGCTCTCGCCTCCGGATAACGGGGCCCGGCCGCTGCCGCCCGCCCCGCGCATGCGCCCCAGCTGGCGCACGCGCCGCCGCCCCGGCCCGGCCCGCGCGGCTCCCGC
>JACDOX010000004.1:4882451-5211087 GCA_014549065.1 Cardinalis cardinalis | reverse complement strand
CGCGCGCGCGTGCCCGGCGGCAGCGGCCCTGCCTCCCGCGGGTGAGTAACGGCGCCGGCCCCGAGCCCCGGCCGGCCCCGGGCACTGGGGAAGGGCTCCTCGGGCCGGGAGAGGCCARGAGGGGAGGGCACGGCGCCCGCCCCCGCCCGTCAGGGGGGCCGCGGCGGTCCCCGGGCGGCTCCTTCCCTTCTCCCTCGTGTGGAAGGCTCGCCGCGCCTCCCGCCCGCGGCTGATGCTCCTCCGGTGGCGGGGGCTGGCGCTTGGTTCCGCAGAGCGGGAGAGAAGTGTGAGCGCTCGGAACTCGGTGCCTTGCTCAGGGGATGGGAGCCGCGCCGCGAGCTGGGTCTGCTCCCAGCCCTTGCCTTCARCTCTTGTCAGGCAGCCTGGCTCTGAAGTGCCCCGGGGAGCTCCCGGTGAGCACCGGCTAAAGGTCGCTTTCTTCTCCTGGCCTGCAGCCGCCCGAAGTTAGCTGCGTGTTCCCATGTCCTTCCGAAGCAGGAGAAGGCTGGCATGTTGAAGGCAAATACTGTAAATGCTCGAGGCTRTCTTACCGCTTTCACAGCAGAGTCCAGAAGGATTGTGTTTTGTTGCTACTGCTGTCTTTCTTAAGTTCAAATCACAATTTCTGTCTTCTGGTTGTCATATTTTAAAATACTTTTTTTTAAATTGGGTTGACCAAAAAGAAATCTTATATTATTGAAAGTGTTTAAAARGATACCTTTTTATCATGTAACACAGCTGTGAAGTGCATGCGTGTTATACCTCATGTTTTCTTACATCTTTAATGATTTTCAAGTTATTTTTTAGAAAAGGCTTTAGAAAAAGACTTTTCATATACAGAGAGTATTTGAGTATTGGTTCTTTTTAATACTAGAAATACTCACAAGGTTCCCACACGTGTAGTCAGCTTCTCTTGCTTTTTACTTTTTGTGATCTCCAGATCAGAATGTGCTGTGTAAATGTGGTGCTTTTAACACTTTTACCAGTCCTCACCTTGTCAATCACTTGGAAACTGAATTAATGTTTTTAATGTTTTTAGGTGCACATCTGCACTATAGCTCCAGAATCAGGCTTTAAGGCCTAGATCTGTAGCTGATCTGTCACTTTAGAGTTTTCAGTTTCTTTGAGCTGGGAAAACTTAGTAGAAACTAARTTTAGGTAACTTAGCTGAGAAGCTTTGATCCCATCCATGCCCACCGGCCTCAGCAGCTTCTGGATGACCTTAACCTTGATGAATTAAATCGGATTTTCAGAGCTCTCTCCTATATTGCRTTTCCATTTGTTGTGGTTAAGGAACATCAGAGCAAATAAATTATGGTATTTGCTGATTCTTGCTAAACTAGATAAATCTGTTTTATCTTAAACTAATTTMTTTGCATAGTGTATTTCTCTTTTGGAATTTGTAAAACTGAAAAAAGCAACCCACTSGGCAGGGCACTGAAACTTGAGTTGCCTAACCAAAATTATCTTGAGTAATTAAGCACCGTCATCCCTTTCCACCATTTTTTTTTAATTGCTTTTTCTTCTCTGACTAAAGAAACATTCTTTTTTGGGGAAGCATGCCAGGGGAAGAAAAGCTCATCATCTGTACATCTGTGTGCTTTTTTCTTCATATAGTGGAAACGTCAAACAAAAGGTTTCCCTGCACAGTAAATTAAGGGTATAAAAAGCAGTAGTGAGGGAGAAAAAAAAAAAAATCATTGTCTGGTAAGAGCTTGAGACATTCAACTCATAGTGTGGAACAGTTAGGAAAATACTTCCGATTTTTTCATAGACCCTTTTTTTTCTTTCTTCATGAAGGAGTTGTTTTAAGAAGACCAGCTGTAAATTTTGCCTACTGTGATGAATTTCATGTTATTTATTACCAAGAAACCCAAATTMATTTGGAACGGAGATGATCATAATGGGATACACTTACATGTATTTTGTGCTTTTAATTCTGTATAGTTGCTTACAAACTAAAAAGTAAAACATCTGTGTCAGATGTTTTGGGTTTTTTTCAAGAAGAGAACTAGGTGTTGAGGAAATACAGGTTTTAAYTTTCCTGGTAAAGCTTCATATTTTTCTCATGTTATGAAGGAAACTGCTATCTGTATTCATTAAAGGAGAAATATTCATTCAAGGAGAAACTCTGACCTGTTACAGATAGTTTTTTTCTTCTTTTCAAATTCATTGAGTAGGCAAGAGAAAGAGCCCAAACTGGTTACATTTTTGTCTGGTGCACCTGTATGTGTCAACAAACATGAAGTTTGAATCCAAAAGCTTCTGAGTCAGRGTTGCTGCATGTAAGATCTTAACCTTCATAAAGCTGAAGTTATTCAGCCTTTTTACTACTGAGAAAGTCAATTGCTGTTAGATCCAAGTGCACCCAAAGCCCCAGACAAGATACTTGCTAAGTCTATAGGAGTGAGGTGTTCCTCAGTAAATTGCAGTCAGACTCTAGAATTTGAATGTGCACGACAAATGCAGAATCACAGCTGTGCTTTGTCTAATGACTGTTGAATCAGAAATGCATTTTTAAGGTTTTTCCKCTTCCAAGGATAGGCATAACTTCATGTAGCTGTTTCACAGGCATGTTTGCTCAGTCTCTTTCCCCATTATTGCCGTTCTGCTGTGGCACTAAGCACTGATGAGGGTAGTTTRTCTGTCACTGTCTCTGAAAAGTAGATCTGAACAAGATTAAATGACACATGAAGCGCTGCCAACCTGTAGCTCTTAGATGCAGCTTGTACAGTATTGGTGTCTATGCCAGGTCTGAATTATGTTATCATCAYTGAGACTGATGTGTCCCCAAAACACAAGCCTTTACCATAGATATCACTTACTTGTTCTAGAAATTTTTCACTTTGATACTGAGTCTCTGTGTAAGCATAGCAGAAGTTCATAATGTGGTATGRTAGACCAAGGTCTGTCTCAATGCTAATCAAATGCTAATGGGCACGCTGCTCATTTTTTAGTATACTTCAATGGTGAATATTCCATGTAAAAAAATACTTGTTGAAATAATAATGTGGAGCACCAAGATCAATTCCTGACACTTCAGACAAACTACTTAATGGTAGTGAAGTCATTATCTAAACAGGAGGCGTTGAGTAGCTGATTCGTCAACCAAGAATAAAAACGAACAGCTTCTTTGGTATGGAATAGGAAAACCCAAATGACAAATTGCAAACCTTGTGACATTGCAGTCATGAATTCTTTTTCACAGAACAGATAAAATAATAATTGCAGACATACTTTTTCTCTGGCAGTTCTGTATGTTGATTAATAAAGATCAGTGGCATTTAATTTAAATTAAGTGGAATATATTAGTGCATTAGTCAGATGAATAATATTGTTTCCTGTAAAAAAAATCCTAACCCTTCAGAAAACTTCAGTTTATCTAATCTGAAAATTGAGTTAAATTACCAGGAAGAGGTAGGATAATATACTCGGGAAAAGACTGAAAAGGTAATGAAAAATAGCAGGAGCGGTTTGAGTGTATTTARAATTAATTTCTTATTAAAGTAAGATGTACTCCAAACAATCTCTGACAGAATTCTAAAATCGTGGGGATGGATTTGTTAGCCATAGAAAAAGAACCCTGTAATTTGAYGTAAAGCGATGTGAAATCCTGTAARCATCTATGCTGGAAAATCATTTTCCCTGACAGTAGCCAAACGTATGTTTTCAGAATCCAATTGGGCAAAATGAACAACATCATTTTCATAGTCTTGCCTTGTTCCATCTGTTCTTTGTTGGCTTTAGTGCTGTGATTCTCATTCAACTGAGTTCACTCTCTAACAAGGTAAAAGTGCATTGGGATTTTGTTGTTTGTTTTTAAAATGTTAACTGGGTTTTGCTTTAAAGTAAATGAGTGACCTTACTGTGAAAACCAAATGAATCCCAGAAGTTAAAACAGACAGTAGGATGAATAGATTAATATTGGAAATGGAAGTGTTATAATGTTAATCCAATTCAGATTGTATTGTTAAAAAACATATTCTAAAATTGCTTAGCTAAAATTATCATAGCAGTAGTAAGCAGCATATTGTGACAACTGAGCTCTGTTAAAATGCTATAACATTGGCAGGAAACTAAGGTCAAATAATTTACAAGTATTTTAAAACTACCTGTGTATATCTCAGTAAATTAAAATAAGGTTTCAAAATTTGGAGGTCAGTGACAGAAATACATATCACAACTAGACTATGTATAATGACCCTTGGATCAGAAATTTATTCTTAGATTTTCCAGTTTAGTGTTGCCAGTTTTATGCATAATCTTTTTTCCCTATAATTCTGTGGTAACCTAAATTTTGTTAATCCTTTTCTCTGGTTCTCTTGTGATAATGTTGTACAAGAATTTAAGTTATAAATAAAATAATCAGGCCTTCCATTATACTGATTTTCTTCCTCCTAGTTTCATGGTTCAAGTCTTGCTGTGTATCACTGGTCTTGTTTTGAATTTAGCCCTGCAACACTACATGAAGAGTCAGGCAGCTGTGATGTTGTACTAACTGGCTGCCAGCAGCTAACTTGCAGGCTTTCTGCTTGAGCTACATCCTTAATGCTATGCTGTTTTCTGCTTATGTGATTCAGAAAAAAAATTAAAATTTTAGATCTGTATAGTTGGAAAGCATCATGGTTTCAAATTTAATTTTTGTTATTTAGTGTTTTTAGGGATTTTTTGTTATTTAGTTTTAAGTATTTTGTTAATATATTGGTTACAGAACACAAAGTGCTTGGTTCCAAGCCAGTAAATAGGTTAGTGAATGAAACCTACATTCCAAGTATAAGCTGTAGTTCTGTCGTACCCCACTTTGTTTTTTACTCYTGTTCTGCTATGTTATTCTCCTTCCATGGGTTCTGCTTTTTTCTTCTATTTTCTTTATTAATTCTACCTGAATAGCACTTGCAAAACATAATAGTTCAAAACATAATAATGTTACCAGAATTTCTATTTCATGGGATTTATCTGGGTTAGGATAAAACTTAAGTTCAAAAGTAAAATACTTTATAAAATRCATGAGTCCTTGGTGTTAGAACCTCAGAATGTGACACATATTCTCAAAGAAAGAAATGGGATTTTGTTTGTGTACCCCACCCTCCACAAAGTCTRTTAGTTCTGCGGTCAGTGTATGCCTCACATTTGTCTCTTGTTATTTTTATTGTGTAGAGATTTTATTAAGCATTTCATACTGCTGAATACTAGGTAATAAGAAATCTGACTTGAAAATGTTTGTCTTTTGATCAGTTCCGGCCAAAATCCTTCTGTTGGGAWTCTGAACTATGACATCATGGCAAGATTTCGCAGAAGAACGTGCATCATTTTGTTGCTTTTTATTTTGTTTATTTGCTCCATAATGATGGCTTTGAAGACTCTGAGACCTGACAGAGCTGGCTTTGGGGATCCATTTGGACTTGGTTTGTTGCCGGAGCTTCAACAACGGACAGTGCTCTTAGACAGTAAACAGAATTTGCTAAATAGGGCTCAAGGAGATACTGTAACACGTGTCAGTAATTTRCATAGTATTGCTGTCAATACTATGAAAGCATCTATGTCTTCAGTAAAAAAGCTGGAAGAGGAGCTTTCTTCTCCTAATTATAACTTTCACATATTCTACTATACTTGGTATGGGAATCCGCAGTTTGATGGTAAATATATTCACTGGAATCATCCACTATTGCCACATTGGGATCCCAAAATTGCAAACAATTATCCAAAGGGAAGGCATAATCCTCCTGAGGACATTGGGGCCAACTTTTATCCAGAACTTGGATCTTACAGTTCCAAAGACCCGACTGTCATAGAAGCCCACATGAAGCAAATGCGTACAGCTTCAACTGGTAATGAATGTTGACGTTTCAGCATGTTGTTCATTTATCCAGCCTTACATTGTGCATGAGGGCAACTGAGCTATTCTTCTGTTTTTCTGTGTAATTCAGGAAATGTCTGAAACTAGTAAATGTCTTTATATCTCTGAGTTTTAACCCCCGACTGAAACGTGCGTCTTCAGGCCTGTGTCTGATGGGTGTAACAGCACTGAAATGTTAAGAATGGTGTTTGTAATACTTTGGGTACATGTTTTTCATGACTGACTAAACACTGATAACACAAATAGCATAAATGAAAAAACAAAAACCTGGACTGGAATACATTGTCAGTGTATTTTATTTTTGGAGATGAATACTTCACTTTAAAGAACAGGTTTCAGTAAATCACACAAATATGCTTAAGGGGCAGTGTGTTCAAATATGAGTAGGTTTTTTTTCTCTGAATGCTGTGTKTGTGCAATTACAATTATGTATTAATTCATTACTGTCCAAAAGTATCTTCTTTCAGTACAAATTGATGTTTCTCTTTTTCTAAATAAGGTGAACTGTATACATAAGAATATTCAATATTTTTTTTTATGTTGTTCCTTGTTGTTGGCCTTTATGGTCATTTTTATGTTAATCTTTAAAATGAGCAGTCATATAGGCTAATACTAAACTCTGAGCAGCTTCTGGAAATGTAGTTGGAACAACATGACCAATGCTCATAGCATTATTGATACTGCTAATGACCTTGTATTGAATCTCCTTCATTCACCTAATCATTAAGGTTTAATKTAATTGTTATATTTTGATTAGTGATGTTTACTTGTGTAGTGTTTACTTCTTGGTTGTTGTCATCTTGTGGGTTTTAACCTAACCTTTATTTTATACAAGGATTGATACAAACATAGGAAATTTCTCACCCTCTTCAGTAATATAACTCCATCAACAGGAATAACAAGACTGTTGCAGAGAAATCTCAGATACAAGTTGCCYGTAAGCACTGTTTTAGTCTTACCTAGAACAAAAATAATTTATGATAGTGTGATGAAGGCAAGGGGGGCACTTGCACTTTAGAAGAATATGTGATGTTTCTCATCCTCGTAATACATGTCTAAGAAAGTTKAACTGCTGGTGAAAAAGGAGCCAATTACTAGGAAAAAGGCTTTGCATAAYCAAWTTTTTAGTATCTTCCGTTAGTTTTCAGTTTAAAACTCAACAATGTGAATGAGTAGTTCAGAATTCTGTGACACTCTTTGTAACATAACTGATGTTTATAAAGAGTCACTTTTTTCCTGCTGTTATTTTGACTTAAGGMTTTAAGTTCAATTGAATTTGGCCTCTTCCATCTAGATTTGACTAACATAAATCATCAATTTTTTTTAAGAATTATACTTTGTTAATTGTCTGCGTACTGTGAGGCTGTTTACAGTTTCTCCTTTATCTCTCTTACCCAGTGTCTCATCCATGACTGTATTTTACAGTCACATAAGCATTTTTTCTAGCCATTTTTGAGGCTTTATCAAGGATCTTAGGAAAAAAGAGAAATGTAAGTGGTTCTTTCAGCAAATATTGTCTAATSATTGAAGGCACATAAGAGATTGGGGCAACAGAAGTTTCATACAGTACTTCCCTGTATTCTTCTTATATTTTACAATTCTTATGTAATAATTTCCTACTATTTTACAGATAATTGCGGTAATTTTTTTTATGAGATTGCTTAGGGAATTTTATTTTTTAGCACCAGCTTTTTTTTTTCTGATAGTCCACTTTTGGTTTTAGTGACTATTCTGGTTTTAAATACTTATAACATTGTTTTTAGTATTAAGTCCGTACTTTTTTTTTTGACTCTTTAAGTGATACATAACTTTATTTCTTAACCACAGGATCGAAAATGTGTAGTAGTCTTTCTCAGGAAAAGGCCAATGCAAATGTGAAATTTGGTTCCTTGATTAACAATTCTGTCTCCTGAACTTTTACATATTTCCTAAAGGTGTAAAAGAGGGTCTTGTCAGATGTATTCAAGATATCCAGATTTGTTGCTGTTCTGCTTGTCCTTTACACCTTASTCACTTGCTTTTAGTCCTTTTGTGTGAAATAAAAGATAATATGATAAAATGCAGTAAAATATTGTATTTTGCTTTCCTTGAGCAGACTGTCTCTAGTGATTACCTGTTATTTGTGATTTTCTTTTTGATAAAATGCAAAGATAATGTGCCTAAGGGTAGTTAAACTCCCTTCTGTGTGTGGTGAGCACAAATTTCTGGTTTGGATATTGTGTGATTATATATTCACTGTAATTTATGGTTCCTTTTTTATAATTTCGGAATTGTTTGTTGGAAATTGGTGGTCAGAAATGTTACAATGTTAGTAAAATAGGTGGAATTTAGAATATATACTTCCCCAGCTCAGAGGATTTATTAATTTACTTAAATTATACCTAGTTAAAAAGAACCACATTGACTTATTCTTCTGTATGTTCTAAATGGTRTTGCTAGGAAAATATTCCTACATCAGTATTTCATGTATTTCTTTCAGACTTAGCTTCTTTTTGATATTGTTTCCAGCTGTGCGTCTAAAAGATCCAATCTGTTTATTTGACAGCATTTTATTTTAGAAGGAAAGGGTTTTGCTTTTCTGAAGAATGTGTTCTTTTGCTTTCTTGGAGAGCATCAGAAAAATTTACAGTATGAAGACATGTTATTTGTTGTGTTTTTTCTCCACAGCACTGGTAACATCCTTAAATTATTGAGAGTTACTCAAGCATTTTTGAAGATAATAAATTTAAAAACTAATTTCACATGCTTGGAAGGATGGATTACACCATAGTAACTGTACCAGCAAGAAAGAAAGAAGGTTGTGGGATTGAAGTCACTGCTTCTAGTAATACATGGTTGTTTTGTATTTGAGCCAGAGGTACAATGAAGAAATAAGATGGGGAGTAAAGTTCCATAAGATAAGAATCTCCTTYATCACATGCACAGCTCTCATCTCCTGACTGATCTATAACCCATGCATCTTGATATTCTCTGCCTGTATCATGGTGTAACTATAATGCCTTAGATGGGAGCATTTTTTTCCTCTTTTCCAACCTGAAGGTTGGACTGCTGTGCTGAAAAGTGGGAGGGAACAGCTCTTATAAGTGTTAGGCTARGGACACTGAGTACAGATTTGTTCCCTTGACAAATGATCTAACCACTGTTTGTTTTGCAGTCCTATAAAGAGAGGACTGCAGATCCTCTGAGAATACTGAGATTTTGTAACTGATTAAAAAGTAATTTGAGATTCTGATTTATTTTATGTAGAATTCACATCAATAATTATAACTCATGACAATGTTACAGTATACCTGTAATATGTTAAACAACATGATTTAAAACTCAAGTTTTGTATTTTCAGGTGTAATAGTGCTTTCATGGTACCCACCAGGTATGGCTGATGAAAATGGAGAGCCAACCGATGATTTGGTGCCAGTTGTTTTGGACTATGCACACAAATATAACCTAAAGGTAAAGTATTTCTAGATACACTTAATAGGACAATTGGGAAAGTAAACTGTGCTATTATGCTGCACTTCTTTTTGGTTATGGAAGCCTTTGAATTGCACTGAACTTTGGTAGGACCTGAGTAATATTCCCTTATAAGCAGAATAAATATTGTAATCTGCTTTAGCTTGAAGAATTTAAGGCATAGTGCTGTGGATTTTTATTCTTTTCTAATTTCTTTTCGGAAAACAGTTTTTAAAATAACACATTGTGTTGTTTTCCAGTGAGTCTTGGAAGTTGAGGGAAGTATTACATATTCCAAAATACTGTGAAATACAGTGAGCTTTAAACTAAGAACCTCTGAGAAAGGAGAAAGATTTGTCTTCATTTTGCATTATTTCATAACTTTCTAGTACCTGATCATAGAGGTCAGGAGTGAGCATCTGTGAAGAATAAAGACAGACTTGGAATATCTAGTTTGAATAAATGTCTTTATTCCACAAGGTACCAGAAACACTTGCCTTGAACTGTAAGGTCAGAGAGATGCTGCTCAGACTTTAGGGTTACTTCAGGGCATGACAGGATAGAAGGGCTAAGTTATTGACTTAAAATAGGTGAAATATCAAGTCAGTTAAAGATTACATTAATTGATCAGTAGAATCTTAAATTATGGTTTGGTTTTGTTTATTTTTAGAATAAAACTTGTATTTCCCTTTTGTGATGATGAAAATATGTATTTCATTTTAATCTCTCCCAAGTCATAAATTTGAGTTTTTAAGTAGCTGCATTATGTTTCATCTCTGGAGTGTGCTGTCTGTACTGTGTACTGAAAACTCAGCCTGTTGATCTACTTGGGTTTTACTTGGTTACACAAGTTGCAGATTCTCAGTGAAATTTCCTGTCACTGGGGGTAACTGTAGAATCCTTAGCAAGCAGGAGGAAAATAGGATGATTAAAACACATACAGAAGTAATTTTAAAACAAAAATACTGTGTGATATGCATTATATGGTATAAGTTACACTCTATCTAATAGTAAATATTTTAAAAGACYGAAAAAGGTATTATCCTTTCCCAAAATCTTCTGACCATCTAGTAGAGTTTTCTCTCACCTAAAAAACTTGTTAGCATTCAAGTTTTTTCAAAGGAGGCAAGGCCAAATGAAACAAGCTACCAAGGAAAGTACAGTAGTGTGTAATAGTGTGATAATGATTGCAGTATGAATGAAGATGCTGTTACCACTTGGAAGAATTACTGAAATACGGATATTCAGTATGGRTATTGCAGGAAGTGCTGCCTTCACTGTAATGTTTTTAAGCATTCTTGCACTAGCAAGTTATTACAATAAGTGTTAGGGGTCTCAGTAGACCAAAGCCAATATACAAAATATGTTTCTGTTATGTCTGCTAAATAGAAGTCTGGGACAAGATATGCCCTTTCGATTTGYCTGGTTTTCATAGTTGGAAATGAAAGATGAAATTATAGTGCTTTTCAGCCTCTGCTGTCACTCAGTGATTTAGTCTAATGCTATTTTTCTATAGTTTCTACTTAATAGAGAGGGAGATTGGCTCTGCAATGGAAATTTTTTACTGTTGCAGAGTTGTCAAAGAYTTTATTAAATAGATTCTGCTCTCAAATTGCTTCTGAAAAAGTTGTTGCTTTGATTAATGTATTCTTCCATGATTGTCTATTTGAAAACAAATTCATTTTTACATTGGAATTCACACATACTGGTTAATGAATTCCATAAGCTCCAAGGCTGACATTCAGAGCAATAGCAGTACATTATATTAGATTTAGTTCCAAGAGCTTGTTGCTGTTGATAAATAAAATTTTAAATTAAAGTTTTTATTTTGCATATCTTAAAATGTATTTTGACTGAAAACTGTCCTTGGACCATTATCTTAAGCAGATTTTTGATACATTTGTTTGAAAATAAATATTAAAATGTATAATTATTTTATCARTTCTTTGACATTCAAATTGATAATATTTTATTTTAAGTTTTAGGCTTTGTAGCTTTTTAATTTTTCTGAAGCATSATTACCACTTGCTGTAGTCTAGGGTAAACAAAAGCAGTGTTCTGTTTTAATGTAAAAAACCTAAATATTTCATACCAAACTTCCTGGAATCGGAAGCTTCTAGTGTCAGTAGTGCAGTAGTTGTACTAGGGTTGGATTATTCTCAGTATAGACTGATTACATGTTTGGTCTGTAAGGAATTATATTTTTGACTGGTACTTGCTTCATCTAATACCCAGTGCCCATGTATTCAGTAGTGCTTTATGTTTGTGTTGCTGTTATGTTTTCATCTTTCAGGTCACTTTTCATATTGAACCTTACAAAGACAGAGATGATCGCAGCATGTACCACAATGTCAAGTACATCATTGACAAGTAAGTTTTTTCRGAATGGTGTCCTTGGGGTTTCTTACCTGCTGGCTTAGGGGACTTCGGTGTGTGAACTAAAGCTTGTAAAAATATATGAGAATGTCTGCTGAGACTGAAAAGAACTTTGTTTATATTTCAGTGCCGCAAAAATCAGGKTTTTTTTTTAAATACTGAAGTGGAAATTTTACATAGATTCTCAAATTTAAATTGGTTTCAACATTCTTTAATATCATATGTCATACTTTAGATGCTTCAGGTTAGCAACGTGGTCTTTAAATTAAATAAAATGTACATTTTGATAATGACAGACTAGCAGGTAGAGYTTTATTGTGTTGACCTCTAATGATTTTAATTCATCTTGACAAATTCTGTACAGCTACTTGTTGTTTTGTTTATCAGTGCTGCTTAGACTGTCTTTATTTCATAGGGAATTAGAGAACTGCCCTTCAGAGGAAACTAATAACTGTAGTGCAGTTTGACACTAGATTACTGTCACAGTTTAACCCCAGCCAGCAACTAGTCACAGTTTAACCCCACCAGCTGCCCCTTACTTCCCCTGTTATTCCACAGCAGTGGGGAAGTGAATCACAAAGAAAAGATAAAACTTTTTGGGGTGAGATAAGAGCAATTTTGTGATTGAAACAAAATAGTATGCAAATAGTATTATTAAGAGTGATAATGGAAAGAAGAAGGAGAGAGAGTAACAGAACCCAAGACAAATTGCTCACCACCAAATTGCTCACCAGATACAGAGCAGTACCTGGCCCAGCCCTGGGCAACATTCAGTCCCCTTCCAGGTAGCTCCCTCAGTTTATATATGGGCATGACATTCTGAAGTGTGGCCAGCTCAGGTCAGGTGTCTTGGCCTTCCTTCCTCCCAACTTTTTGTGCAGCTCCTCACTGGCAGAACAGGAGACACTGAGAAGTCCTTGACTTGGGGTAAGCACTGCTTAGCAGCAGAAGAAACATCAGTGTGTTACCAATTTAATTCTCATGCTAAATAAAAAAAACAAAGAGCACTGGACCAGCTGCTAAGAACATGCATAAGAACATTAATTCTGTCACTGCCAAACCCAGGACAGCTACGAATTCATAGTAGTTTAAAGGTTTTTTGCAGAGTCATTGTTCGATACTTAAGCAAACACTGGACTGAAGATGGATATGATGTGCTGTGTTTCAAAGTCCATGTCCTGTCTTTTTAGATTAATTTTTTGGAAAAGTCTTCAGCTCAGATTGTACAACAGTGTTTTCCAAATGGCAAGTCTTGTCTTAATGATACTTGTTTGCTTTATAGATACGGAAGCCATCCAGCCTTTTACAGACATAAAACCAGCACAGGCAGACTTCTTCCCATGTTTTATGTTTATGACTCTTATGTAACAATCCCTGAAATATGGGCAAATCTCTTAACAGTGTCTGGATCCCAGAGTATTCGAAATACTCCCTATGATGCATTATTCATTGCACTTCTTGTAGAGGAAAGACATAAGCATGACATTCACAGAAGTGGCTTTGATGGAATGTACACGTACTTTGCCACCAATGGCTTCTCCTACGGCTCATCTCATCATAATTGGGCAAGTTTAAAAGCCTTTTGTGATAGTAACAACTTAATGTTTATTCCAAGTGTGGGGCCAGGTTAYATTGATACCAGCATCCGACCTTGGAACAACCACAACACGCGGAACCGTGTCAATGGGAAGTACTATGAGACTGCCTTCAGCGCAGCCCTTCTGGTGCGACCAGAAATTATTTCCATTACATCTTTTAATGAATGGCACGAGGGAACTCAGATTGAAAAAGCCGTCCCTAAACGGAGTGGACAGGTGGTTTACCTTGATTATAAACCCCATAAACCAAATGTTTACCTTGAGCTTACTCAGAAGTGGTCTGAGAAGTACAGAAAAGAACAAGAACAGTGGCTTATGTGAGTTGTCCCAGCTGCAGTTGTTTTCTAATGCATTGACTGTATTGGGAAAGAAATTTAGAGCTGAAGAATCCATTATTAAATGTCTTTATTGTATCTTTTGAATGTATATGCACTACTACTGAATTTTGATTTTGAAAAGTAAAAAGATGATGAGAATATTGATTATGAGAATATTGGCAGTTCTGTTTTACTGGATATTTTAGTTCAGAAATATTCAGGGAAAACTGTTTGTTGTTCATTTGTGATTTTTTTTAACTTTGTAACTTGCATGCTGAGTTTTCAGAACATCTGCATGGGATAACGCTACATGACCAAAGTATAACAGAAAACTGGCACAGTTTCTTCCTTYCTTTATTCCTGTAGTTGTGTTTTTAATCAAACTGATGCTGTAATCTAAGTCCTTATAGCTTCTTGCAGGATGCATGTCTGTAGTGTSTGGAATAATCTACACTTACACTTTTTGATGCTTTGCATATGGAGTTCTTGACATATGACTAGCTTATGGTAAGAGCACTGAAGAGTTATGTGTGATGCAACACCRCTGGGTTTTGTTGGGAAAAAAAAAAGTATTTCAAAGTTCCAAAGATCTGTGAAAGATTTCTAGTTTACTTACATTTTTTCTGTTTGGTACATGGTGTAGACTTTTACAGATTAATGGATACCGACCGAGAACATTTTTTTTTCTCTTACTTTGAATTAAAGAAAAAGCTGCAATTAGAGTGGAAAATATTTTTGAGGGAAAAAAAACCCTAAAGGTACAAAAAATTTATTAAAATTTCCATTGTTGCTTATTTTCTGCTAATTGACTGCATACACAGACCCAATGTGGTTTTTTAAATGTCTAATTTCTAAACCCAGTATCTTACTCATCCTACAATAACTTAATTGTCGGAAATATTTTTTTGTTTCTGATTTAGGAGCAACCTAGTTTGGTAGCGATGAGAGTGACTACCCATTTGTTTAATTTATTTGAAATCTGGGATTTCTCTTTTTCATCTAGTCAATTTAGTTTTTCCGGGATTCAAAATTGTAAATACTAAAATCTTGCTGTTATTCACATAAGCACCCTACCAATGCTACCTGTAAGACTGTGGTGTGGCTGGAAATGACTATTTTCATTCCTAGGAATCTCATCTTTAAATGTTGTGATTATAATTGGCATTTTTTATGAGRTTTGAAAGGTTCAGTCACACAGACATACTTCCTCAGCAATACATATTTTTGGGATTTTCATAGAATTTCATAACAAAGCTGTAAACTTTGGAATAGTAGAAATTGCAGTGTTTTGTTCATTTGCAGCAAATGTTTAGTCCTAGCAAAGTGGATTCTTTCTTAGTTATTTTATTTTTTTAATCGGCATATGAGATTGTGATCCTGTGTTTTAGTTCATATGCTCAGACTGTTGTGACCACTAGTAACAGCTAGAATTCCATTGATGTCAACAGAACTCATGAAAATTACACTCTTTACTCAGACCTCACTGTTATCTGTCTGTTAAGTGGTAAGGTGAATGTGAGGACTTCTGTTAAAATAGAAACCAAACTAGTATCTTTTTTTCCAGAAAACTTTTTCATTCCAAATAAATGTAAACCTGTTACCACTATAAATTTCTAGAGTCTTTTGGTATGAAAAAGGTTTGTTTATATATCTCTTAATTTTTTTTGTCGTTTCTTTGTGCTTGTTCAAGTGATGAGGTGTCATCTAATGCCCTCAGCTGCTTGAAAAAATATAGAAATTGGATGGCAGATATATAATCTGGCATGTTGAAATGTGCCTCTAGAGTTACTGGAGTCTTATTAATCTCTCTTCTTTTTTTTTTTTTTTTGCATTTTCCTATTGCATTTCTGCACAGTCTGAAATGCCTCTGATAGAAGTGTTTACTAATGCCTGTTTTGCTATACTCAGGTGCRTAAATGGACGTAGATATGACCACAGTCAAAAAATAGTGTCTGAGACGTAAAACGCCTTTTACCACTTCCAAGTTACTACTTCCTTTTTTATTTTACTTATTTTTGATATTGCTTATTTTAATATAAATCCCTTAAATAGCTATACATAGCTAATTTTTATAATTTGTGGTATGTTTATGCTTTTGCAGCCCAGAGTCCTTATATTTATTTTAAATGGGAGGGAACAATTAAATGTTTGCATATGTTATTAAAAAATYTTCTGAAATCGAAGCTTTTGAAAGGACAAGTATCTTTGTTTTCCCTTAAGTTAAACTTTTGTCATCCACTGGTGTTTTCTCACTGTAGTTTTCTGAGCACTTTACTGGTCTTGACAACTTTGCACTCACCTTTCAGCCCTTACTTTCTCCTAGTGGCAGTTTATTTTCTCTGTGGCTGTGAAAGTCACTCCTTTGTTGCTGTGTATAGAAATATTCGAAATCTCTTGTATGGTATTGTACCACTGAGGTGATCTATCTTGTTTAAAATGCAGTTTATGGTAACAGTATAATGGATCTCCATTACTCTGAAAGACTTGTGGAATTGTTTTAAAGGTATCATTTAACCATTGCCATGAAGTGGTTTGGGCCATGGCACACTGATGTCTAATGGGACCTTCAGAAGAATTTACAGAATTTCTCTAGAAAAGAATGAAAATTAAGTGCCTAGAAATTCATCACCCCTGAACACTTACTGTATTTTTATGTGCATGATGTGATTTAAAACATAAATATGCAACYTCACATAATATTTCAGAGTTGAGAATTTAATTTGATGATCCTAAGAAAAGCTGATGGAATAGCAGCTACTAGAGCTACCCCACCTGCCTGCCTAATACTTTCTCTGTACTTAAAGCAAATCTATGTGCTGCTTCTTGTCATGGAGAGTGGAGAGTTTTGCTTATGGACTGTTGCTACAGTCATGATACTTGAAATTTAGGTAAAAGTAGATCTGTGGGAAAGGATTTGTACAAACGCAAAGGAATAAGATGGTTACAAGGACACAGTTAAAAGGGGCAAGAGAGGAGAAAAGTGAATATATTTAAGAAGGTGGTAACTCCAAGCTTTAAGGTTACAGTAAGGAAAAAAGGGGACTCCAGTGTGCAACCAAAATTGAAAGGCAGGAAAGAACATTTGTAATGTTTTGGAGATTTGAAATAGATTTAAGGAATATCTAGATCCCATTTAACTTTGGTGTCCCACAGGTTTTACTTCTTGGCCAACTGGAAAAAGTACTGTAATGACTGGTTTTAATATTTTTACTCTGGTTAAATGCATTTGATTTGTTGTTTCAAAGTACTTAAAGTGATATGGGAAGTTTTGAAAAGAGATTGTGCCATGTTATGCCTCTGCAAATACAGAAATACCTAATCAATCACATACTACTGACTGAGTATTGCCAGGGGGTAAATGGTTTCTAGTCGAGGAGCAAGTTCTTGTGGTAAAAAGAGAATATCTTTTTAAGAGAAAATCTATAGGTTCGTTTCTGCTTCTGTGAATTATGACCAAGTAAATTGTTTTAGTTCTGTGAGCTGTCTCAGAACTGAAGCTTAGTGCATCAACTCTGAAATAAGAATGTGTATTAAATCTTGTATAGTAGTGTATGTCTGTCAGATCTATAATCTTGTACTGAACTTTGTGGGCGAACATGTGCTGATGCTGTTACGGTTTTAGTGGCAAGCTGTAGATTATTGTGAATATAGTTTTGCACTGATGTTCATTGTATTTGTCTAGTGCATTTCTTTTGAGGTGCCAATGATTTATCTCTTAAGAAGTTGTTGAAGCAAAAGGTTCTTCAGTGAAAACATTTTTGTTATGAAATTTGGTGTGTATATTCTCTGCATAGTTTGAATTAAGACATTTCACGCAGGATTCTTAGATTCAGTTGAAAATATCTCTCAGAAGTGTTTTCAGCTCTCTGGGTACATGGATAAGGACTTCTGTGATTTAGGGCTCTTTTTTCTGAATCTCACGAACATGAAAAGAAAAAATAAAGAATTTATGAACAAATTATTTGCCACTGAATATAAGATGAAAATCTCTCTCCCAGTCCTACAAGTACTTGTCTTCATCTTTCTATGTCATTAAGATTGTGTCAATGTTTTGTTTCTTTTTATCTTTTACTTTTGACCAGCATGTTAAATGTTCTATAAATTTCTAAAGTGACTGTATTTCTAAGATTTCGTAGTTGGAATATTCCGTAAAGAGAATCTACAAGATTAATAGCATGGCAGAAAAGCCTGATATGAATTTCATATTGTATAGGTGAACTTGTTGTGAATGGATAGTGTGTCTTAATATTAATTGAACACAAATAAAAAAATACCTTTCTTTTAATACCCTACATGGCTGTGACAGATATGAATTTGCTTACATAAAAATAAAAAATGTTTATGTGTCTGTTTCAATATGTGGATATACCTGAAGTCATGATTTTTAAAATATAATGTTGCTGTAATAAAATTACAGACTGGATTCTGCTACTTCTAAGTAAGCAATGGTTTTAATTCCCTGTGGTATTTACAGAAGACCTTTTTGCTTATGAACGTTTTCATGAAAAATAAATATATGCCCAAAAATTGTGATTTTTAAAGGAATGTGTGATAGTGGAGTCTTCTAATAATGCAAGTTTTGAAAGTTAATTTTTATTTTTCTATTGCTATGTATGTGTGCTAGCTCTTCACAGAACCAACACAGTGGTAGGTGGTTTCRATGAGCACTATGTGTCTGACAACTGGACCCTGTCTTCAGAGTCGGTTTTGTAACTTGAAGTCATTGCTATAGAAACACAGCAGGATCTCTCAGGACTAATTTCTTAAACTGCAGTGTGATTCAACAAACAAAGAACCAGCCATAATTTCAGTTGATTTTTAGAATACTAGTGAAAATTAGAATGTTGGCTTGTTGCGATTTTAATGGAAGTTTCTTGGAAAATTCTAATATACTGTGGTAGAAAATACTTTTATCATGTAGCTGAGATTGCTTGTTCATTAAGATCAGATAGCCAGTTAAAGTTTGAGAAGTATGATTTTAAATATGGTATCTGTTTTCAATAATACAGTATTTCATAATACCATTGCCACTATTCAAAATACTTTAATGACAATGAATACTTCTTTTTAAAGGGTATTCTTCTTTAGTTCTAAAAGGAGAAGTTTAGTTCTCCTTTAGTTTCTAAAGAAGAACTAAAGGGAGCTTCTAAAGAAGGCATTTACATCAGGAAGCAATGATAATCAATGAGAAATAATACTAAGATTTTTCAAGGGAGAAAGAAGTAGCCAGCCATTGGCTTTGTGAAAAGCTCTGCAGTCCTTATTTTGTCTCATATATATGATTCTTGGTGAGTACTCAGATTTTATTCCAGGTGAGTGAAAAATCTACTTTCAAAAAATAAAATACCTTCTGAAAACACAAATGGTAAATTGCATTAGTTGTACTCTTAGTGTACCAAAAGTACATATGCTTTGCTGTTTAGGTCCAGACTTTGGCTGACCAACTAATTCACTTAGAATTTTTTGCATATATTTGTACAGGTTTTTTTTATTAAAACATTTGAGAACAAGTACAAAGCAAAATTTTAAAAACTCCATTGCAGTAAGRTGACATTGAAAAAGATAAGCTGTATAGAAGGGAGGAATGTAGTTAAGAGACGTCAAAATTATATAATGTCTGGAGGCTTTATGCAGGCAGTATAACCATATTCAGATTACTATATAAATCAAAAGATTTTTAAGAGGCCTAGAAGAAGTTCATGTAGTTAAACAACAATAAAGAGAGGTGTTAGAAATAAAAGATACTTTAAAATGTAGATGCTCTCCAAATGATCAAACCAGAAAAGAAGTAAGTTCTGGCATGCATTCTAAAGCTAAAAAAAATCCCCTATCAAACCTGAAGGAACAACTAATTAGACCTAAAAAAAAAAAAGAAAAAAAAACCCCAAAACAATAATTAGGCTTCCCCCATCCATCCACCAGAAGTAAATACAGAAAACCATGGTAACACAAGACATAATACAGTATTAAGGAAATAATACCCAAACAACAATTTCTAAGAACTACATACTAGAGTCTTTTTAATGCATATTTCTAAAACATGTCACAAGCAGACAGAAAGCTGGTAGTGTGCTAGTAGTGCTGGTAGGGAACAGAGTAGCAAAAGGATCTTTCAAAGATCGTTTGGATCCTTTGGATCTTTGATAACGCTGTTGTAGAGAAGTTTAAAGTGTTTTTTATCTATTACAGAAGCGATTAGAGATTTTCGTGCTAGATCCAGTATGTATTGGTAGTTAATCAAGAAATATCCTACGTTGAAATGTCATACAAGTAGTCTTGTGACTGGATCAATAAAACAAACAGCAATAAGTCACCCTCAATAGTACTCATTCAGGGGTTTTCAAGGAACTCAAGTATGAAATTCTTAAAAATGTGTATACTTTGTTTAAGTTAATGGTAGGCACATGAAGGAAAGGGGACAAGGGTGGTACCAATTTTAAAAAGACTTCTAGGAGTAATGCTTGGAACTCTAAACAAGTCTGAAATCCACCCTTGATTTTTAAAAAAATAGTAAAAATATAAGATGTATGTATTGGGTAATATCAATGTAGTTTTCCAAAGCAGTCATGCACCAAAAATCCATTGCATTTTTGAAATTGCAATTAGAAATGTTGTCAAGATAATAAAGTGTCCAGCAAAATCCTTGGCCTTCAAAGGATACTACATTTTTATGTAAGTAGAGGGAAGTATTTTTCAATACATTACTTGCCATTAAAAGTTAAGAAACAGATAATAGAAATATTAAATATTCATAGCAGCAGGCAGGTACTTGTTAGGTCCCAAAGACATCTGTTGTGACATTTGTGCTGTTCAGAGAGTCATTTAAAAATATATATACTAGTGTTACATGATTTGTAAAGATAATCAAAATTAAAAACCTAGTTATGTAATAGTGACAAATTGGGTGATACAAGAGCTGGAGAAATACAGTATCATGTGCATGTATAGTGTCAGGACATACTAATATGCTCAAAGCTATAGTATGTTATAGTGGTCTACTGCTTAAAATTGATCTAGCTGTCCATTTGGTTAGTACTAAAAATTAAGCTCAAATATAGTAAACAACAAATGTATTRTTAGGAAGGACAATTAAAAATATCACTATACTATTGTGTCATGCTTGTATCTGGAATACTGGTTATCTATCTCCTTTTTAAAAAAAGAGCTGAAAAGGTACATAGAAAGATTACAGAAATCAGAGTAAGGGAGATTAGAACCAAGGAAAATGTACATTAAAAATACTCAGCTTCAAGAAAAATTGTTCCTCAGAATGTGCCGGTGGATCATTGAAGGGCATAAAGAAAATTAATAGAGAACAGTAACATTTTCTGTTCTTTATGCCAAAGACAGGTCATATAATTAAATTTTCAGCTAATGTATTAAAACAGAATAAGACATTGGGGTTTATTCACTCAATATAGTAAAAAATTATCAAATGTATTGCTACAGGATATTGTAGAAATTGGAATTATAATAGGTGTAAAGTCACAATAGCATTGATCAGACTTCATAACCAGGGTGGTCCAGGTGCAACTTTTTCCTCAAAAATTCTCTTAACAACTGATAATCAGAAAGCAAGAGAAAGTGTTTTTGGAAATAAAYKAGCTTTATTTCGTGTAGTGCTTTAGGTATTTTGCAAGACATTTTGACTTATGTGTGAAAATCAAAWWTGTCTTCATCTGTTTCTGAAATTAAGAGGGATGTTCATATTGGAAAGCAAGAAACTTGTAATTTAGTGGCGACTAATATTTTASTTTTCTTCTTTCTGTAAGGTTGAATGTTGCTGGCTTTAAACTCTGGACCACCATGGAAGTAGCCACTCAAGCTATGTTGAACTAATGCCATTTATTCTTGAAAATATTAAAAGATTGTGGTGTTGCTGCTTATGTGTCATGAAAACTAAACCCCAGAGGGTCGGGAGGTAGACCCCACATATTTCAGAAATGTCCAGGCTACCTCTGTGTAGCTTCTTCAGCCTGGTGCTACAGATAATTAGTTTGATTGCAGCAAGTTTTGGGGTTTAGCAGAGAGACTCTGTGACATCAGAGGCCTTTGAATATAGATTATAGATGTAAAGAGGGGGAAAACCAGAACGTTAATGATAGGGCTTCCAGAGGATCCAGCACAGAAGACTGTAATTAGATAAATATGTAATTTGTTTATAACCCCACAAGTTTCAGTCTAGCAGTGGGGAGCTTTGTACAAGTTAATGACCCTTTTTGCTATATACCCATTAATTTTTATTTATTGAATTTCAGCTGCAACTTTATTTCGTGATAAAATTAAATTTCATTCTTTTTTCCAGAATTTGCACAATTCTGCAAATTGGCCTGTGATTGGCTCATGTAAAGAGCAAATAAATTCTTTAATCATTATGTCAAAACTTTTTTGACTGCTCACTGCTAGTTACCACTTATAATAAAGCTAGGTAAGGGACTATGCAATGAATTCTAGAAGATTTTAGTGTGAAATAAAACACGGTTTAAACAATCTTCAGCTACATCTGAGGAGAGAAACTGGATTAAATTAGTTCAGTGGGAGTAGAAATATATTAGGTCTTCATTGKAACACAAGGTTACACGAGCAATGTGAGACTATTCATATGTTGTGAAGCAGTTAATTCTTTAAGTGGAATATTTTCAATCATATTTCTTATTCATCCAAAGGCTTTTTGAATTAATCTACAAAACCTAATGATTAGGCTATCAATTTTAGCAMCTTATTATTTAACAAGTGTGTTCTCCTGAGAAAAAATACTTCTTTGTTCATTATTGGGRTCTATATTGATTCTTTTATTTGTATCAGGAAGGAAAGAGGGATTGCACATCCCATAGACACATCTTGAATATGTSTAATACGTAGGAGTATGGGGAGATACAAAGGGCTTGTTGATAATTTTATGTAGATCAGCTCATACTTTTATCTCTCTGAAAATGGAATGCTTAAACAAATTTTTTCCACATTAATATACTACTAAATATTGTACAACCAAATCTGTTCAGTAAATACATAAACAATTCATRATACTGAAAAAATTTGCTCTTTTCAATTATATTCATGTTCTCCTCTACATTTTTTCCAAATTATATGATTCTATGTTCACAGGTACTTAGATATCTTTCTGTAATTTAGAATCTCAAGTATATTTCTGTGCCAAGTCTATACTGATGAAAAAGTACATAAAAATTTAAAATTCTAAGATTATTTGAAATATATAAAAAACCTCTTGGACATAGCTTGCAAATTTTTAATACTTACCATGATTATAAAAGTTTTTTCCTTTGCCAGCATTCAGCCTTCAATGGAAACTTATGACAAGAAAGTGAACAAGCAGAGAATGCAAAATATGGGGATATTGTTCCTTTTTTTCCTGCCAGTGCTTGAAACCTACAAGGTACAAATGTCATATGATACAGAATTCATGTGCTCAATCCTACACATTCAGTATTTTATTTAGTTGAGATTTCATAAAATTTTAACCTGTAGCATGTACAGAATATTAGAATATTAGGGCTTACTTTTGATTTTTTTGGGCTTTGGTTTAGGCCCTAAAAAGATTGATCAAAATCTATTAAAATAATAGACAAGCCAGAATATYGGTGATAAGAATACTTAATATGCTGTGTACACAAGACATGACAGCAACAGCTAAAAAGCATTTTAAATGAGAACAAACATAAATTGAACATACAGTGTCAATAATGTCAATATGTAATGTGAATCTAATTCTACCAGAGATATGTTAGTGTAAGATATRTGGAAAATTTTGAGTGTAGTTCTGAAATGCTGAGATTTTTTGTTATTAACCCCAAATCATGACATTTTAGAAATGTTATGCTATTCATAAATGTTTCCCATAAGCCCTTCTCCCTCTCTCTYGATCTTCACAGGTGCATATTTTATTGCACCACAGATGCAGAAAAATAGTTATGTAATATCTTTGGGTGAGATTCTTAGACGAAGGGTATTTTTTTTTTATTACTATTTGCATGAAACTCGAGATGTAAGATTCAGTTCCCAGCTATGTTACAGTAACTTGCTGGCCTCAGGCAATTGCTTTAGTCCCCAATGTGTAAAACAGAAGTAATATTCCATATCTATAATGATCTGGCTGTCTGATTTATTCAGTTGTCAAAAGTAGGTTTTTCAGGCAAAGACAGTTGCTTACGACAATTTGTGTGCAAAGCACAGAGGGTATCCTGTCACTGTCACATGCTTATCTAGGTGCTGCTAAAACAAGCTATCTTCAGAAGCTAAAATCTCACAGAGCTTTCTCCTGGAGGTTTCTGTTTTCTAAGTGGAGCAGTTAAAGCTTAGCTTTAGATTCAGCTGCACAAGAATTGGTTTTCTTACCAATACCATTTTTTCTCTRAAGCAGGAGAAAAAATATATTGTCAGAAGTGTTTTTTATCATCAGATACTATAATTATGCCATCTGGGCTGTTGAGAGGATGACATGTAAATATTGARGTTCCCTTTGACAAGAAAGAAATTAGGGACCCTGAGGTCCCCAGGGAACGCTGCAAATTGTGTCTGGATTATGTGAGGAAAACGTTCCCAGAATCTCTTCCTCTAGAACTGCAGCAACTATTTGGGGTGATGGAAGAACTTCCCTTTTTCTTACTTTTCTCGTTCATGCCCTTCTCCTGTAATTCACAGGGTTTATGACATCYATTCTTTCTGCAGTTGGCATTCCTATCTCACTGCCCTGTGCCAGCTCCCACGCTTGCTGCCTCCTTACTTCACAGTTACCCCTCTCTTCAGATTTTCTAATTTTTGTAGTAGCTAAGATTGATTCAGTGAGAAGCAAAAGGGAGGGACTGGTGGAGTGAAAGAGAAGATTTTTGAGAATAACTCAAAATAATGTCTTTCTTTGATGGAAAAAGGGCATTCAGCAATGGACTAGCATGGAGTGTAACCTCAGCACTGGACTGCAACGTGGCATCCAGGTGTTTATCCACAAAACTAAATCCYGTGGGTCCAATATGTAAAGTAAGAGGTTGTACTCTTATCCTTTTGCTGACTGACAAATCCAGTTTCAAGTGCAAGATGAAAAACRACCTTGAACTGTGAGTATCTTAAAACCAAAGTATTGTTTGCCAGTTTTAAATTTCTGGATAGATATTAACCTGCCAGTAAGAGCAAAGTTCTGAGCATGAATCCTTCCCGTGTCCTCAAATGGCATTTGTTGCATGAGCAAGACTTGCTCACAAGATAGAAAATCAGATAAATATATTACAGACAAGAAATTGCACAGTGAAATTCAGAAGTCTGTTAGAGCATGGGTGGCAAGGATCTAAGGAAGCAGATTAAAGAAAGCAGGATAATGTTGAGACATAAACTGTCAGAAAAGTGAAAGAACAGCAAATATAGCAAGAAGTACTGCTACTACCTATCGAGGTGTTCCCTTCATGAAAATAACAATAGTTGGGCAACTTATTGAGTGCACACACTCAGGAATCCAGAGTTAGCTGGGTTCAGGCTAGACTTGTGCCATGGAAAGTAAAGAAAAAGTGTGATGAAAACTGGGAAAACCTCCTTAGAAGTTTGCAGTTGACAGACTTTGGAATGAGCATGATTTTCTGTGACTTCCATTTCCTTTTATGCTTTTTTGCTCAAATTGCTAAATGGATGAGTCACTGTGGATTGCTCGTTAGTGTCAGAACTATTGCACAAGTAGAAGAGCAGTTTGTATGAACCTTTCTTGCAGTTTCAAGTGTGTTTCTTCTTTCCTAGCTTAGGCTATAAATGGCTTGGTTGTTGGGTACTGTGTTTTTAGACATCCCTAGCACATTGCTCTCTTTTTCACACTGTAAGCAGACATTCATTGGTTGGATGTGGGATAACCAGAGTAGATTTCCTCATAGAGCTCTTAAATTAATGAGTTTTTAATTTGTAACTATAGAGTAGCTTTATGCACACATAGATAGTTATTCCCATAGGCTTTTTATGTAGGAGTAGAGATGCATTTAATTCTTTGCATCCCTCAGAACCCTCTATTCACCTCCTAATGGTAGCCAAGTGCTTCAGTTCTCTTTTGTTTTAAATGGGTTTAAATGATTTTGAAGGGTTTACAAGCTCTGCAGGTTTTGTTACTGAGTCCRGATGGAACTTAGTCTGGAGCTGTGGCTCATTTTTTAATCTCCCAGTCCTACAGAAGAGAGAACTGCATACTGCAGGTTGTCCTGTTCCATGTGATAAGCTATTGCACATGCCCTGGGTGAGKGGTGTGCAGGGGAACAGCCAGACTCCAGCTGCACCAACAACCCACGCAAATTCAGCATCTCCAGAACTCCCATGACATGCCAGTTCTTTGCTGGTCCAAGGGTCCAAGAGGAGAAAGGTCTGAGACCCCTCCAAAAAGGCAGCTAGGTGCTCTTATATCCACTTCCAAAACAGTTCCTGCAGGTGCCCTCAGGCAGAATGGGGCCAGCGCCATGAATGGCTGCAGAGCTGACTTAGGCCAGGMGGGTACAGAACAGGACTAGAAACCAGTGCAAACTGAAAGGCAGCTGTGATCAAGGGCWAATGCTCCAACACCATTCCTAGGGTGACAGCAATAACATTTTTATTTGTTAATTCATTTATTCTGGCAATTATATGTTAATTCATTTCTTCTGGAATTTGTTAATTCATTTCTTCAGTTAATGTGTCAAACTATAGTCTGTACAAATCTCAGCAATTTATTTAGGACTTAASATAGATATATTGCATTAAATTGACCTTGTTAAGTGGTATGCCAGCAGTATTAATTACAAAATCATGCCATACCTAGAGCATTATTTTACATAATGTTTTGCTAATACTCGATTTATTTATTATATTTTTGCCTCAGAATTTAGAATATTTTGGCTAAATTATTTTTCTTCCCTTTTTCCTATAAATTTATATAACAATAATTTTAAAAAGCATAGCTAGTCTATAAATTTTTATCCAAATAAGCAAGAGTACCCATAAATTAAATTACATGAGCTATATAGGAGTTCAGACAACACTCAAACCATTAAAAATATTTAAGCACCATAGTTAATATATTATCACAGGTGAAACATACTGATTTTTTCTAACAAATAATGTTTCAAGAGCTCTCTTAGTATTTTTCATTTAATAGAATGCAGAGAAGGGAATAAATTTAGTTTAGCAGAACCTCTCAAAATAATGTGACATTGCACATGATTAAAAATTGAAAATCAGCAAAAAGGGAAATAAATATTCAAAATACAAGTATAACCTATTCCAGAAATAAACTGTATTTATTTCTGTTTGAGTGCATCATCAGTAATATTTAATTGAATTGTCCAGGACAGTCAAAACAAGAAGGTTGTACAAATACTGTTCCACACCTCTACCAGCTTTTCCTGAAGCAATGTTTGGATTTGGAGGGAGAGCTGAGAGAGGATTAGAGAAAGGGTGATGTCTCKGTGTGAAATGCATATACTCAGTACAAAGTAGCATTAGAGAAAGGGTGATGTTTCACTGTAATGCTGCCTTAGTGTATTGCATGTTCTCAGTATCTCATACCTATGAGATGCTGAAATTTTTCATTACTTGGCTGTAACCTGTGTTCCTAATGTAAGGTATTTCCTGATCTTTCATCTCCTTTCATCTGGAATACCCTAAATTTTTGGGAAAGAGAGAAATACATAATAATAAAAAATACACAACACATACTTGTATGTGTAAATGTTTGCTGCCACATTCTTCAATTTTTTTTGCACGCTTTGAGAAATTAAAACTCATATTGGCCTTTATTCAGCCTTTCTACCAAGCAATAGCACTTTTGCCAGGAGAGGCTATTTGATATAGGGCATGAGGAATTAGCCTGATGATTTAGCCAAGTACCCTGTTCCTGACCCTGTCACCAGTCTTCAGCATGGCTTTTGAAAAGCCATGTTCCCCATTTTTCTTTCAGCTTTGGCCTGATGTTTGAGACTAATAACACTGATTGTTCTTTTTACAGCACTGTGACATCTACAGGTGACCAATGCTTTGTTGGCCGTATTTTGTCTGATTTGGAAATCTTCTAGCCTTTATGTCCCAGCTGAGCTGATAAATAGTGAAGAAATGTTCGTGTCATTTTCATTTTACATATCTAAAAATAGTGTTATGAAGAAACTAGAAAACCTGGTTGCCTTGATGCTTTGCATGATTACTGGTGAAAGCAGACAGCTTTAGGAGAAGGCTTAGAAGAAAGCACATTCGGTGAATAAGTCATTCCAGATATATTGCATTTTCCTCGGCCAGAAAGGGCCTRGCTGAAGCTGAGTAAAGAAATAAGAATGGACTTAGGAGAATGAAGGCAAGGGAAAATACACACAGAAAATGTGAAGAAAATAGGACAAGAACAACAGAAAAGAAGCCCAAAAATAGATTTTAAACTAAGTGTTCAGCTTTTCCTTTCTAATCTGCTGGCGCATTTTTGCAAGTCTTTTTAATGTCTTTGAAATTGATTATTTAATTAAAATTTCATCTTAGTAATAGGTTGAGGTTGGTTCTTGATAATTTGCCACTACTAATCCTATCCTTTTCYAATATACTATGAGGCTTTTGGCCTCAAAATTAGCCTGAAAATTATTATTACTATTATTATCTAATAAATAGGAAACTTTCTCAAGCTATCATTATTTTATTTATAAATCTTCAGATTACACTAATAACTGTCCTGTTTTACCTTGTGAAGGGAATAAAGACATAATTATATGAGATCTTGCTATGTAGATCACTCTCTGTCAGTCAAAGGCAGAGAGAAATTTCTGGGAAAATCTTGCAATGGAGCCTTGTGGTACCTGTAGGGAGCTTGCAGGAAGGCTGGAGAAAGACCTTTTACAAGCTGGAAAGGGCTTGTAGTGGTAGGACAAGGGGGAATGCCCCTAAGCTGAAGGGGGGTAGATTTTTATTAGACATGAAGAAGAAAATCTGTACTATGAGGGTGGTGAGGCACTGGAATAATTTGTCCAAGAGTTTGTGGAGTCCCCATCCCTGGAGGTGTTCAAGACAAGACAGTGTGGCTCTGAGGAAGGTCATSTCTCTATAATTAACAAAATGCTCATAACTTAGTCAATATGAGCTAGAGATTTGTTCTTCCCATGTGTGATTTTTCTGACAGAAATGAATGTCAAGACAAAGTATCTAATTTTCTTTCRTATTTTGTAATGGATTGCATTTTCTCTGTAACACCTTTAGAAAATATATCTGCAATAGAATTTCCATAATGGGAATTTCCATAATGTCATGGGTCCTGCTTTGTTTGTACTCAATTCACATCCATGATAATCCTTTAGGACATAGTACTGCAAGGTGCTGAGCAAAACTGGGGAGTTACTGAGCAATGTCAGTTCTCATAGAAACCAGTGAAGTTAAGGGCAATTTGCTACCCAAGGAGACCTTTAGTACTTCAGAGTAAGTTAATCTATTTGTCTAGTAAAATAAATGGATAAGACTGGGGAGGAAAGCATCTTACCTGTGGCTCCCCTGAGGTGTATCTCTGCTGCAGTCACAGGACTGCAGGCTGGCTACTTTGGCACAAAGCTCTGCAAAGGCTGCAAAACCTGTCCTGGAGGGAAAACAGCACCTGCCAGCAGGGTTGACATGTTGGGCATGTGACAGAGTTTCAGAAAACATCTGCCAAATCCAATCATTGGTAGAAGGTAGTTTCTGAATCTGACAAAGCACAGTCATGAGCTGAATCCAAGTGTGTGGTGTGCTTGGGCCAGTTGGGACCTGGGCCACTCTAAGTATAGGCAGACGTAAAAAATCTTCAGTCTGGACCAGCTAAATTTTTTTGGTGTTTCATCTTAAGAAGYCCCATGTGCACTGTAATGTCCTGTTCTGCTGCCCCCTGTCCCAGAGTAGTCAGCCAAATCTGGATTCATAATCCTTTATAAGAGGCACCTCGCTAAGCCTTGTTTTCCTGCACCMTCTCTACAGACAGTGAAGAAATACTAAAATCTCTCATTTCCAAATYGTCCTTGAAGGTTTTGCTGTGTAAGTACAAGAAATTATATTKGGGAACATTTCTAGGTGCTGCTGCTGCTAACCTATGCCGTTAATGTCTTAGGATGGACCAGGCACAGTTTTAGCCAATGCTGGTGGCCATTTCATGTCTTCAACAGCTTCTGGGTACAGTTTGAGCTTTAACACCATCCATAGATAATTTCCAAATGGAAGCTTGGATGTGCCCCTGCTGTCGATGGTGAGAGTGTTCAGCAATGTGGCTGCAGGATGTTCTCTGTCAGCCAGCAGCAGAAACAGATGAAGACTGAGAATATATTTTATTCACTGGTGGAGAGGGTTTTCCATTCTAATACAAAGTACAGGTGGAAGAAGTAATACCAGCTGTTATTTAAAGGTGTTGTAATTTCAGCATTCATACTTGAAGAAAGATCCCTAGCCTCTAGTGTCTTCTAAACATTTGGTTTCCAAACACATTCTTGGGTTTCCTTGGAAGCTCTTCTAATTGTCCGATTATTGGCATGGATTGGGTTGAGAGCGAAGCTAATTGTCACTTAACWTAAAATTAAGTCTTGTGAATTCAAGCAATGACAGTGGCTAGTGGTGCCCCATGTTCAGATCCTGACTGTAGAGGTTACATTTGGATTGTCTGAAGAACTTCTCTAAGCAAGGAAGTCTTCATTTCTCAACCGAGAGAACCACTTTTCACTGAGAACTAAGAGGTTGAACWCAAACTAAGGAGAGCCACAATCCCTTTGAAAGTGTATTGACCACCGAATTCATGGCCAAGTGTGGCCACAAATACTTTCAGTTTCAGGTGCTATACAAGGAACCCTGACCTTCTGAAATGTGATTAGCTGGAGACAACAAACAGCAGGACCAAGACAGGCACCTCATGTTCAGCATTTCCCAAGCACATCTGCAATGTTGCAGAATATTTTACTTAAACCTTTGTTTCTGAGAGTAACCCTTATCTTTGCAAGAAATCTGAGTTATATCCAGAGATTATRAATAAATTTGTTAATATTCAGATAGCATTTTGAATCCTTCTATGCTCTTTTACATCAAAGGTTAACTCTTCTATGTATAACCTCATTAGTTTTGTTAGTTTTAAGTATATGCCTAGCCTTGTTCTTGGCTTTGTAAAAGCTGAGCAACATTTGCAGAATCATGTTTAATGAAGCTTTGGCATTTAAGGGTATTGCAAATGCAAATATCATGGTATGAAAGTAATATTTGTGTGTTATAGGAGTTGAATCCTGAAATATATTTAAATATAACAGTATGGCACTTGGGCTTTTCCTTGAAGTTTACCACTATCTGCCAAATGTTTGAGAAAGAGGGGAGGGGAGGAAAAAGGAAGGAAAAGGAAGAGAAAAGAGAAAGAAAATTTTGCTATGCAGGAATCAATGAAAATGGTCTATTTTTGTACCTAAAGTTGAGAAGCTAGTCTTTTTGTTTGTTTACTCATTTTCTACTGTTGGTTTTTACTTTGTAAAAACCTTTTCTTGTACACAGTCAAATGCAGAACAAATGCAGGGAAAGGCAAATTAATTCATGTGAGCAGCATATCCAGCCTGTCCTAGATGCTAAGGGTACACGTATAGCTCCCTTGTAATATAATAATTTGTAATCACAATATAACGTATAACCATAAGAGTATAATAATCTAATATGACAATAGTGCAAAATATATGTAGGGAAGCATCTTTTTAAACCCAGGAATGAGTGGTATATAAAGCATAAAGGAGCATAAAGGTTTGAATTCACCAGACATTTTAAGCTGGCTCCTGAGTTATTTTATGCYTTTTTTAGTCTTACAATAGCATTTGAAATACCATTGTGCTCTTCTTCAAAGTCAAGTTAGTGCTATTGTATATAAGCACAGTTCTTTCACCATTTTTGAATATGGGGTCAGCCAATTTTGTTGGGGGCAAAGCTCTGAGGAAGGATAAGCAGGAGGGCTCTGATGACCTTGTCCATACATGCATACATTCTCTAGAGCATGTCACTTYTCATTTGTCCCATTCTTACTGCTCAAATGCAGTGTCTTCTTTTCCCACTGTAGCATGAGAGAATGCAGATGTCAGGACTGCTGGCCATGATCATTGTTCCAATCATAGAAATTCACCATTTGCACCTCTTCTKAAACAGCTGTAGGATTTAGGATGATCTGGCAGTTTCCAGCTCCCTGTTATGAATTATTTTCCTGTTCACTGTCAAGCGTGTGTGTGCAGGTGTCTGTCTGTTATGATGGGACAGCCAATGGATCACTGTTTGGAGATTACTGCTCAGCCTAAGCTTGCACAGCCATCCTAGCTGAAGATAACATTTAGCTCTCCTCACACTGCCTGTATGGCCTGAATACATTTTCATAGTGTCAGTCTTGATTTCKATCTTCCTCTCTGCCCTTCCTAATCTCTGATGCATGTAGCGGACACCATTAAATGGATTTTTCTTACATTTGAATTTCACTGATTTCCTAAATCCTGTTTGCCTGGAGGCAGAATGACAATGTTATTTCCTCCTTTTCCACTTGGCTCTCAGAGGCAGTGCTCAGGACAACGCTATATGTAGTCACTTAAGCATGACCAGAAGCACTCCTCATTATGGCTGGTTCTTCCCTTCATCATATTTTTCTTTCATATTTTTATAAAAACTTCACTACTGTTCCTTGTACTCATTCAGTTCTTGCTGCTTTGTGTCCTGAGCCACTGCTCAGATCATCATGCCTATTGAGAGYAGAAAGAGAGGCTGTGCCACAGAGCTGCTGCCAGTCCAGACAGCTGTACTGACTGAAGGTGTGAAAAGCTCATCCCACCAAACTGACATCATGCTGTTCCCACAGCTCCTGTGAACTTCTGTTTGTTTATTTTCTTAGTTTATGTCAGAGGCATAAAAAGGCAGAAGAGCTTTTGCTGGATTTGGATCAGAGCTGGAGATGGAGCCTGGTTTCTTCATATGTCATTGCTGTTGCAGGGCCTTCACCCCTGAAATTTGTCATGTGGAAAGTTTTGAATGAAATCTAGAAACAGAACACATGCTTTTACATCAAGGGTAAGTACCAGATTCAAAACTGTAATTTGAACTCCTTTTTTCTTCCTCCACTCAAAGGGCAGCTGCTTAGTCTTCAATCAAGAAACACATTTTATTTAATTTTATTAACTCCTAGTCTCTCTGGTGCATAGAGTTTTCCCTTTTTTATGTAACCAGGTTAAGACAACCTTGGCATAGTTAAGTAATTCAGTGCCTAGATTGACTTGGTGTCCAACAAGGATCTATCAGAAGGAGAGGTCAGTCTTCTCAGAGCATTCCTAAGACACAGCAAAGGGATTGTCCTGCTTCAAAAACATGGTTGTGGCAACTGCTTTCTTTTGAGGGCAAATCTAGAGTGAAAATTGCTCTCCCTTTCAGAAAAGAGCCCACTAAACATTTGACAAGGAATTGGGAGAATAAGATCTGCTGTTCTTTAACGTATATCTTTCTAGAAAAACTTTTGTAGTATTGTGCTACAAGTTATTTAAACTAAGGAAAGACACTTTCTACTTTCCCTCTTAGTGGTATATCATGGTGAAAAAAAGGCATCAAGATTCAATGACTTAAGAGTGGGAAAGGAAGAACATTGGCAAGGGAGCATCATAGCCATACCATTTACTGGTCTTTGCTTCTACAACTGGTTATTTTGTCRAAGACAGCATGGAGGATAAATGTTACAAGCAATCTGATCAAGCAAAGAAAGTGGGTGATGCCTTTGATCAGGGAATTGAACTTTAAGGTTAAATTAATAGAAGGTCAGAGGCCCATTAAATTATTCCAGGTGCAAAGCAGAGTTTTAAGGAGAGTAATTTTGGCCTTAGGTACCAATCTTCACCCAAATACAATTACATTTTCAATAACACAAAGTGCATTTTGCCTGGGATTGTTTTGGTGCTGTGGGGATTACCAGTGCTACGTTTATGCTGAGTCAGAGTTCATTCTTAGGAGGCCTTCAAACTGGCTGGTGCTTYAGGGCTGCTGTCGCATGTATTCATTTTTAGTGAAGCCTTCCTCTAATTATAGCACAGCCACACAGCAGTTCTCTGGACTCTGTATTAAACTTTGTGTCAAATCCTCATTGTCTCTGTAGGAACACAGCTGCCAGGAAACTCAGGGGACAACCTTGTCAGACCTCTGAACATTTCAAAAAGTGAAAAAYAGTGTGCTCCAAGAAGCCTGCATAAAATCTCACACTTGGATTCAGCTGATGTTACTGTGTCAGCATGAGTTGCTTGAGGGAGGAGAGAACAGCAATGCTTTTCTATTTCTAAACACTCTCTTTTACATTTGTTTAGTTTATGCAGCATAGTTTCATTTCAATCTATGCAGTGTTATACTGTTGGCATGTTTCTTTCACTATTCACTTAAAATAGAGACTATAAAATAGGGAAAGTAAACTGCAGCAAGGGGGACAGATGGAATTTTTTCCTCTTATGTAAAAAAACAAAGTAATGAATATGTATGCAATCACTTTTATGCATGTGGCATACAATGAATAGGTCTTTGTGTCTCTGTCATAGCCCCCTAAGATGCTACAACCTCACAGAGATTCKTATATAAAACAAATTTAATGCATTTAATTAAATTAAATGAGTGTCTTCTCATTAGCAAAAGGGAAARATGCCCCTTCTTGCAGGGAGTGGCAAAAAAAAATTCCACAGATATTTCATTAAAAATATTAATGCTTTTTTTTTTTAGACTAAAAGAAAAATAATTCCATAATAAAAATAAGTTGCCTAGGAAGGAAACAAAGCACACTTTCAAYAACTGCTCTCTTCTACCCTCTATCAGTTCTTCTGCAGCAGCCATCGTCCAAATAGCTGAAGGGCTTCTTTTAAGCCTCTCTATGGATCTCTTTTTGTCTGATTTCTGTATTAATTTACAAAACCTGTGAAAGGAAATGTAATCACAGCAACTAACAGTAGGATTCACATTCTACAACATTTTCTAAGGAAGCTAGGGTCTTATTTTGTAAACAGCTGGCAGAAATTATTTGCAGTAATGTATTTCATCAAGTAGTCTGAAGAGTCAAATGTAGTGAAAAGTTCATTAAATATATCTTAATGAAAACATGTGTTGTCAGAACAGAGACTTTAGGTCAGTGCATATCTTTGAATACTTCTGAAGCTCCACTGTACATACCAACTATTCAAAATAAGAAGTAAAATATGCAGAAGGGAATTTTCTGTTGAGTCTAGTGAGACAAGCATCAAGCCCTTTTTTTGTCTCTACATCTGAGTGATCTGAACATGAAAGATTTTATTTTGTCTTCAAAAATGTGCTCAGAAGAAGGCAATTCCAAGACAGTTGATTCAAATGAAGCTCAGTAATTGAGTAAACAGAGGCTCATACTATATCCCCTGCAATATCTAAGCATGGCTCAGGAGTGCCGTTGGAAAAGCTAAACTCCAAAGGATTTCTGGACTGAATTCTTGCTCCTTGCTTACCTTGTACTGCCTGTGAACCCACAAACGTAATGCCCAATAGGTTACTTGAAAGCAGGTATGACAGGTTCTTATCTAACATTGAAATCGTGAGACTGACTAAATGGAGCATTGTTCTTACACTTTCTGTTCCCTGGCCATTTTCTATTTGTCAGGTTACCGTATATGTGCATTTATTTTAGAACCTATTGTTCACTGTTTGGCTAAGTCATAATTAAGCAAATACATCCTTTCATTTACCGTAACACTGAGCTGTTGTTTTGAAAATTTGTGCTGCTTAATTTACAAATCCAAGATTATTTCATCTGCTGTCTTTTCCAGGAACACAATGGACTTTGCCAATCATTGCACCAAATTTGCTTGAGAGATAAGAATTAATATGAGCTCATTCAGCTTTGCCATCTATCATGCAGCCGCATTGAGTGRCCTCTTTAGTATGCAATATAATTAAATGTTGTCCTTGAGGAGTTTACATATTGCTTATTTTCATTCTCCTGTTATAATGGGAAAATTCCTTCGCCTTATAAGCTTGATCTCCACAGTCCCATATGAAAGATGTGTTTATTTACTGTATTTCAAAATAGAAGAGATCTATTCCAGGAGGTAAAGACCATGTAAATATATTTGTTTTTACCTGAACAAAAGAGGTGGTACCATCATACCTACCTGAGGGGCCAAATGCTGGGAGTGCCCAGTGGGTCGGACCAGCCCTGGAGAACTGGCTCTGCACAGCCCTGCTCCTGTTCAGCTGCTGCTGTGTGCTGAGGCACCTCCGAGGCAAAGCCAAGGAATGAAGCATCGGCAAGGCCCATGGCTGGGCACAATCCTTGGTTTGTCCTCAGTGCAGCCGGAGGCTCCAACTCCAGCACAGCTCCTAAGTGGAGGGACCTTGGCCTCCCACTGCTCTTGCTCACACAGCCCAGCCACATCATCTCAGAACTGGTCTGAGCACCCACAGTCAGAGCTCCAGGAAGGGCAGAGACACGGCAGAGTCTGTGGATGCTCTCAGGGCCCCAGCAAAGAGTAGAAAAAATACTGCTGAATCTCCCATAAAGTGCTGTAGTGGTCCTGTATTTTGTAGCATCTCAGAATAATTCCCGCAGTGTTTCCATAGGAAAGTATGTGGATGCTAAAGAAGTATCATACTCTTCAGCTTCTCCTGAATAAGGCTGTAAAGCCAATGACAATATTCAACTCTACCTGTATGTAGAGCTAAGAATGTCTCTAATTGCTTCCAAGAGCACATTTCATAGAATCATGGAGTCATGGAATCAGAGAATCACAGAATCATAGTATGGCATGAGTTGTAAAGAACTTTAAAGATCATCTAGTTCAAATCCCTCTGCTATGGCAGGGATACCTTGCACTGGACCAGATTACTCAAAGCCCCATCCAACCTGGCCTTGAACAGTTTTGGGCATGGGGCATCCACAACTTCTCTGGCAAACCTGTTTCAGTGCCTCACCACCCTCACAGAAAAGAATTCCTAATATTTAATCCACACCTGCTGTCTTTCAGTTGCAAGCCTGTTCAGTTTGAAGGAAACCTAGTGATAGCCTTAACCTATAACTACATGCCCTTGTGAATAGTCCCTCTTCAGCACGAAACTAAAAGAATCTAAAACTAAAATGTATTATTCTTAATAAATTTGAGAAGGCAAATCAAACCAATTACAGGGTTTTCATTGTTTCTTCCACCTCCACAGCTAGGAGCATCCACAATCACTCTCATCAGGGCTGTAAGTGTACCCTACCTATCTACAATCCTTGCCTTCCAACAGTACAGAAGCTGGACAAAACACTGATAAGAGTATTCCACCTTAGGCACAGATGCAGACTACACATTCAAGCAGTCTTTTCTATCTCCAATATTCATTAAACAGATAATACTTAAAAGCATCAGCTAATAAGTTAGGAACTTACCTTGCTATTTTTATACACCTTATGCCTGCATGGATTAGCTAGTACAGGTTAAGTTGAAATATAAATTTCAAACAAGAGAAAGCACTGTCTCTTATATACTTTAATATCTACTTCCAGCACAGACTTCAGAATAGAGATTTAGCATGGCAGGAGACTAGAGAAAGCATAGATCTGAGCTTAAAGCAGGACAGCTTCACTTGACCAGAGTGCTAATACTTTGTTCTTGAGCTTACTGTTAATTTTCTTGGACCTTATATGTGCCATAAAAGTTTTTCCCTAGCTGCCTGCGGACAGCTTTCCATAAAAGCACATGGGAATCAGCTGACCAGGCTCTTCCATTATCTGTGATATGATACACTTCACCTTTCCAAGAATAACTATTCTCCCTGCTAAAACCAAGTAACAATATTCTGGCTCATTCTCCTTGGAGATCTCCAGAAGAGGACCAGCCTTACAAATACTAAGAGTAATTGTTGGTGGATCCCCTGAGTCATACAAATTAGGTGGATATTGCACCCCTAAACACCTTGTTCTCCGATAGAATGTTATGTGTCAGGTTTCATTTAATCACTCTTTGCTTGTTCTACATTATGTCTTCATCCCAGATAAAGTAAAGTCCAGTGCTGAAAATATTGCTTCATTCAAGTTTCAGCAATTGGAAGAGAAAAGAATCTTGGGGTGTTGAAACTTTACTATCTCCGATAGTCATTTTGTATAATAGAAAAGTTCTGCTCTCAGAGAATGCTTCCTCATAGCCCACTCCCAGTGTTTCAATGGTTATGTTTCCAGAGCCCTTCAGGCACCTAAATTTTTAATGTGCTTACAACATGACTTACTCTTTACAAAAGGCTCAGATCCAAAGAGTAGCATTGGAGAGAACCTGCTGAAATAAATTTCCTTACTCTGAGAAGCTGAGGGAACCTCTGACTATTTCTGTAAGAGCATTTTCTGTGGGAAAGTGCTTAGAGAGCAGAAGAATCTGGCTGTAAAGCATTCAGCATCCTTACTTTTAAAAGTTCAAAAATAGCACTGTAGAAAGATACTGAGCTAACAAATGAATAAAGCTAATATTGGGACAGAAACAGCATTTAATAAAACATCTTTCCATTGCAATTTATTGGACTAGTTAATTGTGGTTAAATATTTAGCAAAATTAATGTAATCGCTTTATTATTATGATTAATAATAATAATAATGATAATAATATATTTTAGCTACCTTGGTAGATAGAATTAACTTACTATTTTTCTAACAATCATTGTCACTGAGTGAACTTACAAACGGAGGGCAACCATCAGCCTTGTCGTGGGATGAGCTAACAACTGTCATCAAGTCTTACTGAAGTAGATTTACAGAGTTCTCAGGAAAGGAGTTTTTTCCACCCCAGTGAAGGGGCTGTTTGGGGGTGTGGTGACATGAAATGCAGTCTCACTAGACAATAATCTCTTCTGGCAGGCAATAATCAAAATCCTTTGGCAAGCAGCAAGAAGGATCTTTAAGTGGCTTCTGACTTGGAGAGTAAGACTGTTCATGACTAATCTATTTCTGGACAAAAAGGTACAGTCAAAAGTCCTCAAACTCAAAAGTCCTGCTTATGCCTTKCTCTGTTGTCCCTCCGACATGTATTGGGGTGGTTGAAGTCCTGCCTTAGGATCAGGGCTTGAGAACATGAACACAGGGCTCCTCTCTGCCCATAGAGGGCCTCATACACTCAGTTTTTCTGGTCRGGCAGCCTGTAGCAATGCCCACTATGAACTGAGGTTCTGCTTCCTTGGTAACTTTAGTTTTAAGCTGTCTTGACCAGCTTGGCAAGCCTGTGACTGAAGATAACCTTTGATCTTCTCTGACAGATGGACCCCATCAGCCCCACAGAGAACAGGCTTCTCAAAATGAGTCCCRTGGTCTAAGCAGTTGAACTCCTGGCTGTGGCACCAGTCCTGTAACCATTTGTTGACCTGCCAGATTCAACTGGTCCCCTCAAACCCATTTCCCTTTGATTGGGAGGATTGATGGAAAACCTCCCTGTGTTCCAGAGTCCCTTGCTGCTGCCCTCAGGGCCCTGTGATCCTCAATACTTGTCAGGGTGCTCCTGGCAGTACTCCTGGTGCCTACATGAAACAACAGCAGCACATAATAATCAGTGGATTGCATGAACCTCAGTCTCAGGGACACAAGCCCCTGATAAGCAGCACTCCTCTCTAGGGGGCACACCAGGTCAGTAAATGGGTTCCTCTGCACCTCTGGGAATAGAGTTGCCTACTACTATTTTACCCATGACCTTTTCTTTGTTGTGCTCATTATTCCACAGGGAGCAGATCAGGCTGCCTTCCCAGCTCCAGTATCTCTCCTGAGTTATGACAAGAAAGGTTGTGTTATACCCTCACCCTATGTCTCAACATAACATTGTTTGTATTTCACACTTCAGAGTGAGTTATGTAACAGCTACCATCATTAGGTAAAGCCCTAATAGTTTACTAGAAGGACCTTCCATGCTATATGCATACACAAAAAATCAACTTTCAGCACACTTACTGCACAAAAATCCCCTTGATTAAATTTGTAGTCATAATTGCATACAGATCAAAGTGCTAATCATCCTGGCTGGCAGCACCAGTGATGGAAAGCACTAATATTGCATCCAATATTCCCTTTGAAAAATGCCCTCTGACTATGAAATACAGACTTGCTTTGCATTTGCTGCCTTTATGGTTTTGGAGGTTCACAGAGCTGCATTTCTATCTTACAAGATTTTCTTGGCAGATGTATATCAATCAGCATGTTTTCATTAAGCTGGCAGCCACTGTAAAAACCATTAAATCTCTGAGCAGTTCTGTCCTAGGCAATCTGTCCTTTACTGTGGGTCTTTGCAGAGGCGCTTGTACTAAAAGGTCCTTGTAAAACTCATGGCCCAACGCTCTAATTCTGTAATGATCTCTCTGTCTAAAGATTCCTGAACCAGTGAAGAATTTATTATTTTGGCCTCTCCCCATACAGAGCTATCAGGAAAATAGGAACTAATGATAAATTAAGTCATCTGGGATTCAGAGTCGCAAGGAAGGAAAGATACTAACATTTTTTTTCATGCTTAGAGTGAAAAAAGAGGGCTCTAGCTACTCTGAGGAATGTTCATGACAATGATAAGCCTCCAGGCATGCTGGTACTGTATTTTTTTGGTACTCCATTCAAAGATTTGGTTTCTAAGCAAGTGTAAAAGGCACAGTGCTAAATTAGGTATCAGTAAAGCTCAGAGCTTCTGGAGGACACTGCCATGACCAGGCTCTTGGGCTTRAATTCTTGCTACAGGTATTTCATTATAAGAAGTTGAAAGGTGTTTCCAGATCAACGATCAAGCCAGGAGAAAATAAAATTATGAAAATATTAGAATATTCTGAGGATGAGAAAAAGAAATAATATCTTTTCTTAGACCAGCTGACAGAGCTTGTAAAAAGCCTGAGCCTTTCTTCCAGATGGGAAGCAAGAGCTTCGATTTTCTGATAAGCATAAGTGGAGCAGAGCATGCAGCTTGCAAGAAAATAGGTGATAGGATCATTTGGTCCCAGCCTAGAAAAAGAATCATAAGAAACATTGAGAAATTACTTCAGGATTGGAAGAGAAGGAAGAAATTTTATTTATTTTATTGACAAAATTTATTCTTTGGGTCTGTGTTGGGTCTATGACTTTAAGTATYTGGTTTGAATTAGAGTCTTAGAATTATGAATCTTAGTTCCCAAGTTTGTCTTTTGAAAGTATTTTATAAGTTTCCTCTGAATATCAGGGTGAATTGTCAAAAATGAAGTAGCTGGCCTGTGGAAATTTTTTTCCAGTTGTAGCTGTATTTTTACATCCTGCATTGATTGCATGTGTGAATTCTGTTTAGTACACAGTGGGTGTGTYGTTTTATCCAAGTAATTTCAAGGATGCTGTTTTGTGCACTGCATGAAAGTGTGGAGTATACTTGTTTAGGTGTTCATTGTGAGCACGAACACTGTGATCTGTGTTGCTATGCATTATTAAATAGGACAACCAAAGATCAGCATACTTGCCTCAGGAAAACTCGCTCCCCAAAAATAATGATTTACTGATACTCCGGTGCATTTGATCTGCAAAGAGCACTCATAAAACCRCCTTCATCATTCTGAAGATGATACTCACCAAAAATTGGTACTCTTCTAAGCAAATAAATCAGACCTGAATATTGTCACGACTTGCTACAATATAAAGTAAACAAAATATAGCAGACGTCACTGACCGTACACTTCTGCATAGACCAAACAGTTCTCTAAGCAAATTTCAATGTATATTGGGTTTAAAATTGCTTTAAATATGCTTTTTCTATGCTACACTCTGTGTAATCCAATCATTAAATGTATATAGCCTATTCTGGAAGACAACTCATCCAGAATATTCTCTGCCTCTGTCTCCCCCACTTCTCTCCTGAGCTTTCAACTACTCTTCCACAGCATATCAAACTTCTCATCAAAGACAAGCTTTCCATAAACCAGCATACAGCATACAAGTGAAAAAAACAGCACATATCCACAGGCACCATAATAAATGTCCCACCAGACTGAACCTGACTCAAAGTTCTCCTCCTTTTCTGTGCCATTCTCCTTCCAAACAGTCCATCCCTTTCCCCAAAGGCCCTATTTTTATTGACTCTTATTCAGTATACATATGATCATTCTCAAAATTCCTAATTTTGTCAGCATCCCTATCAAACTAGTGTCATCATTGTGTTCTGTACACTTTTCATATCAGTGTCTTGTTCACAGCATCCCATGCAAGAACATACGAGCAGGAGTCAGTAGTTCTGGCTACTGGCTTAGCAGATCAGTGAGGATATGATGAGATTAATTGGGTTTTATGCTACAATGCATAAATACTCACTGGAAGAAGCTGTCCTGGGCCATCTGAAATCTTTTTGATCCAATATTTGAGTGATTTTTTACCMTGTATAGTTTACCTTTAATCTCACACAACACTTACTACATAACTCCTTTAGTATTGACCTTTCTTATTACAATCATTTTAATTGGAATGCTGCAGAGCACATTGTGCCTCATAATGAAATAAGATAAAGAAGATTTTTGAGCTTCAAGTCAATGAGAAGCACTGGAAGGATAATAAAAAGCCTTGCAGAATCAGAGTGAAGAGAAAAATATAACAAAGTTTTTGCTGGAATTGCAAATAAACTGTATTCAGATACAATTTAGTAGACCAAAATCACAKAAGATAGTTGTTCAAAACATTGAAGCGAGGTGGGACATTGTCCCTAGTTGCTATTGCAATGGACAGAAGACATTGAACAGGTAGGTTACCTACAGGCAACTTTATTAAACAACACAGATGAGAATGTTCCARCAGGACATGTCCCATGCAAGTCACCTTTCCTTGTCATACCATCTATCCKGTATTATATGCTGTCATAGAAGAACAGGAGAGCTGGTGAGAGGTCTAGAGAACAAGTGTTGTGAGGACCAGCTGAGGGACCTGGGGAAGAGAAGAGGGGGCTCAAGCAGGATCTCATCTCTCTCTACAGCTACATGAAAGGCCATGGTGGTGAGGTCAGGGTTGTTTTCTTTTCCCAGGTCACAGCAGATAAGATAAAAAAGAACAGCTTTATGTGGTATCAGGAGGGGTTTAGAGTGGATATTAGGAAAAATGTCTTCACCAAAAGGATTGTAAAGACCTGGAACAGGCTGCCTGTCACAGCATATGGCRCAGTACAGACAGCCACCATACACAGAGTATCATCATAAAACTTCAGAAGGCTTCAACCCATACRGACTCACATCACTTCAAAAGGCTGTAAGCACCTGCCTCTTTTGTTCTTTAGCCCAGCCTTTTGTACCCCTTCTTGTTCATGCATTGCACCTGGGTGCCCTCTGTTCCCTTTGGTGATGGGTCAGTGCCCCTGGGCGCTCCATGGCTCGTTGCTGTCAGTGCTGCTCACCTGCATTTCAATGTAACCATTGGGTACGAAGCTCAGCTACAGCCCCATTCCCAATTACCACAAACTCTGTGCCTACAGCTGCCCAGGGAAATGATCTCTGGAAGTRTTTAGAGAATGCTAAGGGACATGTTCTAGTGATGGACTTGACAGTCCTAGATTAATGGCTGGATTTGATTATCTTTTCTAGCCTAAATGAATTTATGAGTCTACTGATATCAATGCTTAAAATCCTCCCATCACACAGGATGGAGAATAAAAAGATCTCTTTATTACACTAGCTGCAATAACCTGCTTCCTAGATATTCACTTCTGCAAATAATCTCTGTTGCAGGCTAGGAGACCATGGCCTGCTGCCCTGCCCATGCAGAGGAACCCTCTTTCCCATGTTCAGGATGAAGTAGTACACCTTAAAATTTAGTARTAAATGGAGTGAAAGGGCAATGACAAGAGTGAAAGCTTAGGAAAGGGAAAGATTTTCCTTGCCTTGTTAGTCCATGCAACTGTTGCCTATTCCTGAGACTTCTGTTGGGGGAAGTTTTCAGCAGAAATTTTCAGCTTCAAAATGCACTGAAGCCAAATTAAGATATTGCTGAAATTTATAGTGAAGAGGCCAGTAGGAATGTAGGCTTTCTGGACAGTTAGTGGCATTTATTGTTCCAGCAGCACAGTTTGTCTCCCCACAGGCATAAAAATAATACAGAGAATGTACTGCAATTGTGCTGTTACATAAGCTCCTGTAGAAGGTGTGATTGAGATATCTTTATATCAAGGTTAGTAACCAGCTTTCTACTTTCTCCCCAACACAAAAAAGACAAAATTATGTGTTTTGGAAAATTGTTCACTCTTAGTGTTTCTTGCTTGTAAGTGGATAAATGCAATAACTGCCACAGAACTACTAAATTCTAATACTTGCTGTATTTCAATCTATCTTCCTTTTGCAGCTCTCTTTTGTGCTGGATTGGAAATCTAAGAGTCACAGCTTCAACTTACACTCCAGTTACAACGAACAGGACATTTATCCTTTTAATTATTTTTCTTATTCCAGTGTTCTTAGGAATTTAGATTGAGTTCTTTGACATTTGCTTGCACATGTCTATCAGAAGCCATAAATAAATTCTGAGACCATCATTATTTCTGACTGCTCTGGATTTGCAATAAAAACAATCCAATACATGACATATTGACTAGGGAGAACATTTAGTTTTTCAACCAGACCTCTTTAGGCAAATCAAAATAGGATGGTTTTTTGAGGGGGAAGCCTGTTGCCACATGTCATTTTGTTGCAGTTTGATGGAAGCCTGACCAATACTGCAAATGAGATCAAGCAGAATCTACCTATCTAGTCATCGCAATAAATGTACAAAAGTTTATCATATTATTTCTACTGGAAGGCAATTCCATAATCTCTCACCTCTAGTGGCCTAGGAATAGACCTTTTTCATTTTCAATCTAAGTATATGGTTTCTATATGCCTTGCTCTTGTACAAATATTTCCTTAGTTTAGATAACCATATGGTTTCTATATGCCTTGCTCTTGTACAAATATTTCCTTAGTTTAGATAACCATTTCTCCCTCCGTCCTGGTAGCCTCACAAAATGTCTAGACAGAGCAAAAAGTTGTGTATGGATGTGTCCTACTCTTGGACTTGCTTTGAGGCAAAGGAAGCCACATTCTAGTCGTTGTTTGTCTGAGAGGATCTTCCCATTTTTTTCTTGCATCCCTTATTTTTTCCAATTGTATCTTTGGTTAAAATAAGATCAGCTTTCCTACCACTTTGCATTTCTATAGTCTCCCCTACTTCTTTCCATTAAATACCAGCCTCAGAACAAATGGGAAGTTAAAGCCTGAAATTAATTTTCTCCGAACTTTTCTGGTAATTATCTAGTCTCCTTACATGTTCAATGACAGAAGGGTAAATTGTCTAGAACTGGCAAATAGAATCACATTTTTTCTGTAGAAAAGGAGAAACTGCTGCATTATAACTAGACAGACTTGTCTCACTTGGGTTTGTCACCATTTCTGGCCTCCACAAAATTCTTTCACACAAATTCATTTTTGCATCAGTTTGTGGATAATTCCGGATACTGGTACATGGTACAGCACGAAGTAAATCCTGAGGGCAGGACTAATGCCTTCTTGAGAAATTCCCAAATTCTGGGGAGTTGTTTAAAACTGAACTTTAAGTAGAGAGCCCTATTTCTTGGGGACAAAGAAACCTGATCAAATTATTGTATACTGGATTACATTTAGGCTTATTCTGTCTAAAGAATTACTCCAAATGCCGCAGGGAGAGATCAAGGCCAGGTCTTTTTTTTGGCCATCAGGATCATGTGATTCAAAGGATTTGGTCCTGTATATTTATTTCCTGATTAAGTTTGACTTGACTATGTCATCAGGCTTTGTTTTTCCACATATTTTTGGCCTTCTAAATGACAAAGATTCACCAGAACTTGAGTACTATAAAAAGGAAATGAAGATAAATAGCAATCTGTRTAAAATCTTGGTCTGTGTTCCTAATACACCTTTAAAATTTTATCTGTTGGATTTTAAAATGAAAATTAATTTTAGATGAGAACAAATGGAAAAAAACCCTATATTTCTTCCCATTCTTGGTGTAGAATTGATGGCCCATTATGATATATTGTACACAGGTTTTGAAATTTCAGCTGATACATTCACAATCTGTTCTCTTTTGATTTTTGTCTATTATAAAGGTCAACTAAGTCATTTAGTCCACAAGCTGAGGAAATGAATTGTACCATTAGAAGTAGTAAAATGTGCATGATACCAGTTTACCTGTACATCTACTGTGTTTTATGCAATGACCTTTCCACATAAGTATCATTTTAATTTTCATATCTACTACCACTGCTCTCATTCACATGGTGCTGATGGTTTTTTTTACTTTTTTTCCCTTGGTCTTCTTTACAGTGTCTTTATTTTTCATTTCAGGCTTAAAGTACAAATATTAAATTTGTCGGGCTAAAGAATGAATATCATTGGCGACTACATGGGAGATCTTATAGATCCAGTAACACTGGAAATGTTATAGAATGTTTATAATAGAAGCTGTTGGATGGTTTTATGTCAAAGATACGAAACAGWAATGACACTGAGAAGAAAAACAAATTTTAGAAATTCACTGAGAGATTCTAAGCGGATCTATAACAAATGAGGCAGAAAGCATCATCTGTCATAAGAAAAAAGTACTTGAAAGGACAAGGGTCTTGCAAAGTGCTGATTAAATGTAATATGCTACGTGACAATGCACAAATGGGAAATGCTTCAGTGAAGAAGATGAACAGCAGGTCCTTCACTGCATCAGAAAAGCAGATCATTCTTGCTGAGGTCCATTATCATGAAAGTTCTTAGCGTTTGTGTAACAAAACACTAAGAAGAAAAAAGTAGGCAAATAATACCATGAGAGGGATGATCCACATTCCAAATGTTCTAAAAGACTAAAAGCTCTGAATTACTTGCATACACCAAAAACAATCTCTTTTTTAGTCCCACTTACYAACAAGTCAGCAAACCTAGCCATGCCTGGGAAGTATCATGAAAGATGCTAAATAAAAGGTTCAACCATGAACCATATCCATCACAAACTGAAGGTCAATTTGAAGTAATGTTTCATTTTATCCATGCCAACCCAGGAAAATTTATTTTCTATCAAGGATAAATTTGACATAGATTATCTAGTGCTACAATAGAAGGAATTGAAAGCAGACAAATCAAAAAAATATCCACACAGTTTTACAAGGAGCTGCTTTACAGACAGGAGTTGACATTAAAGTACAGACAAGTTCTGGTATTCTCTACCTACCTTCAGTCCTCAATCAGTGCTCAATAAACTTTCATGCTGAAGAATTAATCAAATTCATTAGCTAGGACTGGATAATTGATAATATTATTTTGTTATGACAGCTTCTACAGTCACTTGTGAATAAAGTCAYCCACAAAAGCATCTGACATTTATCCAGAAGTTAATAACTATCAGTGTGAAGTTCATTGAATACTAAAAGAGATGGAAGAGAGTGTTACTCATTGCACTGCAGCCTGAAATACCATTAGTTAATTCTATGAAGATTAAACAGAGATCAAGAAGCATCATGGTATTGTCTTTCCCAAACTAGTCTCCAGTGTTGCAGAAGGTCTGTAATGCTTGCAATACAGATCTAGAAKGATCTAGAATCACAGAATATCTCTAATTTGAAGGGACCCATAAGGATCATCAAGTCCAACTCCCTGTTTCTCACCTAAAACTAAACCCTATGACTAAGAGCACTGTCCAGACACTCAATTCCATTACCTCTTGTCCTGCCTCTGGTCACCAGAGAATGGAGATCAGCACACCTCTGCTCCACCTGCCTGTTTGACAAAGTTAGTAGTTGCAATCAGTTACCCTCAACCTTCTCTTCCTCAGKCTGAATAGGCTAAATTACCTCTGTCACTCCTCTTAAATCTTGTCCTCAAGATTTTGTGCCATCTYTGTTGCCCTCCTCTGGAAGCACTCAAATAATTTGGTGTTTTCCTTAAACTGAAGAACCAAAAATTACACACAGAATTTGAGGTAGGGCTGCACCAGAGCAGTGTAGAGTGGGGAGAAAGCAGAGGGAGACAATACYCTAACTATGGTTCATGGATCAAAGAGGAAGCATCTGTTCAGATATTTCCTTGCTTCTGTCAAAAAGAATAGAGTCTGGATTACATTGTACATTCTGATCTATGGTGTTGTCTCAGTCAGACAAGATAGAGCAGACCACATGCCTGCTCTCAGTATCCCAGCACCAAAGATGCCTTTTATCCTTCTCCACTACGAACCAAAGCTACACAATGTGACTGTATGTTTGACATAGACAACGATGAAGGAATAGCATGAGACCTCTAGAACACAYCTTCATTCTCCACATTTCATTCTCAGAATTAATAGCTTGTGCAACATCTGCAATTTCATATCTGAGATGTTACTTTTTGAAAAGTGTGCTAAGAATCTAGTTGAATTATCTATTCAAGGATAGTGGGTAGATGTATCAATGCTTAAGTTAGGCTTCATAAAGCCAGAGATGGGGCACATCTCTAGCTGTATGGAAAGAATTTTTTCCTTGGTTGCAAGATGATTACCTTGCTGATGAGTTTCACTTGGAAAAGTCATTTCAATTCATCAGCAGTGATTTCTGCAAAATAATGTTGTAATTTAAAATTGTTTATTTTTATGAATCATGTGAATTTCTGTTATTGCATGAACTACTGTCAAGGCAAAACATTCTGGTCTTCTTACATTTGTATCAGGCTGGGATTAGAGTAGCCTTGAGAGAGCAAGGCTGATTACCCTATTGCATTTCTCAACAGTTTTGGATTTTGCATATAAGTTAAACTAAGTATAGTACACATCCAGTCATAATGTAATAGTTCCTTATACTTGCTGTTCCATTTCCTAAATATAGGTGTGTCTCAATTTAGCTGGGATATTCAAGCTGTCTGTGAGAATCTCAGTGTTTCTGTGAAACAGTTAATACTGATACTCAGATTCTGRGAGGCATGAGAATACTCATTTTACAGCTGTTGATGGCTAGACAGAATCAATATGCTATTTGAGWTGTGATTCTCCATATAAATCAAGAGAGAAAGATGATAAAATATTTTTATTTTAATTCAGATCTTCAAATGCTTAGTGTTTAAAAAACAAGACAGATATTGACGCATTGCTTGAAATGCTTTAGGGTAACTTGTTGATATTGAGAAGTGTGTATTCTGAACAGAGCTATTAAGACTCTGTGTATTTCTCTATGTGTTTCTGCAAACTATTTACAGAAATGTGGAAATTTTCCCTGCTGTAGGCTTCTACTTCACAGTGATTCCTGATGTATGAATGACAGCAGAGTACTAAAGTTAAAACATAAAGGAAAGCCAACTACTTGTATCTTCTRTGTAGAGAGGGCAAAACTTTAAAGGGTAGCCTCAAAGTTTTCAATTTTTTTTGACTCTGGTTTATTTCTAACACTTATGTCCAGTATACATTCCTAATTATCTGTCCATTGACTTTTAGCCTTCAATAATATGTCTTCAATCAAGCAAATTTTGCCAAGCCTTTTGCTATGTGATACCACAACAGTAAGACTGAGAAAATAAAATATACATTTATATTTTTTTGCTTACAACAGAGTTTTTAGATTCTAATATAGTTCTAAAATGGAAAAAAATCAGTGATAAATCATGCCTTATGAATTTTGCTACTACCATGAAGCCTAAAGGAAGACAAAAAACCAATGCATTGCTGTAGATTTTTGTGGGGGAGAGACATTAGAGATTAAATTATTTGTATCAAATGAAAGTGTTCAGGCTGTGGGTAGATTCAGTCAGGGAAGAAGATTGGCATAGGGAACAGCTGCAGCAGAAATAGTAAAAGAAAATCTGAACAAGGAAAAGCTACTGAGAAACACTCTGTCTTAATTAATAAGAGAATCAATCCCTTTCCACTGCAATTCTGTGGAATATCAGTTTTAGAAGAGTTGTCCAAAATCTTAAGGGCAAATATGTGAGTAATCAATACACAAAATATGTTTTTTTCTTCTTTAATATTATGTAAAATGGAAATACCAGTATTTTCATTCTAGTATTGGACATTGATCTAGTGACACAAAGGGAGCCAGCAGAGAAACACATCTGTAGTTTCTAAAGGTTCAGATATAGCCAATGAGTGGTCATGTCTGAGGGACTATCAAACCAGCATTGTTGCCAGAGCTACAGGAGATCTGAGCAGAGGTTCCAGACAACTTGAATTAAGACAGAGAATACTGTTACCTGAGCAAACTGCTAATGCACACAGCCAGACAAAAACTGTACGGGTTAAAAAGAACAAATGCCCTTACATATTTTCCTTGGCTTTCATTACAAAATCACAGAATCACAGACTGGTTAAAGCTGGAAGGAAGCTCTAGAATCACCCAGGCCCAGCTTCCCTGCACAGGCAGGGACACACTGAGTCAGTAAGTCATGACCATGAGCAGAGTTTTTTACTGTCTCCAMGGATGGAGACTCCACAGCTTCTCCAGMCARCCTGTGCCAGTTCTCGGTCATCCTGATAGTGAAAAGAGTGATTCCTGATGTACAGAGGGAATCTTTTGGGTTTCCATTTGTGCCTGCTGCCTTTGGCCCTGTCACTGGGTATCACATGCTCCTTGCGTTCAGATGGTTGYGTGTATGGATGGGACCCCCCTGATTTTTCTCTGCTCCATACTGAAGAGTCCCAGCTCTCAGCCTTTACTCACAGGTGAGATGTTCCCATCCCATAATAGTCTAAGTGGCCTTTCACTGGACTAAGTCCAGTAAGACTGTATCTCTCTTGTACTGGGGAGCCAAGACTATATGCTGAAGTGTATATTTCATATAAAATGCAAACTTTTGATCTGAGTATACTTGATAAAATTAGTAACAGGATTTTCAGATAGGGSGTTTCTTCAAAGCATTTCCTTCATTAAGTGTGTATTACAACACTACAGGTTTCCCAGCCTTTGGGTTCCATGGTTTTAATCATGCCATCTGAGTAGCAGGAGAGATTTTTGAAATTTTGTGTGCATCTGGGGAAAGTACATAGCATGATAAATAAATAAAGTTCTGTGTTGTTGTTTTCCTTAATGTGCAAAGTTAACAGGTGTTCATTTCAAACAGAAAACTGGCATCATGATTAAAGCACAATGTGTACTCTTTTATTTGGCTAGAGGTAGAAATGCAGGGGCATGGTGTCACACAATGATATAAATATTGCAGAATAAGTTATCTGGGAATTTAGAAGCCTTTTAGAAGRCTGCCATTGGGGATTTTCAAAAGGAATACAAGTTGGAGGAAACATTTTTTGATGTTCTCATTTTGCTGCCATCTGTAAAACTCTCACTGGCTGATGAGCAAGTGCATAAAGCAATKAATGCTTTTGGAAGTCACAACTACAGATATCCATTATTGCAAATACTTTGTGGACTGTAAACTTCAATAAAAACAAAGTATCTTGTTTTATCAGAGSAAATTAAGAGAAAAACTTTCATTTCCAAAGAATTCATGATGGGCCCTCAGACCCCAGTGGTTCCACATGAGAGCAGAAWTTTTAAAAAAGAAATTGTCAAATGACAAGTTTTSTGTGGGAGRCTGGAACTGAGCACTGAGAGACTATTAAGGTGTTCTAAGATATTTTAATAYAGATAAAGTATCATTTTTACAGAATGTAGTTTTTGTTCACAGTAGACAWATTTTCCAAAGACAGAACACCTTCTAGAGATCAAAGAACGCAAAGAACATAAGGAAAATAAGCTTCATTAGCTAACAAAATTCTTAAAATATTTCTTAGAAACTCTTGTTTGTGGATAAGTGCCAATGGCAGAGATTACTCATCACTGCAAGCTAAAAATAAATTTAGGATAAAGATGCCTAATGAGTTATGATGTACCTGTGTTTACCTGAACATGATTCAAAAACCATGTATTCATCACCTGCATGGGTCTGTTGAAATATGATTGTGATATTTTGCAGAGCCAACATATCAGTTTTGCTGGTAATATAATACCTGCATTGCTGACTACATCACTTTTATAGTCTTTCCTTTATCAGTAAGGTATGGTTACATTGCTGCACAAAAGCATCACCTTGCACGACACAGTTCGTCTAATCTGCAGCTAAGGCTCAGATACTCACAGATGTTCAGGCACATAAGGTGGGAGTGAGTCTGCCTGAATTTTGTGTGTCCCACTGTGTTTGAGTTTCACAGTCATGGAATCAGAATCATAGAATAGCTTGGGTTGGAAGGGACCATAAAGATCATCCTGGAAGAGTATCCCTGTTCCTCTTGTGTATAACTGGATCACCGCACTGTTGAACTTGTCCTCTCAGGGTAGTCGGTTGAGAAGCTCATGGGTCTGGGACCTCAAAGGTTTCTTTAGCTGACTTATTTACTCAGTCAAGGTATTTAAACATGAAAGTGTCAGTGACACTTCTATTCTGGCTTCCTTCCRGCATTCTTTTTCATTACTGTCATATTCATTGGGGGTTCAAATATGAAAATGAAATCTCAAGAGAACTTGTATTGGCTGTAGCTGGAACTTAGTTARGCAATCCAGGAGAAATTATTTGTTTTATAATCCATAAATAAAAGTCTCCTTTTAGAAATATTTATGCCTTCTTATCTCAGGCATTAGATACAAGATTTACATATAAAATCAGGATGACAGTGAATCAGTATGAAAATAAGACTGCTGTGGGGTTTCTGTACTGTCTGGTCACTGCCTCGCCAAGAAGAAATAGAAACAGCACACATGGCACCCTGACTGCCTTGGCAGACACTCACTAAAGCTACTCAAACTCTGAGAGGATATGAAAACTCTTAAAGAATTATTTGTGTTTACTCTTAAACTAGAAATTACAGTAATTTCATCTTTAGAACCTGTTCATCTTTAGAACCAGTTACATAGTTGGCAACTTGGAATAGTGGGTCTTTGAAAATGGATATATTTATTAAAATCAGAGCCTTTTTAAATTCTCTTTTTCTGTTGTTTCAGTCAAGGTTTAGATGGCTCATATTTACTGCTCTCTTTGAGAAACAGTATAGAGAGCTTTAACATCCTGCTGCTGGTTTTTCATTAAACCACAAAGCACTAAAGCTGTTGGCCTTCTTCCTGATGTTATTTAGCTTCTATGGTTGTCCTGCATTCACCTAGATGATCTTTTCAGATCTCCTCTTTCCATCAGAGAATGAAAGTAACCTTTTCTATAATTGTTTTTTCAAGGAAAAGGAGGCCCATTTCTCAGTGGATAATAAATGATGGTAATCACTGATTCCTCCCATAATGCATAGCACCCTCTTTTCAGACAAGGAAAAAATAATAATTCAAGAAAAATAATTAGAAATTAAATTGCTTCTGAGCATTTCTTTTTCTATGAAAACCTCTCTCACCCTTAGTTTTCTGCTGGACATATCTAATCTAATCATCAGTTGTCACTAAGTAATTKAATATCCTTGAGTTTGAACTGTTACAGGGACAATGATATATGTCTGTTCCTGTTACTTTTGACTTCACAAAGAGATGGCTGGTATGTAAGTGCCCCAGGTAGTTCAGCATTCARACTCACTTTTGCTTGCCAGCTATATATTTGCATATAAACACACACATAAACACAGTGAAATCAATGAGAGCAGAACATACTGTAGATTACAATATATGAATATATGTATGAATAATGTATGTAGTATTTTCTATTCTGTTTTGACACACAGTCACCCCTTTTGGATAACTCATTGTGGTGGTTTGACCCTGGCTGGATGAAAAGTGCCCACCAAAGCTGCTCTATCWCTACTCTCCTAAGCTGGACAGGGGAGAAAAAAACATAACAAAAGGCTCATGGGGCAAGATAAGGACAGGGAGTGATCAGTGAGCAATTTCYATCCTGGGCAAAAGAGAGCTGACTTGGGAAAAAATTAATTTAACTTATTATCAAACAAATCAGAGTAGGGTAATGAGAAACAACAGTCCTCATGAGGCTGCTCTTAACTAGTTAGTTCCAGGCAGAGATGCATTCAGAATATTGCTATGCTAGAGTTGCTCGTGTCTCCCTAAACCCTTTTTTTTTTAAATTCTGATACACAAATAAAATGTCATGGATTTCTCACTGGCACAATTAGTAGTTGAGAAGGGTTRAGAAGATATTCTTCCTAGGATCTACTTCTTAGTGCTAAAATACATCATGGCACTTAATTGACCTAATGCCCTTAGCCACAGATTTAATATGCTTCTATATGTAAATTTCCTGTGCCTAAGCTCATGCTGTTTCAGCTCCTATATTACAAGGACAAAAATTAACTGGTAATTAAAGAGACAACCCAGATTTGCAAATTTAAGCATTTCAGTGATAGCATGACAACATGGGTACAACTTTGTCCAACAGCATATCAGAGAGGAGTGTGCCTCTGCATGGCACATATGGTTAGCTGGGAAAATGGAGACATATTGCTGAGAGGAGAGGAGAGGAGGAAGCTATCCAGGTGAAAGTGTAACACAGGCTGTGGAGGAAGACTGCTGTGATACAAGAAAATTTTAGCTCATCTAGTTAGCCTAATCACTGCACTGTAATCACTAGCAGCCTGGATCTCCTATTTCTAAATTCTAACTCCTAATGTTTAAACTCTCTAAGCTACTACAAAAAAATCTGAACATAGAGAGCTGCAGATAAAGAAAAAAAATTGGCAGATTATTTAAAGAYAGACAAATAATAAATTGCTTAATAGAGTCCTGAATCTCTTCTTCAGCAGGTATGACATTTTAGGCACCTAGGGACAAGCCAGACTAGTCATGACTTCACACATGAGCAGTGTTATCCTCTGATGCTGCTGCTCACATTTTATATAATATCTTGGTGACTCACCAGTGAGTGAAAAAGATTACTATCTTTTGCAGCCTGGAATTCAGGCACAAATGTTCCATCTACACCTTGTGTGCATAAATCTGTCCTTTATGGGATATGTCCCCTGTAGAGGTAGGGAATTTTCTATCTTATCAGTGTTTTTTCATGCATTTTTATTTTAACACCAACATAGTAGACCTTATTTTGTTTATTCTCACCACCTGTTTAAATTTGCAATGCTGCTTTTACCAGCTTGTGCTGACAGTCTTTAAATCATTGGTGCTTTCCATTAAATCAGATTTCCATGATGCAAGGCAAGATCCTGGTTCAAGATGCCACCTGATATGACTTTCAGTAACCCAACAAAATTATTGAGGCCACTTGCATGCTGAAAGTAATCTAAAYGAGCAACTGCAGGAACAAAGTTAAAATTTTACCCAAGGTTCAACAAACAGAAAATAGGGGAATGCTATTAGGGGATGTACATAGAGTTAATTATATTCGCATTGTGAGGTCAAATGAATCCTTCYGTGCATTTATTTTAACTCCTTTCCATCTATGAATTTAGTTGACCAATAAACACAGGCACAATGTGACTGCTTGTGCAATGCCTGAAATAAGAAATCTGATCTTTAGATATATTTGCATTGAATGAAACATATTTTAAAAGTCATGTATGCTGTATGCAGACCCAGAGAGGAATGGCAAAACAATTTTAGTCATTTTGTGCTGAAGTCAAGAAGGTTAATTTGTGCAAGTATGCAAAGTTTGGCCAGTAAGTTTATTCCAGGAAATCCCCTGAAAATTAGAATCTGAAAATATCCTTTTGGTCAARTTAAATTTAAAATAGACACTTTATAATTTTTGAAAGATATGACTGCACAAGCATTTCTGCTCACTAAACTGAGGGTTTTATTTATAAGTGTGTTTAATCACACTGCAGTATATCCCTTTAGGATTTGGAACAAATTACTGGAGTTATTATTATCTGATTACTCTGTGTCTGTAGCACAATATACAATTACTTGTTTGAAAATTCTTGCAATAAGAAATAAATGAATTGATCTTAGAGCAATGAATTTGGCATCGTTTTCAGAGAACTATAGAGCCACTGTCTTATGGGTCATAGAATTTGGTAAGGAGATGACTCACCTCTACTTTTATTTATGACTGCAATCGTCGCTCAACAGTGATATAAATTTTTGAGATTTCTTTTTAAACCATTGGGGTACATTCCCTTTCTATAGTTTTCCAGASTGTGGATTTTATTCCAAGATCAACATACCTTAGTGTTGAAAGTCAAGGGATGAATTTGCCCTGAGGGTTTTGCTTTCATCCACAAGAGGCAGAAAGGGCATATCAGCTCTATCCCTGTAAGCCCAAAATCTGCACAGAATCTCTTGCACATGATGGCAGTAGCATGTGAGAATAGCAAGGTGAAGCCCTTTCCCAGCTTTACCAGGGAAGAAGAATTGCAGTGAGTCAAGCCCTGTTACCTGTACTGAAGACAGGCATTTATCAGTTGAAGACAGCATTGACATTCCATGCCAGCTGGGAGACAGACTTATTGAAGATAATATTAATCACTGAGCATCAGACTGAGCACTTGTTTATGCRTCTGCAAAATCCTCCTCAAAGGGAGGCTCTGATTACTTGGTAGAATAGAYGCATTGTATCAAAGGAATCAGTTTAGTGTTTGCTAGGTATCCACTCTTTAGTGGCAACAGCTTTGTTTTATAATATTTATAAATGTCTTTCCTCATGCTATGCAAACATCAACTCCCAGTACATATTATGTTTCTCGATCTCACCTAAAACTCTGATCTGTAGTACTAACTGTACAAATAAAAATACATAACTGTGTTTTAATAAAAAAACCCAAAAAGCTACTTTGAACTGAATTTCAGTGGCAACTTGGCACAAAATTCTCATGTATATATTAAAATTATCATAGTATGCATTTTCAATGAAAATGTAATATTATATCTCCAACTATTTTGATTATTTCTGCTCAGGGCTGGACTGCAACAGAAGTGCTGAAGAATGGAATGACTGTTGTATAAGAAAAGAGACACATGCTGGAAGGCCTAAAAAAAATATCTAGCACAGAGTCCAGCCTTGACCTTAATGATTTTTGACCATCCTCACCTGAATCACCATTTGCTCAACAGCCTCTAATGGTGTAATGCTTTTAATTCTGGCTGAGTCTTTCAAAAATCTCTTGGATATTGAAGAGTTAACTRAGAAAGTTTAATCAGTGCAAAGATTTATTGCAGTAATGATGTAGGATATCAGCTGATATCCTAATTGCCTGAAGTATTCATCTACCCCAGCACCACGTAAAAGTTTTTTCATTCCCACAATTGTTCATTTTTTTCTAATGCTGTCTTAGAAAGAGTAATGATTCATTTGGAAGAGATCCAAGACAAACATTATTTAAATCACTTGATCCGTTTACTAAGTTGTTGAAAAATTAACAAGAGCATTGTTTAATACATCTTTTTTTTTTAGTTGCATGGGTTGAGTTAGGGAACTTTGGCAAAAGCCTGACTACATAAGAATACAGAGAAATAAACTTTACAATAGAAGGAGCAAAACCAGGAAGGAATGTGGTCTGTGTGAAAACTATTTTTTCTGGGGAGTTGGCTGAAAAGAAAAACCTGATCACATAAGCATTTTTTTCCCATAAAATAAAAACTAAAAAAAAAAACCCACTGTAAAAATTTAAAACTGGACTATGTCTTCAAGTGATTCTAAGACCAAGCATTTCAATTTAATCTCAGGTAAGTTTAGCAAAGGAAAGAAATGGAAATGAAGAAATTCATTTGGCAAACCCTCCCAAAACGAGACATGAGAAGAAACAGTCCCTCACTTTTTGCTCAAGAGCACTCACCTACAGCAGATATGGCTCAAATTTATTTCTCTCCTCTGCCTCGGGGAATATAACTTTCCATGCAGGGTGCCTCAGCTGCTGAGGAACTCACTGAGCTTAGGAGGCTACTCTCCATCTTTTACTCTCAGGCTGGTCAATTTATTCTAAAATATTTACAATTTATTTTGATCAGTTACTGGAAACTAAGTGTTCTCACTTGCTATCTCTTTCCTTAAATCCCTCGAGTAGCATCCCAGACAGCTCTTCTGATTCTTTTTCTCTCTAACTGAATTAATCTTCAATTATTCCATGCAAGGTGGAACAGTACAAGAATAAGAAATGAATTGGCCATGGCTCCGTCACTAGTATGTGATAACTTAGTTTAAATGTGTCTCAGCTCTAAACAGAAGGACTTTGGCTCAAGGGCAGTCAGTTTTTATGAAAACCTTGTAGTACTGGCTTAGGAGATATGCAGAGGAGTAGAGACTCCCTCAGTCTCTCCTGTTGGAGGCCCTATAACATGAAAGAGGTAGCTTCATATTCCTTATGAAAAAGAATACAAATATGAATAATAAGAATAAAAATATGAAGCAGAATTTCTCGTAGGTATTCAAATGATCCAACAATCAGAGCGAGTGGGGAAGCCCAACACACTCCAGGTTGGTCATAGAAATGTAATCTTGAAAAAAAGAAGCTATCTAGATAGTGACTATGCAAACAGATTGAGGAGGCCAGACAAGACAACTCACATTTTTCAAGGAATAGTCTGCTTGCAATACAAACTTGAAATAAAATATTTTCTTTCAGTCTATATTTTCCTCAATAATTACATACCAGCCTTGTTCTAAGTTTTTCTTCTCAAGGTCAACAATTTATATGTCTAAACATTTTAGAAATTACCATTTCACACTCAAATGGTAATTTTGAAAATAAAATGTCACATTAAAAACATCTTAACAGTATAGCCACCCACAGCCAAGGGATGTGGAACCAAAGGGAAACTTCCATAACTGTYGGGAGATTTTTGAGGGAGATCATATCCATTTCAGGGTAAGAAAATTAATAAAAAKAATACATTTTAAACTGATTTTGTCATCAATACTTATTAGGTCTCCTGTAGTATGAATAGCTTCAACACTTCAGTATAAATGTGCACAGATTCTTACAGACACAATWTATTTAATTCAAAATATACTTCTAGAGATAGAAGGTAAATAAGTCAAGGGGGGGTGGGGGAAATGGCATATACCAACAAAGTGATAAAAGTAGAAAATAAATCCTCAGCAGTACAGAAGAGGCTTCACTCAGACAAAAAAGAAAATATATGTCTTCAGTGTTTCTATACAATATCCCTAATGCTGGGTAACAAGGTAACAATATACTTTTTACAAAACTAATCCATGAAAACTGCTATTAGTGTCTATTAATCTGAACCTGGGCAGCTAGACCTTATTCCCTACAGATTTGCCTCAGAACAAAAGTAATTGCATTAACTCCCTGCAATAGAAGCCTGATACCTATTCTATGCCCCATTGTTTATTTCTATCTATTCTTGCAGTGAATCAATATTTAATTTTCAATTCCTCCCACAAAGAAAAAAAAAAGAACTGGAAAATGCTTTATCAGAAAATGTCATTCCCATTAAAAAAAAGAAAAAAAAAGTCAGGTCTACTTCATATAACAGGACACTAGAAAATTTCAATGTTTCCAAGTTGTCAAAGGTAGAATTTAGTTGCAAGATAATTTCCCACTGGATTTTTGATTCGGGTTTTTTTTTTTTCCCAAAAGGTTTACAACTTTCTTGTTATTTAAAACATACAAAGACATATTTTATAAATCTGTTTATAGACAGAAGTACCAACATGGTGCAGATGGAAGATAGATTTTCTCTCTGGCAGGCAATTTTTTATTATTTACTTGAAATAAGCTGGACAAAGAACATTTCCATATCTCTATTACACATTTCCWTATTTTAGCTTTTGTGTTTCCTGAGCACCTATACCTGAAAACAAAAATATTAGATTCAGTGAAAGGCTAAACAGCCTAAACCACAGTTTTTCTACTTAAAACCAAGCCACATCTTCTTTACAATATGATTATATCTCATCAAATAACATCAGTTTTAGTAAATGACAGGTGTATCAGTGAGGGTTTGTCTCTCTGTCTCTCTCATATTAAAAGTAGGGTAACCAGAACATCTCTYATCGTGGTACATTCATTCATACATGTCTTGAATAATTAAGTGATTCTTCCTTTGACTCTTGGTGACACTGTATTARTTCCATCAAATAGTGCCTCCATGTCCAAAGCCACTTGTTCTGATCTTCTGAAAATTTAGGACAGGAAGACAGACTCTAAATAGCTGACTGAGTTGAAATGTGATTTTAGCATCCACGGCTTAAAAGRCCCTGCTTGAAGAAATTACATTACAGAAAACCAAGCTCTTTAGGCCAGCAACAAAACCAGAAATATGCTTTGTTGTATATAACGGGTTTATGCTGTTTCCACATATACTTAATACAGCACATCCTTCATGATGTGATGGAATACTGTAAATGTAGGAGTTGGGTTTTGTTTGTGGGGAAGTGTATTGGAGAGTGTGGAGCCCAGCTCATCAGAGCCATAACAACAATACAATTGCTGGCTCTTAGTTGAGGATTTCAGGCTGAAATTACTCAGGTTCTTTAGAAAAAAAAATTAAGAAAAATAAAAGGATAGTATCTCTATTCCCTAGACTTTCAGCAAACTACCCTGGGAAASTATCTGTGGTCAAAAGCAGAGCTGGAAAACAAAGAGCTTCCCTCTTTCTTTATTTGTAACTTTAGCTTGCTGGAACAGTAACTTTCTCTCCCTTCCAAGGCAATCACAAGGGCAGATTAATTATTCTAGCTCCGGGCTTCAGATTTTTAACATTTAATAGTGCCGCATAATTAATGCAGGTGGTATTTACACATCATTAGATTTTAGAAAGGTTTTACCTTTCTCTTGAAGCTACCATCCAGCTTATTTGTATGAATTATACCCCTTGCTCCCCCTGCTTCACTTCTGGGTTTCCTTATTCTTGTTTAGCCTTGTAAAACCATTCTCTGCCGAACACTTAGCATTATTTATTAACTCATGCTTTTTCTTTCTCCCTCAGAGTTTAACTTTTAGATCTCACACAGGGCTTGGGGGCCTCCTCAGAAATTCCTTTCTTGTATTTTCACACTACAACCCTCCCACATCCCCCCCCTCCTCCCCCCTATATTTTTCAGAGAAACTTCGAGTCACAGAATCTGCGGAGACCTCAAGCAATCCCCTGGTCCATGTACTACCCTCTTGTTAAGAAAGATCCAAACAGCTCAGATAAATGCTTTTGTCAAACATTGAAGTGTCAGAGTCAAAATGGGTAAGGCTGCAAGCATCCATGACAGGAAAAAAGGATATTTCAGTGGAGACATTTTGAGCTGAAAAAAGCTCACACAGGCATTTTCTGTACTTGACAGGGTCTGAAGAAACAAACTTATTATTCTCAACCTTTTGCTAGGATTTGTTCCAGCTATCCTGGATGTTTGTTAGGAACTAATGGTAGAAAAAATGATTCTAAATAGGTCAAAATTCTTCACAGGGACTGGATGCACTGGTGAAGAACACTGTTAAAAAGAGAAATAAAATTGTCTATCTYCCAGAAGATGCTTAGAAGGAACTGCTCCTTTCCCACATTGTTTGGCCCTCTGATGCACAGGRTATTTTCTCAGTCCACCACAGCAACTCTGTGACCCCTCTTGAGACATCACTSTTTTTCTGTTTTCTGACTAAGATAAGCTGAGGGTGTTCACCATCCAGATCTTTTGCAGATATCTTCACTTTACCTATTGAAGCCTAACTCATTGCTGAAATGTCGTCTCGMTTTCAATCAGTTTGAGAAGTCAGCTTCACTAATATTTGGTTTAAAAAACACCCCAAACCAACAAAACCCTTACAAACTTTGATCTTTTTATCCAAACTCATACCTCAGATTTACCTCTCATAACATCAGCAAAGCTGTTTATTATACTTTTCTTTGTCACGGTGACTGCAAGTTTAACAATACTGAAATTGCTGTCCTTGACTTTGAGAGCAAAGCTTGTATCCTGAGTTATTTTTTTAACTCCTCCTTTTTAGTGCCTAGTTCATCTGTTGCCCTGACCTTACACATACTTAGAAAAYTTTTGAACTGTAGGGGAAAAGGGACTGTACCTTTTTGTTCTACAGTATCTAGACATAATAAAATTCATGATCCATGACTCCTTCTGGCTTAGCAAGCCCTCCTAGAGTCTAGATAAAAATCTAGCACTAGATCCACCTATTCATATCTATCTAGGTATCTGTTTATATGCATCTATTACATATCTAATGAGTCCACGTCAACATTAAYATCAACACTTGCAATTATGAGGAAAGACAAGCAAGGTGACAGGGCTTTCAAATTCCACAGAAAACCAGCAATTCTRATCAGGATTATTATTGAAGAAAAGGCAGATGACTCAGCTTCTTAATATCTCAACTAGAGCAACAAAAATACAAGAAAAAAAGAAAAATTACAGCCTCATCTTGATTTATTTGATAACGCTAAGTCTATATTCATACCAAAAATGCCAGAGGGTAGAAACTTCTGCAGCAGAAGCTTAACTGTTTTCTTTTACTTAGTGTGGCACTGACTAACTGGAAACTTTTAAACCTACTCTCCACAGAGCTTCCACAGAGTACTTTACCAGTGCTGCTTGCATGAGTTCCAAAATGCTCAAATGTATCTACAGACCTGGACAACTTTTCCAGTCTTAGAGGTGTTGCAGGCAGTCAAGTAAAACCAGTTCTGGGAGATACAGATGGGCTGGAAGCATGGTCTTCAGGTAGAAAGCTAGCATACCAAAGGAAGCCTTATTAGTCCTGACCCAGCCTAGTCAAACAGGGACATCAAGATTTTGAGAAAATGACATGATATCTTCTTGAGCATTGACTCACAAGATCAGAAATAGAAAAATTATTCACCTTGTCCAAAAGAAAAAATATATAAGTTGATAAATTGTTGCACAATGCTTAACCTAAGAGAGAAATAGCAATCATGCCCTAGGAGATACCGTGAAGTTGCAGTTCATCTCAGGCAGTAACCTGAAAGGGTAATTGATCACAGACTCACAGAATGGGTCATGTTGTAAGGGACTGCAGTGGCTCATCTGGTCCCACTTCCCCACTCCAGCAGGGTCATCTTACAGCACACAGCACAGGATTGTGTCCAGACAGCTGTGGGATATCTCCAGTGAGGGATCCTGGGGGTGCAGCCTAGTTGCAAGCACTGATTGGGTGTGACAGACACTGGACCCATACAGAGTGTTCTTCATCACATATCAGCACATGCATTGTACACTACATATTTTGTTTAAAATCTGGTGAGGACAGGAAGCTGAGAAGAAGACTGTGTATTTATACATAGGTCCTGGCCTCTGAGCTACACTGTGCAGCCTTTTGGTCTGGAATGACCTAGCTTGAAAAGACATGTTGTGGAGGGGCTGTTTGTTGCTTTTTTTTCTCCAGGATGTTCTTTAATTTGTTTCATACAATGGTTGTAAACCATTTCCCTGCTTAAAAGAGTTATTATGTACCAGACTATGTTATTTTGTGCCCTAATAAAATGTAGCATAGGAGATTGAAAGCCTTTGGGTTCTTTTGATAGTTTCACTTACAAGAAAAGTCTATGGAGGCTTTTCCGCCTCTTAGCTCTGGTTAATTTAAGTCCTTCCACATAGATGCTTTCTAAATTCTTGTCTTTATTTCAAATGTATCTCATGTACAAAACATTCATTTTTACACATGGCTGGCTTGTATCTTCAGTGTGAAGGAGAAATCACTGCTGAAGTCACTGAGAAGTTCAGCCTAAAATAAAAAATCAATCACATGCGATTAGTTTAAAATATTAATGTGTAAAAACTAAAGTTTTCTTTAGAGCTAAAAATATCTTTGATTCTTAAGTGAAGAAGAAGGAAAAAAATCAATGGAAATTAAATATTGATTTTAAAAAAATAGGCAGTTAATTCCTTATGTACAATTTCCTATTCATAGATCCTCCGTCATTGTACAAGCAAAGTAATTAACACAAAATATTATTTTACAGGCAAATTTCTCCTCTTTAATCTTGTAAGGAAKACTTAGGACTGCACCAAACCCAGGTCTCCATGCAGAGCCTGGTCTCACAGCCAGACACATGCTCTGTTGGCAAGGGGAGAGGAGCACTCTGTGCCTCGTCCCTCCTGGCTGCAGCTGAGCATCAGCAYCAATCAATCTTCCCTGCAGTCTGTCCTGCTAAGGCAGGCACTGGCATGGCTGAAGTATTGGCACACTTTGTGACAGGCTTTGTTGCAGGGCTGGAGACAGCCAGCTGAAGCTGGTGGCTTCTTTAATCACCCCATCAAAATTCAGTGGAAATCATTTGCCTGAGTCCTGAAACACTGAAATGAGATTATTTGGCCAGCATCCCATTACAGATCATCTCAGGAGCTAAGAAGAAAATTATGGTCTCCTCCCTTGCAGACTTACATTCTGCAGTGTAAGATATTCTCTTTAAAGTGAATGCTTGTTTCATTAGACTCAGCTGAGAAAATCCACACACCCCATCTTCCATCAATTAAACAAATTGAAGCAGTAGATTTAGCCTAGTTCCCCATTCAGGACTGCAGAGCAGTTGTTGAAAAAAATCAGCCCTCAAGCTTGAAAAACCTTACTTCGCCAAAAAAAGCAAAAAAAAGAGGGGAAGTTAAGAAAGACTTTAGAAACATCTAAAGGTAAATCTCTGCTACAGTTGCAGAGTCACCGTGCTCTCAGGCAGACTAAAAAACAAACTGGACAAAACTTACAGGAGGGCCAGGAGTCCTTTGTGATAAATTCTATCACCTAATTAGAGACCAATTTGGGATGGTTTGGGGTGGTTTAGAATTCCTTCAGAGAAGGAATTCAGCCCAATCTGTTTATTATTGCATTTTCTCTGCCTGAGAGGGCTGATCATTAAGATGAAGACTAGTACTATAAGTATTATGTATTAGTACTGTAAGGGGTATTATTCAAAGGTATTCCCTCCTAAAGGAGCAAAGAGTAGCATGTCAAGTGGCAGGTTTCTAGGTGAAGTATACCTATTAACCACTTAAAATGTGCAGATCTTCTATAAGATTTTAAGTAGATTAAAAACGATCCAGATTATTTTTATATGAAACCCCAGGGTTGTTGTTTTGGGTTTTTTTAGGAAATGGACTATGTATGTAACAACTGCACAACTGCACTTCACTGTGTCTGAATTAGTTTGGAGGAAAATCTCCCTTTCTCAAGGATACCACAAATTGATGCAGCTTTCTGTTTTTCTGTTTTCCAATTTGGATGTTCTGTCAGATTATATATGTGCTGATGCGTGGAGCTTTTAGGAGCTCTTTTTAAGATAATCAGAAGATGTTTCAGGACAGGATCCTAAAGCAGAGAAACAGCTGTATTACTTTGGCACACAGGTCTGGTTTTTTGACTCGGTTAATGTAATTGATTTGTCTTTCAGATTTAATAAAGAATTTTATAATCTCTCCCACCAAATTATTTAAACATTCTTTTCAGTTTTAGTGGAGTTTTATTTTTACACTGTTCATTTGATCATTTCAGCAGGGTACAAAATTGTGCCTTCAGGCACAGCCTGTTGTGAGAAGCTGAGTGAGATGCACAGCCTCATGGGGCTGGAAAAGACGCTTCCTTCATTACCGGGTTATCTCTCACAGCAGCCTGGTTGCACTATGGGAAAATAATTGATACTCACTTTTAGATGGCTGCAGTATATTCTCGTTTCACTGCTAAGCCAATTCACTTGGAATTGAGAAGCAGAGATAGAGGGGTTTTTTTGACCCTTAACCGGCATCTTTCCCACAGGATGGCAATCAARTGTGCTTTCACAAGAACATGGGTTTCTGCTCTGTTTGGCCCTGATATGATCTCTGCCAGGTCTTTACTTGCAGAAGTATCACTGAGTCATGGGAGACTGAAAAATAAACTGTCACTAGTTTTCCAGATTTTAAACAGAGAACTGATTTACTTTAGGTTTTGCTTGAGCAAGTCAGAGTAGCTGCTCTTTTGGTTTTCAGGTTTAAAAAAACTCATAAAGGCTATGTAGTGATTCCTGAAAAAGTCTCCCTCAGACAAGATCATATTATTTTCAGCTAAATGAATTACCCAATATTAGGTCCTGCATCTTGTTATCATTAGAAAGGATTATTWAAAAGCCTACCTTTGATCATGGTGAAGATCAAACAGTAGCTACCTTTCCTTAGCCTTCCAGGTGAGTTCATTTTCAGCACTTTACATCAAAWATGCCCTTCGCCTTCCCTCTTCCTATTTTCCTATTCTGTCTTCTTCCGCTGTCTGTCTGTGATCCCTATATCAAATAAAGATTTTTTTTAAAATATGAGAACCAATCATTTCAATGTAACCACAACAACTCTCATTAGCATCTGAATATTTATGTTTTGGCAGTGAACAGAGACATTTGACAAGGCCATTCAGTTAGTATCCCCTATGTTTGATAAATTCACTGAGGACAACTTATTGCAAAATCAAAACAGTGATCTTTAAATGAATCAACACTGTTATTCAYTGAGGCAGAATGTATCCTATGGCCCTACAAAAGTCACCTTGAAATTTATAGAAGCAGTTGCATGGCCAGCTGAAATTGGCAATTAGAAAATTAATTCCACAGTCAAGATACCAGACTGAATTAGCATGTTATTGAAGATCCATTTAAGATTACATTTACTGCTCTGAGAAATGATTTGTCATTTCCATTGCCAACTATTCCAGAGAGTTTATTCCTAACACATTAAAACTCTTTCTGCTCCTCACCAGCAGTATAAGCTGTAACAATCCTGCTTCCACTGAGGTTTTACCTCAAAGATACCTCATGTTCAGGTAATAATAAGTTCTTGAATCAGGTACCAAATCTTACCCATTGATCTTGCTCAGTAATATAATCACAGCTTTATGGATTTTGATGGAATTGTGTGAGCGTAATGTACCAACCTGGTTAGAGGTTTTTGAAGTCCAGTCCAGTGGGACTATATGTATTTCCCTTAGGTCCAACTGAAACAAATACTTCTAAAGGGGTGTAATATTAAAACCCTATGTGTTTCTATTCTAGTTACCTAATAAAATCTTAATGTACAAGCTAGGGATGATAAAGTTTGATTTAATTAGCAGATAGATAACCTGGCCTGCTGAAGGAATTTGCTTTATATTGAAATTTCTAGGGAAAGACACTTTCTGAAATACAGGTGAAAAACTGAAGCTGCCATAACAGAAAAGAAATTGAGAGAATTTTCATCAGCTTCAGTGGGAGTGTGCAGGGTATCATTATAAACATACAGGTACTTTCTGCAGACTTTTTGTTCTAGTGTGACAGAAGATATTTAAATTCTAGTCTGTTGTTTTCCCTTTTATTATCATTATTATCTCACATCCTATATTGTAGTTCTAGATTCCTAACTGTATTTTTCTTGAATTCTCTCTTTGTATGTATTCAAAATGCATATTATCCAAGCATATTCTCATACTAACCAACATTTGCACATAACACGGTGGGACTAAGATTTCTGTGTACTTAGCTCCTTTTCTGACTTGTGTATATTGCATAAATGAAAAATTTTCAAAAGCAGGTACTTGGCTTAGGAACTAAATTCCACTTTCAAAAAATATTTATGCGCATAAGAACACTCAGGCTCATTGACCTCTAAGTCCATTTGGAAAGATGATTTAAAAAGCACAGATAAAGACAATTATTTCAGYACAAACTGAGATTCAGGCAGGCAGAAGAAGAAAGTATGAAGAGATGATTGAGAACAATGCAGCAGATAAAGGAAAAAATATAAACTGAAAATTARGTATAAAAAGCATATCATACAATTTGAGAAACTAAATGCAGGGTAGCTCAGGARAGGAAAAAAGGCTGTGATGCAGCTACTGAATGAAATTGTCATTGGGGTTCTTTTTGCTTCTCCATTTTTTTTTTTCTGAATCCTAATTTTCTCCTCACACTGACAAAATTATCTTGCATATATCGGGTCAGACATTTGTTCCATAGCTGAAGACCTGGCTAGTAGCCCTCTTTAGARATGTAATATGTGCATTTCCCTCACTTGCTAGGCCCACTTGCAGAGAAGAGGCTGTTCTTGAAGACCCATGTCAAAGGAGAGGCTGGACTAGATGATCTCCAGAGGTTCCTTCAAACCAAAGTTAACATGGAGTACTCTGAACACTCCATTTCCCGTAATGTACCTTAATTTCAGTGAGATCTTTGGGTGAAAAGGATAAATCACTGTGTATCTGCAACTGTTGTGTGAATCTGCAGCTGCAGTGAAGTTGTGATAATTTGAAAATTCATGGACTCCACTTAACACAATTAAGAGAATAGTAAGAGATTAGGCAAACCATGTTGGAGGTGTTTAAACCAGGAAACTTACATCCTCTATCCAGGGRAAAAAWAAACAACAAMAACAAACCAACAAAAATTAAAGACCTTGAAGGAAACCACTTGACAGAATGATGAATAATATCTGTCTYRTACACCACGTGAGGGGAAAGGAAAGCAGCACCTCTGTCACTCAGAACTGGAAGGAAACTAAAAGAAAATGGCACATTCTCTCTCCAGAAATACCCTKTACTTCTGAAATGTGCAGTACTGTCTGTAAACTTTGTTATGTCAGTTTTGGTTGGCATACATGGTACTTGCAAGGAAAAGTCAATAAAAATAAAAAGGTAGTGTGTGTGAATTGATGAAAACAAAATGACAACAATTTCCAGGTAAAAAGTACAGGAAATCAATTGGTCATGCATGTCAGCATGAAATTAAGACAACTGCATGCAGAATCAGAGCTATCTCTGTCATATTTCTATGGAAGTGTTACCAGATATTACACCAGGGATTGACATAGTTTCTTAAACTAGTCTGGAAAAATAACTTTACTTGAGTAACATCCATTTGTGCAACTCAGCTTATACTTTGTACATCTGAAAGTTCTTAGGTCTTAAATTTAAAATGAACTATATAAAAACAAGGAATTAATCTGGAGTTTGTGGAATTTTGTCCCCTAGTTAAGGTAAAAAACCATTTATGTCTTGAAGGCCCACTATTCTGCAGGTATTACACAGTCTGTTTGTTTGTTTTTCATTTAGCCCAGAGTTCTGGTGACCTGTAACCAAGTCATGTAACACTGAGATCATACATTGACATCAGAGATTACCCTGTTTGAGTGAAGATACTTAGTGCCTCCTAACACATTCACAGAAAGTCAGGTGAGTTCCATGTTGCTGGTGTTGGCTTTCCTGTAGTTAATTGGTGATGACTGTTCACTGGTGGAACATCAATTCACTCCTTACCCCMCTTTCTCAAATCATCATCTCCCTTTTTTTATCAGAATACTGTTCAGTAAAATTGATTTTGTTCCATTAATAGCTTCATTTTTCTTTATTATCTRTAGAGGAAGGCAGCTATAAAGGCTGATTGTTTCCAGGTTAGCATAGCCTGTAAAGTAGTGGGGAGATAAGAACATTTCCTATCTTTTTAGGTTTGACAGAAACAGGATATTTTCATTTAAAAAGAAAATGTACTTAACTAACAAGACTGAACTATTTTAAGGGTTATTAACTGTGTTTACATCCATGTCAGTCCTATTACAAGTGATAAAAATTMTTTCTGTTCCAAAATCCAGAAGGAGAATAACTCAACCATAAGCCTGTGTGGATGCTGGAGTGTGTWTGTGTGTGTAGAGGTTTGTGCTGATGTTTTCCCTGGAGATCAGTCTGTGGTTTTGGGGAGGCCTGTGTGCTTCCCCCTTGACTGACAAAAAGGGGGGAACTGCACTGCCAGGAGCCCATGCCCTGACAGTGACACCTGCAGGGACAAACTCAGGTGGGTGACAGWGCTTGTGATCCATGGCCCCAGGGCAGACTGGGGATAACTGGGGACTTAGGGGGTTGAGTGGAGGTGGGGAGACAGGGGAGAGGATGCTCCTGGTGATTAGTTTCTGGGGCTGGGAAATAAATTGTTTATTAATGCTCTGTACATGCCTGGGATCATCATTTGTTTGTTGGATTGCCAATATTGACCCTGAATATATAGTACACTGGTTGTCCTGGATATATAACACACTGATTGTCAGTTAATTAGGTGTCATTAATAAGTCAATAAACAACTTTGAATGAGTTGAATTAAGCCACGGAGTTGTTTTTCTCCCTGCAGCAATGGCCATTCCAAGAGCTGCTTTGCTCAGACAGCAACTAGAGGGGAAACTCAGCAGCAGTGTGTCACAAGCAGAACGCCTCCGGCTCTGCTCTGCCAGGCTGCAGGAGCCAGGTCATTCACTGCCCCCAGGAGAGGAGCAGCCCAGGCCCTGCAGTAATGTGGCTTCTCAAAAACTGCCAAATTGTCCTTTTCTGCCACATTTGCTCTGACTCCTCTTGCACAAGGAGCTGAGAGGTGTGCATGTTTCTTACTTCCCTTTGCTGACCTCATTTGCATCACTCCAAGCCTGTGTATAGTGGAGGTGCTCTTCTCCAGCCAGAAGTGTCTTTGATGACTGCTTTGGGTAGGGAAAGATTTCAGTAGTCAGTTTGAATTTTATTTGCTCATCAAATCTGAATTTTGAGATTCTTTTGGTGTGTAGGTCATAGGAAATAGCGTAAACTGTACCCCAAGAGCAGCTGATGTTCAACCAAGCGTTGGGTTTCAGGTCAATCTGAGTCCCCCTAGTATATAATGATTTTTGATCCTAGCAGAGGATTTTCAGCTTATAAGGACATCAGATATCAATTTTTACTTTGCTCACAGGTAAACCAAGAAGTCATTGCTGGAAATTAAATCTATAATCTTTTTTCTAGCTTGAGTGGATCCYTCCTTGAGTGGAACTTTTCTAAGCCCAGCTCTTACTTAACCGTACTTTGAACCCTTGCCTTTGCGAGAAATACTGTAAAATCTTAACTGTCTGATTCTTTCATTCCAAGAAGAAAAATCCATGTTATCATCCCTTTGCCCCCAAGGTATAAAGCAAATCCCAACATCCTATAGAATAATTCCTGCATTGCACATAAATACATAGTCAAAAAACTAAAGAACAACCTTTTAAAGCCTCGAATGGAAAGTTAAAAGATTAGAAGAAAGAATAAGTCCTTCCTTAGGTCTGCCTGCTCTGAAGCTGAACAATGTTTAGCAAAATCACCTTTTAAAAAGATGGTGTAGTTTACTCCTGCATTCACCAGTGTGTGCTCTTCTGTTCCTCAGAGCCAGTTCAGGGTATTTCAACCTGATCAGGTCTGTCTCTYCAAGAATTAAAGATGTTCTTGCCATTATCTACATTGACTCAGTCCCTAAAAAAAGTCAATAAATTGAATATTAATGTAAAGGGTATTCAAAGTTCCAAAAAAATAAACCAATACCACTAAAGTACAGAAAAGTTGATATTGTTGATGAAGATTTGGTTTTGAAGAATGTTGTTTCAATTTCTTATGCTACTACAAATTACTGTTCATTAATATTAGACTGATCACTGAGCAGTAAAGATTTATCACTATATATTGACATAAAATTCTAACAGTAGCATATTGTTCTCTTTTTCTTTAAAAACATCAGTCACTTCTTTGGGGACTGGAAAGGAAATTATACTAATTTCTAAATTAGTACAAATTCTCTTGAATGGAGAATAATAACAAATAATAGTTTGTATAAAGAACATCAGTGGATTGCTAGGGGTGTTGTGAAAGTATAGAATATTTGCTAATTTTGCAATTGCAGGATGAACAATAAAAGAGAATATTTAAAGTCAAATTTTCAATTTCCAGACAGAGCTTTTGGACTAGCTATGTTTTAATAGTTTGCCTAGCTGATGTTCCTGTTTGGTCCATAGTAATTTCCAGTTCCTCCATTTCCCTCTGTGAAATCATCCTGAAAAGTATTTCTACTGMAGGACACAAATCAGGCTCAATAACTTCCACTGAAGAATTAGCACATGTTAAAACTTCAGATTGCCTCAAGTCCAACAGTCTGATTTGCATACTCTTCTTTATAAAGTTAAAAAAAGGCTATTAACCTCCACCCACATCAAAAGTAATGAACAGTTTTAGCATAAATTTTAATTATAGAAAATCCCATTTCTTTTGAATCTTTGTGTTGCAATAATTTTAGCAATGATGTTTTAAAATATTTCTTTCTTCCCATATAGGTTTCCTGCCAATATTTCTTATAAATGGAGACATTTTATATACTGGAAATGATGGATATAAACTATAAAGTTTTACAGCTGTTCTCAACAATGTGTCAGGGGAAAAATGCAGGCATGACAGAAAATGCGAACTTCAAAAAGTAAGAATGTTTAGAGGTAATAGATATGATTCAGTACATAAGGACAAAAATATTTCATTGTAGAATAAATTGACCTTTCATATTAAGATTGTCCTTATTTCAAAATCGCCATTAAAATACTCTAAGAATTGGCTATTGCTTTCAATATATTCATCACTGCCTAAAGTCAGGACTTCTAGACACAACCAGTATTAATTATGTAGGAAAGAAATGCTGTAGGAGATTCAAGGGGCTGCGACTTCTTCCTCCACAAAGAGGGAGCTGTGAAGTCATTTGCAGTCTCAGTATACAGAATATTTTCACATTTGTGTGTGCTCAGAGAATAGGACATGTCACACAGGAACCTCAAGAGCCGCCAAACACAGTGAAGACTAAGACATTGCAGTGAGCACTCAGGTCTGGAATTTGGCCTTTTACTCCTCAAATGCAGCTTTTAAAGATGCMTGCAGTCATATTTGGCAGAATAGTGGCTAGCAATGACCTTTTTCCTTAGATTCAGCCATTCTCAGAAATTCATGGTGTGACCAAGGAGGTGTGACTTAAATTAGGGTGACACATTGTCATGGTTTGACACTGGCACAATGCCAGTGCTTTCATGAAAATACCCTTTCTCTGGTGTCTGCTGTGAGATGYGACCAGGAATAAGCAAAGCAGGCTCTCACTTAGTAACAAAGAAAACTTTATTAACTACACTACAAGAAAATAACTAAACTACAAAAGAGGAAAAAAAACCACAAGGAAAATTAAAACCTTACAAAAGCATTTTCCTCCTCMCCCCTCACCAAATTCTGAATACAATACATCTTCTAAATCACTAACTTTTAGTCTGGCACCTCTCTTTAGAATACTCAATCTTCAGTTCATCAGGAGGAGAAGGAGTCTTTCTTTGTACCATAGGCTTCCCCTGGAAACACTGATGAAACTTCGTGTGTTTCTATGTCACTCATASCACAGTTTGGAGATCCTTTGCTATCGTGACATCTTCCTCCCATGCTCAGTGCTCTCACTACTGTGCATGGACCAGAGCTGCTTCTAGGGTTGTCTTTCAAGGATGCATTGTCTCATTCTAAAAAAAGGCACAATTTCTCTTTCGGGACACCTGTCCCCCCCACATTTTTTCACACCCCCCTGGGGCCGAGGGGCATCCACATTGAATCCTCCTGGTTCTGAGGCCTGTCTCTCCCTAAATGCAGTCTCTGTGTCACAGGAAAAAAAAAGGTTCTGTCCATGGCTACACAAGAAAAGTCCAGCCAAAAGGCCACTCCATCATCTCCCCACCTCCCACTCAAGAGTCTTTTCTACTTCCCTCGTGGTCCATCCCCTCTTATCTCATCTCTTATCTCTCTTCTCATTCAGCTCTAGGAGGATCAGCATTTGCAAGGTTTCTATCATGCAAGAAAAGGGTTAAAAATTTCAGTCTCTGCCTGTCCAGAGCTCTGGAGCTCCCACGCTGCCCTGCCGGGCACCTTCTCACCACACCTCCCCCTTCTCCTTCTCAGCCGGCCGCTATCAAATTCAGACACCGCCTCTCCCTCTCTCTCTTCCCTGGAGGGGGGGGGGGTGGCTGCCCGATGTCTCTTGGTGCTCCTCCACCTCCTCCACCCTTCCATCCTCAAGGGCCTCTTCACCTCCCCTCTCTGTCCAGGCCCAGGCCTACCGCATGGCTGCCCCCCCTCGCCCAGCAGCAGCAGCTGGACAGGGGAGGGAGATCCGACCCCTTTCCCGCTGAAGTCCCAAGAGAGCCTCCCAGGTGAGCAGCTCTGTTTCTAACCTTTGTGTGTTCTCAGAAGTAGATCCAATGTCCCAATAGCTGAATCAGCTGCCAATATTAAAATCTGAACATCCATTAGCTTGACCACAGGATCCCAGAAATCCTGTTTCCTGTCAAACCACCACACAAATACAGTAAAAATTATCCCTCAGAGCACAGATTGTGTTGCTGTCATCAGATCAGAGACAGAACTACACAGGAGTCTGCTCTCAAAAGCAGCAAAGCATTGCATTGGAGGTCTGTTATTCACCTGTACATGAAGTTCAGTAACACTTTGGTTAGCTAGAGGAAGAAAGATTGAGTGCTGTCCTTGAAAAAATATAGCTCCTGGGAGGTTTAAACCAAGTAATATAGCAGGCAAGGGGACAATTTTAACAGTCTCCTGCTTTTGTCAATTCTTACTRAAAAAGCAAAGTAAAATCTGAAATMACTTTCAGCTTGATGGAGAGGAGGAAAGTTACTCTGTGGGTACAGAAAAGCAAAAATGTGTTGATTTAACAAACAAATACTGAAACACCTTCCCCTGTCTTTCAGCATATATTATATCCCATGCCCCTACATATTCTGTTSTCAGTGGGGTTGTTACTGGCTGAAACACAAGGTAAAAATCACTAATTTTTTATGTTTTTGTTATCTCATTTTTATGATTCTTCCGCTGTATCCAAACATTTTAGCCATTCTTGTTTTTGTGGATAAAGATTTCAAGAGTGATAGTAACTCACAGTTGGATGGATTTTTTTCCCCTTCACTGAAAATTAAAAAAAAACACTGTGATCCCAGCATTGTCTTCTTCATTGCTCTGGAAGACAGCCAAATGTTACCTACAGATACTATTCATGAGATTCATATATCATGTTCAAAAGGGGGAAAAAAATCTCTATGTTCCCAGTAATAGACTGTAAAATACCAGGATCAACAACAGCTTAAAAGACCTATTAAATCATTTGTACCACCAGGAGAGAGCAAAGCACAGTTACCCATCCTTTGTCACAGAAAGCTTTTCTGTCTGTTCTGTTTGGTGGATGGTTACTATGGGGAGCAAAGTAGGCAAAATGCCGGTCCAGGTTCTCCAAAAGCAGTTTTACAATCATGTCTCTGTCAGAAATGTTATTTTCCTTTTAGAAGCAAATTTCTCACAGATKAAGGGTATAGGCTACATCCAAATAAGAGCAGAGCATTTCTGTGTATTGCAGGCACTGGAATCTAAAACTAAAGACTTTCTCTCCGTTCCCCCACTAACCAGAAAAATCATCTTTTATTTTGTCTCAATTTCCTGCAGCTGCTACTTATGTTACTTATGCCCACCCTCATGGCTAGGAACAAGGCATTACATTAGGTGAGTCGATGAGTCAAAGCAGTGCTGCAATCTCTCTTTTTAGGAAGAAATCCTCCTCYTTAAACATAAGAGGTAAATAGGTATACAGCAAGTTATTGCCACAGCTGCAGCTGTTCTTTGCCTTCTGTAGCCTGAAGGAATTCAGGGGCTTKCATAAGGCATATGTACAGCCCTAAACACAACCTGGTTGGGACACACCAAGCCCATGCCTTTAGTCTCTCAGGCTGTTTTTTACAGCACAGAAGTAGCAGCACTTTGGACAGCAAGCAATGCATGGAGAGGTTCCATTTGAGGCCAAGATCCTCAGACTCAGTTGTCCATGTATAGAAGTCTGTATACATCAGATACTGCTGTCAGTGGAATTGGAGAGGATTTGAGCTGGCCTGTCTCTGAGTCCCTGCCTTAGTGTGAACTTCACTCTTATAGGCCTCCTGAGCTTTTGGGAGCAGATCTGACAGCATGGGAGCTTAGGCACCTTGGGCCCCAGGGGCAAAAAAAAGGACCACAGGAATCTCAATGTTAYGGCATTTGCCCGGGAAGATGGAGCTCCTGCCCATTTGGCTTTTCTGGTTTTGTAGGAAGCACAGTTCAGTGTGAGAAACRGGACTCCCTGCACTTAGAACAGATGCTCTCAGATGAAAGAAGCCAGGCTCCTTTTTTTGTCTTCTTTCATGCCAGTTTTCTCCGCTGTTGTGTCTCATTGCTTTCTAGGTGGTTATTAGCTGATATGACTGCGACTCACCTTACAGAGTTCTTTTATTCTGTATTTCTTCCCTGGATTTATAAGCAATCAAATATCTCCTGTCTGGTAAAAATAAAATGCTTTTCACTATAAGTGAAAGTTACAGACAATCATGAACTACTCATGGCTCCCAAATCAATTCATTTCAGTACTGGAACAGCCTCTGAGAACAACCTCTGTCTCCTGCAGACAGAACTGTAACTTCATAGTGGTAACTCCACTGTGAAAATAGAGTTTGCCAGAGTGAAATTGTTGAATTCAGTCTTTGTTTCAGACCACAAGGATYCTATTTCATGCATTAAGTGCCAAGGAACTCAATTATTTATTACTTTATAGTTGAAACTGGAAAATTTCCCAGATTACTTATCTATTCTCAAATACTTGARCAAATGAGGAAAGCAGGGGAAATTTATTACAATGAGTAAATAACCAGTGAATGGAGAGCTCTTTCTCAAAAATTTGCAGTCAATATCCCAGATGACTCTGAGTGCTTGGCTGCTTCCTATAGAATTTAATATCCTTGTTTCAGCTAGAAATACTGCAAGGATAATTCTCTGTTTGTTGTGTAGCTCACTGCTGTACTCCTGTTAATTTAGACTRGGAAAATGAAGGGAACAGAAAAACAGAGACTTGGTAAAAAGAAGTTACTACCGTTAATTTACACATTACTATTTTTAGTTGAATGAATAAAAATTCAGTCCATATTATAGCTTAATCCTATCTACCCTTGCAAAATGGAATGGTTTTGCAGTAATCATCTATTTTTGCATCAAGATAATTGTACTTTATATTTTCTTTGCCATGAGTGTTGATAAAAAAGAAAAGCTTCTCTGCGGAAACAGTGGCACTAATGTCCATTAAGGAAATTATGTTTAAAAACACTTCTGTATCATTCAAATTAAAGAAAGGAGAAGTTAACTAAGCTAACACAAAATGATGTAAAACATAGATCCTGTTGTGGGAATGTCAGCTTATTTTGATACGTTCAGGATTTGAAAGAACTTATTTTAATCCATAATGTGTGTTTAGAAAACCCTGGCTATGAGAGCAGTGCTGACTCATTGCACAGAGCTYACAGCTAACCTGGGCAGACATATCAGCTTTCTGAGGAGCAAAAGTGTGAAATTTAATAGAATCTGGGGTTGTTTCCAACCAGCACCAATTCTTATTATCAGCAGGCTTTTTCTTTGCCTTTCATCCACAAAGATTTTACTGTCTGGAAACTCATAACTGCTTTTCTCAGGATTTTCTGCATCTAACTGCTCCTCTCCTCTGCTCTAACTGGTTATACAGTAATGGTGTGTCAGACTTCATCCAGAAACTCACATGGAAACTCCTATTGAGCCTAAGTTTGCAAAATCCTTAAAGACCAAAGAACTTCCTTCTTTAACAGACAGACACTGCATATTAGGAGATGTAAATAGATTAAATCTCCTGAGCCTCTCTTTCACAATTCTTTCAGGCATTACAAAATTTTGCTTCAATTGTARGTACGTGTATAGAGCAGTCTGGTGACTGTTTTTATATCAAGACAAAAGAAATGAAAGCTAATTATTCAGTAAATGACCATCATGGTTTTCAGAATTATAAAAATCAATAGCGAAATTTGACTGATAGATTCCCCATTGATTAGATTGATTAGCCTCTTTCAGTGACCATTCATGGCAGACTTACCAATGGTAATGGTAATTACCAATGGTTCTCTGTATAATACAGGAAGATTAGACAAAAAAGTTACTAATTTGGATGAATTCAAAGAAATACTTTTTCCTCTGTTCACTGAGAATTACGCTAGGGTTTTGGTGATCACGAATAGCTAACAAAAAAAGATGTAAAACACATGTCACCTGCCTCTGAAAAACTAAGTCCCTAGAAGATTTGGTTCCCAAAAATGTGTGAGGACATTTGTGTCTGATTGAATGAATGTAGTGTTGCCTATTATTTAAAGTTTATTTCCCTTTCCCATAGACAGAACATTATAACTAGACAGCCAACAAGGATTTGTGAAGCTATTAGCAATAGCACAAAGTCTTCCTGACCTACAAATGAGGAAGCAATTCTCTTTTCACTCACATACTAACAGTATGAAGTATTATCAACATCTGCAAAGCTGTCAAGCCTGTGCACATTCCCCTTTCTGATACTTCTTTGGTCTCCCTCTCATCCTGGTGTTTTATTTCCCTGCCAGCTTCCCTGCCAGCCCCATGATTTCTTTCTTTTAACTAAATWTACCTTCTTCCTAAATTATACCATTATCTTTTGTCTCACGGGTTGATCCAAACTCTCTCTTCTGTCTTGATTCTAGAAAGACAAATTCCTTTACATCAGGTTTTATTATCTTGCTATGTGACATAGTGTTTTGTTGAGAGGAAAACCTCAGGAATTTGTGGACAGTTAATAAGGATAAGATGGAGTTCATCTGGCTGGGAGCTGCTGGCATATGCGCAGACCAGTCTGCACCCCTGAMATTTAGACACCACCCAGAAACTGATCTTTTGTGGTTCCACCATGAGCTGGTTCACCAACAAATTGGGRAAAAAATGTAACAAAGACACTGAATATTTTTCTGAGCTTTAGCACTGTTTAGCCAGTTTAAATGGGCTCATTATGAGGTTGTACAAGAGCCAAGAAAAGGGATCTGGTGGGAGTCTGCTGCCAGGGACAGGCTGGGGATRGGAGCACTTTGCCATCAGATGGGCTCAGCCAACTTTGCATGTGGACAAGATGCCCAATCCCTTCATCCTTAGAATGACAAGACCTCATCTCTTAATAAAGAATGTATAAACAGGGAGTTTACAACATATTCAATATGTAAATTATTTCACTGGACTATTGCATTAAGCTATTTCACAATGCCCAGTATTTATTTAATATCATTGCGTTTACTTACATCTTATATATGATGTCTGTAAGATAACTTTCATTGTAATTTCTATATAAATGGCTAGACTTTATGAGAAAAATCAGTTCCACACAGAGGAGYTTCCTGGATCAGCTTCATAATGCTCATTTATTAATCAAAAGCATGAAAAATGCCATCCCCTTTCAAATATAAATTAYGTCTTGCCCTCACTGCAAAATATCAAATTCTCAAAATGGAGTAAGCATGTCAAGCACAAAATTAAGTTTTGATTTACACATTTCCCAGGGAACATCAGTCTTTATTAATGAAAACTAATATGGCTAAATCTTCCTTACTTTTCTTATATATGTAGCCTTATTACAGACTTGCTCTGACATTCTTGAAAAGATTTGTCATTATTTCCAAAGACCCCGAATCAGTATCAAAATTATTATTTTTTATTTTCTTCAGACATTATMTGCTTCAAGATCTTTTGAATTAAGCAAGTTATTGGAAATTTAAGTCAATAAAGAATAACAGACATATATTATAAATGGCTTCATCACGTGATATTTACCCCTAAACCAAAACAACCCTTACAAACAGGCCAGAGAACACCACAGAGTATTTGGCAATCTTCAATGTCTGACATTAAAAAATATTCATATTACTTTGCAAGTTGCTTTATTATGAAAAATGCTGTGTGAGAGAGAGGAGCATTTCCTGTGATATTTCCATTGTTTCTGCTCCTGGGCTGGTCAGAAACTGAAAGAGGTATCTTTACATTCATAACCTTTCCAAACAGCACCTTAAGACTTCAGGCTTATTGATCACTACAGTTACTAGTATTAAAATTACTCTTGATTTTTGCATAAGTCAAAGAAGAATTTGCCTTACTGATTTTAGGAAGTTTGTTCCTGTCTTCTGCTTTTGTGACTTTAGAGGCAAACCAATGCAATCAATTTTATTGACTTTTTCTCTTCTTGCTTCATACAGTCTATAATTTTTTCTTTCTTCTTGTCTACAGAAGTATAGAAAGCTGTTCGAAGACAAAAAATGTTTCCAGACAAGTCTGAGGCAGAGAAGCAAATAACAGACATCACAAAATATACAATGTCAGTATGATCATCTCACACTGTCACTCCAGACTTCACTGTACTTCCAGACACTTTTGCAACTCTGTTGACTGACATTATTTCAATACACTTACAAAATGTTTATTAGACCTCCAGCTGTTCCGTGATAGCATAAGTGGGAAGACGTGACAAAATTGTATCCAGCTTGTTCTATATTAAATATTAATTCYTTTTTTTTTGACAAATATTATTTTTTAAGATCTAATCTCACCAAGAGAGAAGTATGCTGTTCCCAAGGGAGTTACTCTGTGCAGAATGCAGCTACTGAAACCTTTTCTCTAAGTTGTACAGTGGATGTGCTTTTGCATTTTCTGCATACCAGTGATGGTGAGTACGACATGATTTGGTGATAATCTGTCCTAAAGCACTGGTCAGACACTTCTACCTTTTGCTGAATTGTTATGCCCTGAAAGAAGTAATGGCAGCTACACAGCTTGTAGGCCCAAATCTAAAGGTCACAGATGTCAGCCAGATACTTAAGATTTTCATCTTCAATTGCAAATCATTGCATAACTGCCTTTTGTGCCTTTGAAAATATGCCCTAAAGTGTTTTGCTGAATCAGAGCCTACATGTGGTCTAGCTCACATCATATGGTACAGGGTGAAGTCAATAGCTAAAGGCTTSACAAGATTAAGAAAACAACTCTTTCCTGATGCACAGCTCTTTTTCTTTGCTGCCTGTAACTTCAGTGAAGACAAAATCTTGCTTGGTCCCAAGAGACAACAGAGATAGAAAATAAAATAAAGAAAACTTTACAGGACAGCACAGGGATACCTGTGATCACATTGCTGGCAGGGAATCTCAGGTAACAGCAATAGCTTACCAGAATCAAACAAGTCTTAGTGTTTTCCCAGTCCTGTTTGGGGAAAGAAAACAGAGTTTGTATTAGTCATCTGTCAGTGACAGACTTTGGTCAATTCCAAAACTGATGAGAAGCAGAACTTCACTGCAATGAGAAGAGCTGAGGTTGTGAGATTCCTASAGCCCGTCACTTTTACCTGTCTCATCAGGTGCTGCAAGCTGGTGGCTTAAGAAGCCCTGGGGACTTTACAAGTCGGTATTAAATAAATGTGTATCTTTTATTCACAGATAAATGTTGATAACAATATTTATATTAAGGAAGTATATTTGGTGGAGAAAGAACAGGACTGTAGCAATGAACAAAAATGTTCCCAGAGTTTGGATGCAATCTTTTAGATGTACTTTCACAGTGCTGAGTCCCTCTTCACTGATGCCTATTAGCACTTTCTTATCCATTGTTGCTAATGTCCTTTTCCTGATCACAMAATGACAATCTCATCTCATTCTCTTTCACCACATCCTCCTTGGAGACCTATTTGGCAGTTTAGACCCCTTTCAGATATCCAGCCCATCAAATAGTCACAAATGGCTTGTCTCTGTTTCATATTAATTATCAYACAAAATACTTGAAATTATCATTCCCATACTTGAAATTTTCATGGCTAAAATATCTATATTTTACTTATCTTTTGGTTTAATCTGTAGGGTAGGCTCATATAATCAGGGCAAACTGTACCTTTCTGTTCTGAATTGCGGATCAAAAGTTGAATGTGAGTGGGTTTTTTCCTTTTTTTTTCCCCAGTAAAAAAAAATATCATATTCAGTGGGTTTTGTCATAGGCTTTGTCATGTCCTGTCTAAATAATTATGAGCTTCAAGATTGGGTACTCAGCTTCAGTTCGTGGAATTTCTGTAATTTGGGTTTAGCAGGTGATTTATTTCTTGCAATTAGTACATGCATCTTACATCATTCATTCAAATTCCCCTGATCTTATTAAGATATTGTCCTGGTTTCAGCTGGAATAGAGCTGAATTTCTTCTCAGTAGCTGTTACAGTACTGTATTTTGGATTCAGAATGAGAACAGTGTTGATAATATGCTGATGTTTCAGATTTCGCTAAGCCATGTTTATTTTCAGTCAAGGAACTTTTTCCTGGTCTTGTGAGGTCTGCAAGTGAGGAGGGGATCAAAAGAAAACTGGGAGAGAGGATGGCCAGGACAGGTGTCCCCAAACTGGCCAAAAAGATATTCCACACCATAGAGTGTGCCCAGTATATAAACTGGGGGAAGTTATTTGAGAAGGGGGCTGAGCTGGACCGAGCCAGGAGAGTCTGRCCCTGGTCGGTGGGTGATGAGGAAATGTATTATGCATCACTTGTTGAGTCTGTTTTCCCTTATAATATTACTACTACCAATAATAATAATTTTTATTACTATTATTATCATTAACCATTTTTACTCTATTTTACTTTGTTTTCTATTTTTAAACTGTTCTTATATCAACCTACAACTTTTGCTTTGTTTCTCCTCCCCATTCCATGAGGGGGGCAGGGAGAGAGGGGTGTTGAGGGAGCAGCTGCCTGAAGCTTAATTTCCAGCTGGGCTTAAACCATGACAGATACCAAAAAGTTTCTGAGTAGGACTGCATAGCAAATGTTCAAAGCAGTAAAACACTAGCTGTGACTTCTCCTCTTGTTACATTACTGGAAACCATAATAATACAAAATACCATCCCATCAGTGGTCAGCGTTGTGAACATTCCCACAGAAGTGTAAACCACCATCTATTATAATTTCATTGTTATGATATAAGCAAAAAGTGGTGTTTAGTATAAGTTACATTTGCATTATGAAGTAAATACATTATTTTTAAAATAATTATATTATTGCTTAATGGAACATACATCAGATGGGAAAAGGGATGGAACTATCCTGTGCTTATTAATAGTAGCTGTTTCAAGGCAGACATTCTTTGGGAATGGCTRTTAGCTTCAGCTCCTTGAGAAAGATAGCAGTCAAAAGATGAATGTCAAACTTTCTGAGATATCAATTTCCTTTTGAAGTCCCTGCATCTTGCAGTTTTACAGTGCAGAATTATGTTGTTCCTCTGGCTAATATATCTCTTAAACACTAGAGGTAATGGAACTGTTTATTGTGATTCTGCAGCCTGGCATATTCTGATGCAATTTTCCAGGCAGACACCTGTGGAAACATCTGCCCACACATCACACCCATGCCAAACCTGCCTTTGGCAGATACTTCCCCACTCACACAGCAGAACCAGCTGCTACCAGAGTCCAGGTGCACCAAATCCTTATTCCAGTGAGTGAAAATCAAGGTAAACATGCCTGTTTTGTAAATCTTGCTGGGATTTACACACAGGGATAACACCAGTATCAAGTTCTTCTCCACTGTTAACTCTGGGCATACCTCAGAACACAACAAAGAAAGTCAAATAGCAAATAAACAGAAAATTTCTTGGTAAAGAATTAAGCATCTTCTGAACAATGCACTATTGTATTAAGGTGTACATTTTCTACATTTTGGGTATAGGCATTTGCCTTCTTTTTGTATAGCAAAGTATGTTGAAAATCCACTTATTTTATCCTTTTAAAGCCTTAATATAGAAAACATTCTATTGACAATGAAGCCAGTACCTGGAGAAGCAAAAATTTCTCTATACAGTATTAAAGAAGGACAGAAAGGTCAATATCTCACCTTCCATTTTCTTTGCAGTCTGGAGCTATAGCCTTGTGATATGAATGTCCTGTGTGGAGGAAAATCTATGCTTTTATCGGAATCTCAGGTATCCTATTTCTTGTGCTAGGTGATAAGCTACTATGAAGATTTCACTCAGGGTTCTATGCTATAATTTCCTGTTGTTTATCACCAATGCTATTGAAAAAAATGCTTCAAAGTTTATAATGTTTTCATAATCACACAATATCCTCACCTGGTCTGCAGAGATGTTGGCTCTTTCAGGAAAACACCTGCACAATTTAGTCTTAATTCCATACAAAGACAGGATATAGGCCATATAGAATGAGTAGCCAACAGACGAACAGCATTTTGCACAATTATGCCCATGCTTTTACTTCAAAATGTTTGTAATTATGTCTTTTCAAACTCAAGAAAGATATGGAAAAGGTAATAGGGAACTCTCACTGTAGCTCCTCATTTTATAAGAATAAAGGACATAAAAAGAAAGATCAGGTAATTACCCCAAAATTATTGTCTCATCAATGTCAAAAATACGAAAACTTACAGTTAAAGTGATGAAAATTATGCACATAAGAAGGTAATGGCATGTAACAAGGCAAAAAACACTCTTTCACAACCACAGCTGTAAAAGCATCTTGCAGCAAAATTGCTATTTTATAGGTATGGTATTATTCAATAACAGTAAGAAAAATAATCAAAATGTCTGTCAGCATTGAAAAGCACACAAGAACCTCTTTGTATCTCTTTGTCAGTGACTTGAACCTGAGTGCCAGGAGGGGATTCAGCTTCAGATAGCAGCACTGTCATCACAGTRTCTTTGTGTGGGTATTTCCACACCAGGTAAACATTCAAGCCCCGCCTGCTAACAGATTTCTAGTCAAAGGATTTAGAGGGATCCAACTAAGGTTTCAGCAGACATTAGCATTTGATCAGCTGCATTACTGCCTCAGCTGCATCTGACAGAGAACTACATTTCCCTGCCTAAGCATAACAATCTCATAGTGGTTTTSATGCATTTCAACATTCCCCTGGTTTCTGCTTATCCCTCCAAAGGACACAGGGCTTTTCTCATCCCATGCAGAAGGCTCAGCTACTGCAGAGAGTTTCAAATGACATAAGGTGCACATATTTAGAAAACTGCATTTATTTATCCTGCCTTAATGAGTTGAAATAGGAATTGTTTTATTCAGCTTAATGTTTCTGCTTCAGTTTGTGCGGACAGGTCTTTCTCTAGTAATCATGAGGGACCTTGGCAGTTAGGTTTTCCCTTAGCTCACAAATATTTAGCCATAAGTATCTTCACTGCAATAAAAGAACAAATTATAGAGTCTTAGAAATATGACCACTATATTTTATAGTTATAAAGCTTTGTTTGAATGCAGTGAGCATTCAAATAAGAGTAATTTCTTTTATACTACTTGCTATTGCAAGTTCATGACTGCATAACAGATATAAGGCCAGTGGAGACATTCATTAAAGAAAAGCACAAAAGAACCAAAAATAATGAATCATACAGCAGAACTACACTATGACTCCTCTGAGGGGTATGTACACATTCACTTCCTTTGATTTGTTATCTTGATTTGTTTTATTCAGAGAAAAATGGTAAAATACATCAAATCAGTGTTGACATCTGACCATTAAGGGGTCTGCATAAGTAATAAAAGATAAATTCTCATCTCAGATAATTCCCTGAATACATAGCAGAAATTATTAGTTGAACTGGATTTTAGAGTTCAGTATKAGTAACAGGTGTATTCAGTTCAGAACTTGATTGCCCCCAACCTAAGGATGCAGCCAAGGCCTCTCTAGGACTCTGACTCACTTGGATAGAACAGTTCCTGCTTGCAGTACAAGCCAAAAAAATTCAGATGGAATTTTTGATGGAGGAATAATGATKCTGTAACTTATTTACCTTGTGATAGCTCTGATTCCACGGACTGATCACACTGATAATTAAGACAYTTTTTGATTTTCCTTGAATTCCCTATGTGAGCTGCCCTTCTTTGGTGTGTCACACACTGTGACCTGCACAATGGCCAACCACTTAGTGTGCCTTGGACCTTCTTAGGAGTCAGTCTACTGGTCTCTATCCTTTCTGAGCTGTTTGTAAGGAAGGAATAAAAGTCAGAGGAAAAGAACTGTGGAACAGCTATTAGCTGGCAGTTGCACAGTGTGATATATTTTGAGCATCCTAAATGTACCTGAAAGGTAAATAGAGACACAATAATTCCTGCATGTCTTGTCTGTTTGAATAATTACTTATAATAGTATTTTTATTGTTGAGTTACTAGATTCAGTTAGGTACCTATTATATTTCTTTGGCTACTCACACACCAGCATGGCTTTAAAAACATTAAGGGTTTTTCTCAGATCCTCTGTACTATTCTAATGAATAGAAATATTGTAGTATAATCACATCTCTCTTATCAGTTGCAATATTAACCTTGGCCACTTTAAAAAAAATGTTTTCATGCTTCTGATATCATGATGCCATATTCTATCAAGGAAAACAAATGAAATTTCAATTATGAAATCTCTGACAAAGCTATAACAAACATGTCAYATTATGGAAATTACTCTTCTCTAAAAATAGTCAGGAACAAACTCCATTCCTTTTTCAAGAACCTGTCAGACTCTTTCATAAGAAATGTTCATACAATGATTCTCTTCTTTATTACATTTCCATATTATCACTGAATACTTTATCTTTCATAATTTCTTATTATTATAACAGATATGATTGATTGTATGGCAAAGGGACATTAAGAAAGTGACTTGTTTGTTCCTGGGATGTTTTATGGAAATTCAAGTGTTGAAAAAATTAAAAGGAGCTAACAGAAGAATAAAACTGCTTAAAAGGCTCCAAGAGCACTTGAATTTAGTTGCTTTGACCAGTTGTGTACTCAGTAAACAATACTGAGTCTGAATTTTCTATTTTGATACTTAGACACATCTGAAACACAGTGGTTAGTAGCACATATGCATATACTTCTCTTTTTTTAAACTAAATAATAGGGTTTTTTWAAATATTTTTGCTTCTCTGGAACCTCAGTGCCAGCGATGTCCTCTTGATGTCCTCTCTAATGCTGATTTTTTGATTCATTTTAACAAGTGAAATTTTTTTGCCCTATTTCATAGTCTGYCATTTCTCCATTACACAGTAACATATTTTCATGCCAATATATTTTTCAGATGCAAATAGGCTGACTACAGATTAGGTGCAGAAAGGATGCCTTTTGGGAAATGCACAAACTTCTCACTGTCTTTTCATCAAAGCTATTAGTCTTTCAATTAGCCCAAGAGTGACAATCCCTGAGCTTCACACTAACTTTCTATTCTTTTGCATTTCTATTTGTCATTTTTATTTCTCTTCAATTCACTTGAAATATGAACAGTTGGGGTTTTTTTAATTCAGTGCATATGCTTCACTTCTTGGTTTTCTCAAACTATGCTAACCGTTTTGCAAGGAAAAGAGTCAAAGATGTTGCCATACCTGAGTATTTACCAGAAATTCCACATCAGATTTTTTCATATTTCTCTCTGTATGAGAATTGTGAAAAGCACATGCAGCATTTATTTTCTCATCTAAAAATATGTAACATCTATGGGGCAACTCTACCAAACTGTAGAGATAAAAAATAGAATAAGGAGAGGATACCTTGTTTTCAGTTTCTTTTACTTCAGTGTAGCAGATAAAAATAAGAATGAGGCAATGATTTATGGCCTCATACTGTAGCACTGCTTCTCTATGCTGCATATTGACTATATTTAAAGTCTTGTTGCTCATAGGAATGGAAAAAATCTGTTTGAAAAAAAAAAAAGTGGCTGGATTATTCACTAGTGTCCATTTGTCTTGCTTTTTTTCATGTGTTCTTGTCCTGTGATGATCACTGTGTTATCCAGGTCTATATTAAGCCTGTAAATCACAAGTGCCCCTTGCTCTTCAGTCAGAACTCAAGAGAAGAATTAGATTATCTGCTTGATCATCTTTTCTCTGTAAAAAAAAAAGTTACCATAGGTATGTTGGTATTTTAGAAAGATGGAAGTTCAAAAAGGATGGTGTGCACTTAGAGTGGACTATGATCATGTTTGACATCTGTTAGTTCTCAGGTGAGGTCATTAGTTTGTGAACAGGTTATGCGATGATCTGTAGACAGGAACATTGCATTCTCCAAGATTTAGRTTGTGTCTTTTGCYTCATATAAGCAAGAATGGAATTAGGGATTATTTTCTTCCTTATTTTATCATAGATCTTTTATCTTAGAAGACAGAAAGTAGTACTTTCAGATCTATTAATAACATCGCAAATCTTGCTGACATGCRCATTAAAAAATTCTCATGGTCTTGTGTTGCAGTATTCTGAAGTCTTCAAAAGAATTTCCATTACCCTTAAATTTAGTGGGTGAAGCCTAAATGACTAAAATTGTTCTTTTGTGTCTATTTCTGCACAAGAGAAAGAGAACCAGTAGATAAGGAAAGTTAAATGATAGTGATGTAAATATAAATAAAGTGTTATCATAGGAATGAGAAGAATACTTCAGGGTAAAGAAAGAAGAAACAGAGAGGAAGAAACAAATTTGAGGTAAGGTAGTGTAGATGATTCAAGAGAAAACATCAAGGGATGGAGGAATAATTTGAGATGGAAGATAGTGCAAGGAAGGTCTGGAAAGACAAAGAATGTTAAGACAAATCTGCAAGCAGTGGAGAAGGTGTCTGTGTTGTTGAGCATACACTCAAATTTGTAGTGAAAACTTCATATCAATATAATGTCATCAAAAGCAATGATTCAAAACAAAGTTCATAGGAACATCCTCACTGGCTATACTTGGCCAACAAACATAAACCATCATTTTATAACCAGAGGACCTGGGATAGGAATAGTTAGATTCAAGACTATATCTGAAAAATATAATGTATAAAAAGAAAACAGAAAAAGAGCATCTTATCATTCCTTTATTATGTCAGGATCTGAAACATTAAATCAATTAGCTTGTTTATATTAATTTAAATTTATTTATTATGGCAAAAAAAATTTTAACAAACATCCAGACAAGGATGTTTTCTTGACCAAACAAAATCCCAGTATTCTCCATCTGAATTAAATTGACTAAATTCAAGGAGAAATTAAARGAAAATGATGAGTGAAAACAATTGAAAATGAAGAYCAAAAGACATGTAGGAAAGAGAATATATCATTAGACAAGAACACAGAGACAGGAGCTCACATATGATAATACACATGCTCTTTTATATGAGAATGGGTTTTTGACCAGTCACACAGTTGCAATTCTATATGGAGGAAAAGGGGAGAATAGCAACTGGGCACATCTGTCTCTCAAGCTGGTAGATAGAAAGGCTGTAATGCCTCTGCAAACTCAGGAGTCCTCTAGGGTTAATTGCCAAGCATTTTCCTTTGGACAGATTATGGGTAGTAAAAACCAGTTAAATATTGTTTTGATATAAATACCAGTTACGTATTGCTATTCTGTAAAAAAAAAAAAAAAATAGTGTGATTAACTTTCCAAGCAGCTTCAAATATCTTTAAAACTTATAACAGAGTTTCACGCTTTAAATCAGAAAATAAAGACTCTAAGAGTGATGGTCTATCTTCAACAAAACTATTCAGCCTTTCCCCATTATCTGTTTCAATTCCCAGGTAGCCTTTTTTTAGAAAGGTGAATAGAATTTTCATATCAACTTGCATTGGTGACCCATGTAATTGCCTTAGTCTAATGCTACATGAAAATCCATCTTTTGAGCTGTGTGACGACAGAAAGGCAGCTTTGTTTCCCAYCATTGCAAGCAACTTTTATTAGAAAGAAATCACTAGCAGCTATTCTGCTAGTGATTCTGATTTAATCAGCCAAAAAAAAAAAAAAGAATGAGGAACACCAATTTTAAACTGCCTCTTTTTCAATAAAACGGTTTTATTGTCAGTTCTGAAATGGATGTGTTTTCACTCATATTAAAGTTTGATAAAATACACTTTTATTGACCTGAACAAAGCTTTTGCTGTTTTTCCTGTTCATCATTTATAGTGGTATCTGTAGAGCATTAAGGTCTTTTTATATTTTTAAATGAAAGCTCTTCCTACAGATAACCTATCAGCACTCCACCTATCTGCATGACTTGTCCATAAAGTCACATTATTTTAATATATTCAATACATTTGCATATTAATTTATTTGCTGTGAAAGACAAGATCTTAATTCATTTGCTCTTTACAGGTAGGAAAGCATCCCCAAAGAGGAGCATTCCTTGAGACCATCAACAGCATTAATTCAGTGCACTGGAGTCCTTGGAACTSGTATCCTGGAACGCCATTGCCTATCAATTTTCTGAGGATTCTCTTGACACCAGGAGAGCTGTTATATTTAGATGCTTATCTGCTTTTGACTGCAGTGCAGTGCTTGTGAAGATGTCTTTCATTTTGAGGCTTAACACATTAAATATCACCTGATCTGAAGATGTTTGAGGGTGTAGAGCCTCTGGCATAGAATAAATGTCTTGTCTAAAAATAGCGTTACATTTCTGCATAGCCCTTCATTTTGTGTAGCTCTACTTTGTACATAAATTAAAGCACAAAGAGAAACTAAAGGTCTGTTTCACACTGACAGAGGGAAGAAATCTCAAAGCTTAAAAAGAAGATCCTCTGACATTCCTACTCAAAATCYCCCCAGTATGTCCAAATACTGCATTGAATAGCAGAAGTCCTTCAAAGCCTTCTAGATGGAAAACAGAAAAAATGAAAGCTGTAGTGTCATGCTGAATCACAGATACAACAGCACAGATTAAAGCTGCAATAACTCACTGAATATTCACTTTGATTATGTGACATTTAAATAAGGCCTTTAAACCAAGATTCCTCTGTGACTAGATCTTTACTGCACACCCACTTAATCTCTTAAATTACTATTTCCTACTATTTTAGGAAATAATAGATCACTAGAATAAAATTACTAGTCTGGTAGATTAAAGGAGAAGAGCCAAGTAAACATAACCACCATGGGCTGTGTTGAATAATACTGTGGGTTAGCAATGACAAAGCACTAGACAACAACAGCCTGTGTGCCTATGTCATATGAATATCCCCCAAATAAGGAAATCTGTCACTTGAGTGTCTACCCATTACAGTCCTTTTCAAATCACAAAAACTTTCTCTTACTCAAATCTGAAAATATCATCAACATATGCTTTTTAACACTAAAAGTTTGAGCTAGATATTCACAAATAAAAAATACTTAATACTAGGCTATGAAATCATCATTTGCAAGTTGTCCACAGATACCAGTCCAATTCTCCTAAAGCACGCTCTGGTAAGGAGCCTATTCCCTGCATACCCACATAGAACTGCTTATCGTTGTTTTATTTACAGCTAAATTTATAACTTCAAGTCGTGCTCATTCAACGGTGGAAGAGGAGAAAATTTAGCRAGACCATAATGCTCTGAAGCTGTAGGATGGCTCTGTAGCTGTAGGATAATGCTCTGAAGCTTCTGACTGGCTCATCAAGGCTGACTTGGAAAAAATCTGGCCCACAGCAATGCAGAAACATAGGGTTAAGATTTCATCACAATATAGTCCAGATGTCTTACCATGACTATTAAAGAAATGAGGATTTTCTTCTCTTCCAGTCTATTCTGTGTTTTTTCCTTTGGTAGCACTGGAGCTATTGAAATGCCAATCATAACATTTTAATTCCACATTAAGAACAGAGAGGAAAGCATTAAAAATATTTAGGAGTTTCATTCCTATGATTTCAGTGGTTTTCCTTTATTGAGGGCAGGAAGACTATGAGAGAGAAAATGAAAAAGAAAGAAAAAGGAAAGGGGAATATAGGGGAATCTCTCTACTATTGAAGAATTGGAAAGACAGTTACTTTCTCCAGATGTTGATTTTAAAGATGTTGTTTATAAAATATAGGACAAAATATTATTCCAAAAATCTTACACATGGAACAATCTTGAGATTCCAGCCTTTGAGGTATTTCCAATCAAATGCCTTGGTGAGTCTGAATTCATTGAAAAGATAAAACTAGCAACACAGTCCCAAAATTATACAGCAGAAATTCCCACCTCGGTAGCAAACCGATAGTTTAATGAATTACCATCATTCCTATCCTACTTTCCTTTTCAGTAATGCTATTTGTAGTAGTGGATAGGATCAAGGTGGAAATTACTTTTCCAAATCACCCTCTTTTTAATTTTTTCCCAAATTGATGACATCTGTGCTCATTTATGAATGAGTTTTTTGCTCATTCATAATGAAGATCATGAAAATATCCCTCTCCATCATGTATATTTTTCATTCATTTTTCATACCAGAATGTACACATCAAGGAATGTTTCTCACAACAGAATTATTTTCACTCTATTTGGGGAAGCMGGCTTTTTTGTTGCTCTTTTTGTTGGCTTTTTTCCCCTTGAAATCAGCTCTAATTTCTTCAGATGTTTGTTATACTAATAGAGAAAAGTAAAAATTCAGTAAAGGAAAATAAAACTAATTTATATTTTACCTGTTTTAACTGCTTTAAAACAATTTCAACAATTGTTACATACTTTGTGAAGTCTGTAAATTCCAGTTTAGCCCTTTTATAATCAYGAAAGCCACAGGCAAAGTGTATGCAAAATGTGATGGAATTATGAAGTGGAAAAATCTGACAAAACTGCAAAGATAATGTGGCCACTCTGCTGTTGCTTTTCTATAATTTCTATCCCTTTTCCATCCTCCATCATTTTCCTGAAAAGGTAAACTGCATAATGTGTAATAAAAGACAATGGTACCAATACTGGCTGAAATCTTCAGGAAGGCATTACAAAATAAAATTTTCTTACCAAGAGAGGAATAATAAACCCAACGTGAATCTGTATTTCAGACATTATTATGACACATGATGACATATGATGAAAAATGTGCTGGTATGTACAGTTTTATGGTAAAAAAAAAGKTGACAGAAGACAAATTTTGTAGGGCTAGAATAATTTTTTAGCAASTGTGTAACAAATCTTGACTCTCTAGGATAATGTCAGAATTGTACAATTGATTTAATTGGTGCTACTCATACTAGGCAGGATGGTGTGTTTATAAAGTGTATATAAAGTTAAGAATAATGTATATAAAGGTAAGAATGACATCCAGCAATAATCTCTTTATTTTGCATTGAATTGCGTCAGCGTCCATGAGCCTCTATAATTCTAGAGACTTATTTTATTGTATTATTTTAATGTAAAATGCTTGAACAATTCCAAGAGAGTGTTCATGTGCAGTGGTTTCACATTTTCTGCAGTTTTCTAAATCTAGTCAAGACCTCATATACACAGTATCCATTGATCGATTTAATTAGGAAGCAAAGAAATCACATCTCTAGTATTCAATGCTAAGTGTCTTTATGGACAAAAAGCTTTCAAGAATTAGAATAAAGATGAAAGGAATACTCACACATTAAAGCTAAGGGAACCTCAGGGCAAGTGAAATACATTAAGTGGGCACTTACAGCAATTAGGTTTAAAATTAATTTTTTATATAAATCAGCAGAGGTCTATCTGATCAAACTCTTGGATGAGCCTTTGTGATAACTAGGATGTAATCTYTACAGTCTAATGGAAATCATAATGCCAAGCACTGCAGAGATACAATTAGATTACATAGCTAAGCAGAAGTTTTATCAGTCAATATTTTGATGATTTAAGGAATATTACAAACACCCACATTTCACAGAACAAGTGGTTATACACTATGTAATAATACTGGTTAGGCTTCTTTAACTACAAGCAATTTTACTGAACTCTGCAAGAAAAGCAGTTGGTAGGACCGTGAGACATCAATGTGTGCTTGAACAGAATCAGTGATGTCTTGCAAAACAAAATTAAAGTATATGTGTATGGTTAACATGAAAATATGAGTTCATAGTAAAAAAACTAGAAATGACAAATTCCAAGGTTTTGGAGGGCTTTAGATTTTCACTTTAGAGACAGATGCTAATTTTCTTCATTCTGTAATGCACCTCACCTCACACAGAGGAGCGAATACAAAATGGTAAGGAAGATGTGCCTGGGTATGTGYCAAAACCCACCTCTCAAAACCCCACGTTAAAACCCACTTCTCAAACACATTTAGAAGTGGAAGGTAAAGGTGGAYAGATGTGAACCAAGTGTACCGTGCCCCTAATGATAGCAGCCTTTCTTGGTGCAACAGACAGAATCTGGTTAGCTTTCCTACCCATTTGTGAATGAAATGGTTTGTGAGACAAAATGATTTTGGTGGAATTAGTGTTTGGTACTAGACATCATGGGGAGAAAAGGAGACCAGACAAAATCTGTCCCAGGGCCATCAAGTTTCCAACTCACATAAGAACCTTTTTTTCATACTGGATTTTTAAAAATGATCCCTTCTGAGACGCCAAATACCCATTTGAAGCACACCAATATATTAATCTGAGCMACATTTTTCTGTAACCTAGGTAATGATATTTGAAGCCTGCCTTTCCATATCTGAATTCTGAGCTGATTGGAAGTTGACATTTTTTGTGTAATTCCTATCATTATGTRAAGTGAAACATGACTTCATCTGCAAAAATGCTTAGAAATGTATCTAAAGATAAACTGAGAGACACTGGTCTTCTGTGGCAGTGGTTTCAAATACTGATAGTGAAGTATTAATCGTCAGTGAAGAAACAACTGCTTTGTGGATTTCTTTTTTAATCAAACCCAAATTTTATACTGGGATAACAGCTGTTGCCAAACAAAATGGATAGAGCAGTTACCAAAAAAAGTTACTAAAAAGAAATCGTAGAGTCTTTTCATGAATATATTCATCCTTCAATATAATTTCAGCCTAATTAAAAAATACCACAAACTAAAGTGCATAGTTAATTACAGGACTTACTTTTGCAAACTTCACACTGTTAAATTTTTTCTTGGAAAAAAAAAGTGTACTGAAAAGATAGTTCCTAATGTGATTTTGCTTTTGCAGAACTGGCCAAAAGCCAGATTTGAATGAGTATGCTTTATATGTAAAACTTATCATGCAGTTCTAATTAAAATCTACTGAAGCTTTCAGCTTCATTTAGGAGAGTTCATGTTCTGAATGTTTTTATTTTCTTTTGGTTGCATTAAATGTCAGGAGAAACTATCATACTTTCTTAAATTAAATAAGATGGACTAATTTTTAAAATATTGGGAAGCAAAACCCCATATTTTATTTCTTATGGAAAAAAATCTCACAGGATTTTTAGTGACAGAAGTTCTCTCTTCASCAAATATTCAATATCAGCATGTGGAGAAATAAAAAATATTTTTTAAAAGACAGCATTTAATTATTTATTTTCATTGATAAAATATATGTTTTTACATATAAGTACATCTCTCTGGGATTTATACTGAATGTAGCTGACTTAACCAGATGTACACAGCACTTAAATCTGTTTCTCTCTTTTAGTGTATTAATTTAAAATGCTATTTAAGTGTGTGCCACTGCTGAAATGGTTAACTCTGGGCAGTTTTTCTAAGAAATACACTTTCTACAAAATCTCCTCATTCTGGTTGGTAAATATTAACTGGCAAGATAGCAGATATTTATAGGTATAGACCATTTCTATTGTCTTCTGTCTATATTATATGTATTGAGCATGTGCATCTATGGTATATATTAAGATAATTAATAGTTAGACAGTAATATAATGCAATGAAGAATAGAATAAAAAATAAATAATACTACAAAGATTATAGCAAGGAAGATAGATATAGATATAAATTATATAGAATTATATAGATAAAGATAATAAGGAAACAGTAATTTTCTTTGTGCCCTATGGAAAGAGTAAGTGAATTGGCCAGGCAACACAAACTGAACTACCATCAACAGTGCTGAGAAAACCTGTCTCCAACCCTTCTTTACCTCTGAGCCACGGTCTGGCCCATGGCAGGCTTGCAGTTAGTGGGACCCAGCTCAGAGCCATGCAAGGCAGGCRGGAGAACCCTTCAGAAGAGCTCATAGCTGAGGTTRGTCACCACTGGCAATCTAGTGCATACTTTGCAGGTATTTTAGGATTTACCAGGCAAAAAATCCCTAAAAATAGCTTTCTTTCACCTGTATTTGAGTAGGACATCCTGATGCATCCTGATCTCAAGAGATCACAATGTACTAGTGACACAYGTGGAAGCTGGAATTTCTCAGGCTATACCCATGCAAACACCTCTGTGTGGTGCCTGCACCTCCAAACTCTGAAGTACCRCTGCAGGCTGTAGTGCACCTCAGCACCAGGAATCTCACCAGGGATAGAAAGCACAGGATACAAAATAGTCGCTMTATTGGATTTCTAGAGAATTACAGAAAAAATATAGGAGTTAATTCTTAAATTTGTTCCACTGCCTGGGAAAGTAAAGGAATCTAAGGAATGAGCTAAAATAGTCATGGCATTGGTAGTGTCAAAAAAAGTTCTGCCAGCCTGAGTCTCAGTGCAACTTCTCCTTGAAGCTGATCTTTTAAAAATATGTATTAATGATACAATTAGGTTTTAATAGTGGTAAGTAGGAGCAGACTGTGAAGTTTGCCAATGATATAAGACAGAGTGCTCAAATAAATGAAAATTTCAGGACACCATGCAGAAAGACCTGAGTGATCTTTCAGAATGGAGAAATAGGAAAGGGAATAAACATGAGAACTGATAATAAGTATTTCTGCTATAGGTTAAGAATTGGAAATGACTGAAAAGTCATGACTGTTGACATATTAATATAGCATAACACTAAAATATGCAAATGTGATCTTTGAATGAGTCAGGAAGGTCTTTCCAGGAGGTATGAAGTAAATGTTTGACCCTTTCTMCTCCCACCACTTTACTCTGGTGTTTCATATTTAAAACAGTTGGATTCAAACTGAARCAAGTCCAAGCGGGCTATATGAAAAGTCTATAATTCAAAGATAGAGGAGTCATTACATTTTTTTACTATAGCAAACCTCTGGCTGCAAGGGAGTATGCTAATATTGACAGGTAAATCCTAACATTAAMTACTAAAGTAGTAAAGAAATTCTTTAAAAGATAATATTGTCCCAGAAATATATATATATGTTTCCAGCCTACACGTAGGCTGGAAATCAAAAGAATGTGCCTTAAAAAAGAGACTTTTGAAACAGTTTTCATTAACAAGCAATGGAAACAGAAACATAATCCCTTCTGAAATCTATAAAGATTACCACTTTTTACGGATTGTCATACCAAGAGATTGGACACAATGATGTGGGAAGAGCCTTTTTACCCCACTATATTTGTACAATATTTAAATTACAACCTTAAACTTTAGCGTTAGATTTGTAATGATCAGCTTTATTCTTCTAGTATAAATGCACTCTGCAATCAGAGTAAAGGTCAGTTGTCCCAGAGTAAGGATTCCCTTGGCATCAGCAGTGTATGAATAATTAATTTCTCCAATATCTACAAACTGAATCAAATCTCCTAAATTCTTATCCATTGGATATTTTGGATGAGACTGTCCCACATGATCAAAAAAAGAAAAAAAAAATCTCAGAGGCTTTAGTGTCTACACTATAGAATCATTTGACTTCAAGAAAGTCCTAGTCCTGCAATGTGARGGCAAAAGTCAGACCACAGCTCTGGGGAATGGTGTTTCATCTTAGCAGAAACATCAGAAATATAGTTTCTTCAACCCTCTTTTTGCAACAGGAGTTGCAACAGGAGCAGCTTTTATTTGCTCAACATCTTTGGGCAAAACTGGCTCTGCTTACAATTAAACGTTTCCTTCTTCCCTCTAGCTGACGACTTTTTGTCTTTGCTGTTGAAAATGAATCTCAAATGTTTATTTCAACTGGGCTGTTACTGGTATGACTTTACTTCAGAGAAAATCCTTCTTGATTTATGTCTAGAGTCCAAAGGGAATTTTGCCTTTTAATACAAAGAGGGAAGATATTATTTCAAAGATATTAATCCATTTTACTCCAGCTGAAGTCAATTGAGGGTGTGGGAGTTTGGAGGCTTTGGCAAATTAAGCCCTTACACAGCAGCCATGTTAATGATGGTGAGTCAGAAGGGAACCCATACCACACTCCCACAACTGCATCACCTCCTGCTTCTGTCATCCGGATGTGGAACACATTTACTTTTTGTCACTGAATTCAAATGTGACTGAATATAGAGCAGATCTGCTGAATAAGAAGGTGCAATTTTCCATAATGCCTTTTCAATACTGAATAAAGGTCAAAATCTGTTTGACTTACATTGCATGAAATTAATTCAAATGAGATCATTTAGGACAGAATTCAGCCCCAAGCTCCTGTAAGACTACAATTACAGATGGCCTTTTCAGAAACAAAAGAACACGCTACAATGTCTCTCACATATGTCTTATAAAACTTTTCCAAATGAAATTAATGTTAGATGCTAAATAGTTATTGCAGAGGATCACAAAAAATAATAATTCCATTATAATGGGGATAAAATAAATGAACTAACTTGAGACAAGATTTAAAGCTTAGGTGCCTTTCATGGACTACTCCCAGTAAGCGAGAGCTTCATGAATACAGTTAATGAGGCATTGCATAAAAGTCATCCTGGAGAGATATGATGGTCAACAAATATCTAGCATCAACCTAAGGATTTCCTCATTAGAACTGATTTGTTTCAGCCTGAATGGGCCATTCCAAAGCCTGCTGATTACTTAAACAYAGAGGGCTGGTAGGCTCCTCATTTCCTGAGAATTCTCTCTGCTCCCAGCACGCTCACAGTAACACTTATATTGTGATGGCTTAAGTCCAGATTGTGAATGATGTATAACAGAAGGAGCAATCAAATTCCCCTAAAACCATTAAAGTCACACTTTCATTGTTAGTTTRTGGCACAATACTCCTGTGACCAATAATTCTACCTGCTAGGAACACATAACAGTAATACTGAGAGATTKGTTGAAAAGTAATTTATACTGGACTACTTCAATTAGTCAGCACAACTCTAGAACTAACAGATGTTCCATACTGTAATGCAGTTTCATGGAACAAGTGTATGACACAGCTACATTGATCTTCTCTTCACTACCTTTCCTGTTTAGTATCAGACTACAGGCAGGATATAAGATCAAATGCAATTATGAGTCTTTAGAGTTAGTAGTTGGACATGGCAGAAAATATTAGCAAGCTCTCTTGCCCTTAGAAGACCACCATGTGGAAGAAAATCAATTATTATAAAGTTTTGGATGGTTTCCCAGATATACTGCAAAAACTGATAAACACTTGAAAATTTTTCAACCAAAAGAGGACAGGTGTTAGAGGAAAGAGGAGACTTATTGAAGCACTTATACCCTACTTTACAGCAGTGCATCATCACAGTGCTGGCTGACCTGAAACCATGGCATTGCTCAATGTCTATCACTATATACAAATTCATCAATTCTAAGGCCAGAAGCAGCCTCTGCAAACACAAAGTCTTACTTCCTATTGAATTTGAGACATAGGATGCCCAGGATGCAGTATGATATGTTCAAACCCAGCTACAGAAAACCTTTTCAACTTTTTCCTGTTTGAAAAACACCCACAACTTTCTTTATATGTAARTTTTCCTCATTTTAACATCTTGCCCTCAGACCATATCAATAACTTTTGGCTTCAAACTTCTGCTTCCCATGTAAAGCTTTAGCTTGCAAACCTTTKATTCTTTGAATAATAATAATTAGTTAGTTGATAAATTTAACTAGATTAAAAGGGATTAAGCTGCGAGAGTTATGTACTGCAGGGTTTATTTCCCAATAGGATAATCCCAAGGATTATAATGTAACCTCTCTAAACTATTKGTGTGTCTGCAGCAGCCAATGTGAACATATTACTGCTCTGAAGTAGTAAATTCAAAGGTGACACAGCTTCCTTCCTTCTGTACAAATACTGAGAGCAAWAATATCACAGCTCATGATCATCTGAGCTTTGGCTCCTTGGAATTGAAGTTTTCCTGCCTTATTTGAAATAATATGGCCTATGACTTTAGGCTTAGCTGTATATAAATTCAGCTGTTTGTTTCATCTAACTTGTCAGATAGTCTTGATCAAGCTGCAYCAAAGACTTTCTTTTTTATTATTCACTACACTCTCAACATTTTTCATCTGCAACTCCATCAGTATCATTGTGTATTTTCTTCCAACCACTGAAAAGTATTTGAATCTATTATGTATTAAATATAATAGAGTCAAATACTGATGCTAACGGCACTCGTAGGCAAATATCTGAAGAATGATTCTTCATTTATAATAATATTTTAAGACCTTTCACTTACCCAGGTTTTAATCACTTCAGTATGTACCATGCTGATTTTATTTCTTAATCAACATGTCATGTGCTACCAAATGAAATCCCTTATAGAAGACTAAGTGTGTTCCATCAGTTTTATTACCTTTATAAACAAAACAGGATTGCAGCATCTGTTTCATTATTCTACCTGAGATCATTATCAGGCTGACAAATCTATAATTATACTTTTTTCTTGTTTACATTGGATCAGCATAGGATCTCCTATTTACATCTGGCACTACACAAATGCTTTGAGGGTTGAAAATTCACACTGAAAATCAAGCCTAACAGCTGGAGGATATCATCAGACAGCTCTGTTAAAAGTCTTGCATGAAGATTGTCTGGATTTTCTCCTTTAAGCAAATGTTTGATTTTATTAGTCCTGGTTTAACGTATGCCTTTGTTTTTTGAACTGAGGTATTTTTACCCTTATGCCATACTTGATTCAACAGCTGCAATATTGATATGGGGCTGCATGGYATTGCAGCCTCTTCCTTATGATGAGACAGAGGATATGTCTCAGATGTGGTCTTGAAGGGCAAATGCCCCTTCTCACAGCCATCACTGTGCTCTGATATGCTATATCATCTGGCTTTTTTGTAAAGCAGGAGCTGTAGTATTTTATTTAATGAATATTTTCCCCTCTTCTAAGTTATTATTGAGATGTTCCCATTAAGATCTGGCTTTAGACTTGTGCAGCAYACCTTTGTCATACCTATATCAAAACATCCTTTGTGTTTTACTGACATTTCTCAGTACCTTTTTGTTCTTCACCTTCTCCCATTATTGCTCTGTATATCATAGTTTTCTTTGTAATCTATGGTTGGAGCTGACCCAATTTACTTTTTTTTAAATATACCTTTGAAAGACAGTGATAAGAGTGGTATGCTTCCATAGGTAAGTTTAGTATAGAGCAATATAAAATTCAACAGAAAATATCATATTGGCTGAGACAGAAACTRTTTTTTCCCACTAAAATAACCATATAATCTCTATGCCTGCATTAGCTATGACTTAATTAAATGTCAACACTATGTAAAACATTAATTTTCCTTTAAAATGTCAGACAATATACCAGCACAGCACTTAAAATATTTTTCACTTTTTAATATTAATGTAATGAAAAATTTTGTCTTCTAAGAATTATATTCATATGGGAATTTTTAGAAAAAAAGTTAAAAAGCCAAAATATGGTCAAAACCTTTCAATTACGCTAAAAAAAAACCTCTGTATRAGCTGAAATTAATATTGAGAATGTTGTGGCTTTGTATTTCACCCAAAATACTCATACTCATACACTCACACAAACAGGATCAAGCACATAATCATTGAGAAAAATTAGTCTTGAATCCTGACCTTGCAATGGACTTGAAGATTTGGATTCTTGTGGCTCACATTTCAATAAGCTGGACTCTGTAGAAACAGAAAAAACTGCCAACGGAGAACTTGCTACAGAATTAAAGCAGTCATTTGCAATCTTAAAACTCTATTATCTACTCATTTATTGATTAAAAATTCACCCTCATTTCTGTAGTAATTGTCTTCAAACTCTCTTCCTGTATAAAATACAATTCTTTGTACTATTTTCAATCAGTCTGTTTGCCAAAGGCCCTGAGACATCTCAGGGAAGTTTCTGCAAGCAGAGCCTTACAATCATGTGGCTACAGACAGAGGCAGCCCCACACAGAAAGCAGCTCCACAGATGGGATTGAACACAGCAGGGGCCAGAAGACAGCCATGCAGCCAGAGGCCACTGCCTGGCAGAGGTCACATCACCATCCACAGGCCCGGRTGAGACATTAACTCCTTCTGTGCACAGATGAAACTTGCAGACATGAATCCTCTCTTGAGTGAGGGAAAAGGAGAGGGTGAAGACATATAAAGAAAGCAACACAGAGACATGGAGGCCAGTGAGGAAGGATTCAAATCCCAGATGGGAGGAGGATGAGGAGATGCCTTAGTCTTGGGCTGGAATTCACTTGTAAGGCTATGATGAAGATATAATTGATACCTAAGACTTTTTTTTYCCTGTAACTCATGGAATGCACTGGGGGAATGTAGCATTCTAACCACAGCTATGAGCAGAGGCACCAGTGTTGAAGTAAGCAGATGTTGAAGTAGCTGTGATCCAATGAGAAGCTGGAACAGAGAGAGGTGAGAAACTTTTCCTCAGGGATAGAAGAAAACAACCTCTGTTCCCTGTTTCCTCCCTGTTCTCTGACATGAAAAAGAGAACTTTCATTTCTAGACTGGAACAGTTTGTCTTTAAAATTGTACTCCGTTAAGGTGAAATGACCCATGGTGGTAGCTGTGGGAAGACTACCAAACTGTGGGAGGAGCTTCACAATTGCACATTTCCAGACAGCTGCTATTTGTGAAAATTAAAATCACAAGAGAAGTGTTTCTTATGGAAAAGTCTCCATGGCATGGCAGGAGAGACTCCTCTCCCTAAGTGAACTTAAGAAAGGTTATTTTAGAAGTGGTAAACTGACTGAAAGTACCAAATTTTGTCTCAACATTAGCAGTGGGAAAGGAAAGTAGAGTTGGGGGGAGAAGTGTTCTGRAGGTTTTTGTAGCTGCAACTCTCTTCATGGAGRGAAGGCAGGCACAACTTCCCAGGAATATTTCCTGGGAATGGCAGCAAGGAACTTCAGAGAAAGAGAAAAAAATTCYTATCTCTATTCTCTGCTCCTGTTGTTTTTGCACATGTGAAATGGGTAAGGAAGATTGTTTGCCTGAAGGGATTTGGTAATTGGATTCTGATGATAGCTGTTTATATTAACTGGCCTAGTAGGTCCAAGCTGTGTCCTGGCTATCTCAAAAGAGTCAGGAGTTTTTCTTTAGTATAGTATCTTGTCAATATAGTATAGTATTAATGTAATATAGTATAGTTTTAATAAAGCAATTGTTCAGCACTTCGAATCATGGAGTCAGATGCCAATCATTCCCAAGCATCGGAGGCACCCTGCATTCGATAGTTTTTTTCTGATTCTTATTTATTCTTCTTTTAGTTCTGTTAATAAAGTTTTTCTTTATATTCTCTAAAGTTTTGAGCCTGCTTTTGCCCTTCTCCTAATCCTTATCTCACAACAGAAAATGAGTAAATAATTCTAGTGAGTGCACTGGCRTCGGGCCAGCACTCAACCCACCTCATTAATTGATGAGTTGGCTGGGAAACTGAATTAGAGAACCAAAACCACTACATTTCATTGGTGTTTCTGCCTGGTCGAAACAAAACTGCTACACCCAGTATGCCAAGATCACAGGGCTTGGTGGTGATGGTGGGGGGCAGGGAAAAGGCAGAATAGTGGCCTGTTGCTGCACTACTTGCCTTACACACTCAGGAGAGGCAACTTTATTTTTGCYGAAACATGCTACACCTCTCCAGCTCTGAATTACTATCCAATGTATTTGATTTATAATAGGAAATAATGTTCATTTTTCAAGTCACCTAGGAACAGATATGGGAGGGCACAGTGGAGTGAAAAAAAATATAGCACAGGGTTCCCCTCAAGTTGCTAAGGAGGCTACATACGAAATCACAGCCATGGTGAGTGTTTTGCTCATGAGAACCTAACACTGTAGCGAAGATCAATGTAACCTGACATGCACAAGTAAGGCAGCACTGCCAACAATAATCCTCAAATCCCAAAGCTGATATTCTTCATTTAYGGTGTATTTATTGGTAAAAATAAGAGTAGAAATCTTCTACTCAACTACAACTCAAAATGTATTTCTCACTTTGACCACCCCGTGTCTGGCCAGCTGGAAAGCAGCTCTGTGGAGAAAGACCTGGGAGTCCTGGTGAACAAGCTGCCCATGAGCCAGCAGAGTGTCCTTGTGGCCAAGAAGGCCAGTGGTGTCCTGGGATGCATTAGGAAGAGCATTTCCAGCAGGTCAAGGGAGGTGATCCTGCCCCTCTACTCAGCCCTGGTGAGGCCACATCTGGAGAGCTGCATCCAGTTCTGGCCTATCCAGWTGCAGACAGAGCCCCTGGATTGGGTCCARTGGAGGGCAACAAAGACAATTAAAGGCCTGAAGTATGTCTGTTATGAGAGGCTGAGAGATCTTGGCCTCTTCAGCCTCAAGAAAAGATAACTGAGAGGGGACCTCATCATCGTCTGTCAGTATCTGATGGGACTGTGCCAAGGGGATGAAACCAGGCTCTCCCTGGTGGTGACAAGCAATAGGATAAGAGGCAACGGGCAGAAACTGATGCACAGGAAGCTCCATCTGAATAGGAGGAGAAGCTTCTTTACTGTGCAGGTGACTGAGCACTGGATCAGATTGCCCAGAGGGGTTGYGGAGTCTCCCACAGAGGTGTGAGCCTGTGGCTCACCCTAGCACTCCTGATACAGTACTATACTTCCATGTAAGTTCACACAGCAGCAGACACCACTGAAATGCTGCAGAACTTCTCCCATGCAYTCCAAGCAGCTGCTGTAGGACCAGATTGTTGCTTTTCACACTGCTTTGAGTAAACATAGTGATCCCTGCACCTTCCCCCTCATKACATGCTAACAAACAGCTCTGTGAGAAGCTGTCCCTCTGAGCAGCATTGTTCCCACTCTTCTGAGCTGCATCCGTGCCACCATGCTCACCCACCAACCCCAGGAGAGTGCAAAGTGATTCACCTCAGTTTTGCAGAACTGTAGAAAACTCTCCTCTGCTGTGCTGYCAGTGTTCTAAGGCCCTCAAAAGTCCAGAAAAAAAAGGATGAGGAGGGATTAGTATAAGCAGGTGATATGCAAGTTTATTCTTGCTCAAGGACAATTCCATATCTGCCTTCAGAGCTGTGATGTACTGCAGCTGAACATTATATATACCTGTGTATACTAACATATACCTAACTTTTTGTTTTAATTTAATTCATTGTCTGACTATACCTCTCTAACAGAACATGAGAAAATAATCTATGCAAATATGTAAGTAACATTTACTGAGGAATCAGTAATGATAAATGCAACTCAAGCAGTCTAGACATTATCACAGTCAATTATCACAATCAGTAGGATAAATGTAACAGCACAAGACAACAGAGAAATRAACAGTAGCTTCTGCAAAATTTTAATAGAAAATAAAGGTTCCTGAAATATTATTCAAATCTCTATTAGATATTTATGTTTTAGAATAGCATTTAATAAGAAACTAAAGGCATATTTCGCATTCCCAGCTTCTAATCACCTTATAATAAATGTAGAGAACTACATTTTGAATTTGGGATGCCAAYGTGTTGCAAAATTATTTTCTGAATCTTTTTTAAAATATATGTTTAAATAAATAAAAATACATGTTTATATATATACATTACACCTGCATACACGCCCATTTACTGATTTATGTTATGACATWGATACAGCTTCTTTAACTAAAGAAGCAAATAGAAGAAAATCTCAAAAGTGTGGAAAGCACAAAATGACTTCTTTATCTGAAATTAGAAAGTGAGTTGATACCGGCAGCTATCTTTGAAACTATTACTCTTGGCAGGTTATTTTATCTATTTATTTTCTTCATGACTGGAGATAAAAACACTAAATCATCATCCATAGTTGATGGATGCAACTGCAATCTGCTACTGATAAGCCTTTACACATCTTTATTTCTTGTAACTCATTTAGAGCTGTTTAAATCTTGTATCTTTCAAACAAGTAATACTTTTACTTGTGGTTTAGTATATTGGTTCATTTTTTCCCCACCCAAGGTATTTCCGCCATGTAATTCTGAACAGAAATACAGTATTATTATTTAAGTGAAAAAAACCTTTCTCCTCCCTTATCATTATTTTTGCCATTTTGAAAAAAAATCGCAAACCAAAAAACCCAACAGACTAACTCTATTTTTTGAGACAAAAATGAGTATGTTAAAATTCAAATAATTCACTGGAAATATACTCAGTGAATAACAGTCTACCTTTCTTCCCTGAAGTAATTGGTTTTGACTGGGTAGGGTTATTTGTACTTGAAAATTTCATAGCAGGCAGAGTCTTTTAAAAACATTACTTAGAGTTGTATAYGAAGAGAAAATTTGCAGCAACAGAAATATATTCAAAGTGATTTTTCTGAGAGTCACTATTTTAAGGAACTAAAATCTGGGTCTAGCATGARTTGTTTGTACATGAATTATTCTGTGGCTCCTGCCATCCTTCCTTTCAGTATACATTCCCATACCCTTTTTCATTATGAGCACTATATTTTCATGCTGTAGTCAATATAACTTGGAAACTTTGAAATATAGTGATACTTATATGTCAGGCACATGCCTAACTACCAAAACCATTGACAACTAACACCATGCATCTCCCTCATTAACAGCTACCCTAGGATGTCTGACAGAAAAGTTGAATAGGAGAACAGAAGCAATCACAAATTTCTCTTAATTCTTCTCCAAAGATCCAGAAGTCACCTTCTGGCTAATCACATCATTTTGGAATAGAACTCTGAGATTTTGTTACTGAAAGTGTTTTGAAAGAAATTCGCTACAAAATGAGAGAAAGAAATAGCCCTCTCTCCACCTCAGGATGGAAAACAGAAATAATGAACTTCAAAGAGAATAATGGAAGGAAGCAATAGTTTCCCCTTATGCATTCTTTCCTTCTTCCATGCTTCCTTCACAACCAGACCAAATATTTCACCCAGGTACCTTATTCATCATCTGACTTTATCAGTCCAGAGTTTCACTCTTTCTTTTCACCTTTTATCTCACATTTAATCTACCTTATCCATTAGAAATCTTACCATGCTAGCACTCCTTTTTCAGAATGGAAAAAACTGTTTTGTTTATCCCATCAGAGGTCACATTCAACCTGCTAAAAATCTGAATCTCTTCTGGCTTAGAGAGAGAGAGAATTAGAACTAAAGACCCTTCTTTTTATGGCTCTATTTTTCTCTACTCCCTTAAAACAATGCTTTCCTTCTACTCAACAATAAAAAGTATCCCTCTACCTTTGTTTGGGAGTGTGGGCATGTGCAATTGTGCAAATGGTGTTTTATTACTATCATGGTGTATTTTTCATTAACCTTTCCCCCTTAAGACAATGTCTTTTTCCACCTCAAAAACAGTTCAAGAGATACAGGTCATAGCCTCGTAGGTACAACAAAAGCAATGAAAAGTAGAATGGACTTAAATGTCTTCAATGTCTTTGGAGAAGTTTCAGTGTTGCCACTAATCACCACCTGAAGGATTTGGTCACCTGCTGGTGGGACAGGAATGTTTCAGGCTGAAAGCCTTGAACACTTCAGTCTGTACATTTAAATATCCTGTGGGAGAGGATCATCTCATTCTAACCTGGTATTAAACCTGGAGAAGATTCAGCAGTGGGGTTCATGAGCACAACTCCAACCATATTACCCTTTACCCTATACAAATTCAAGTTTTCTTTTAAGAACATTGTATGAATACAAAGAAATTAAAATCCATCCATGACCCAAGCTCAAGTAGCTGATTTGTTGAACAAAAGTGAGCTGGCACACCCACCCCCTCTGCTGTTCATGTTTGTCATGCTCTTTAAATTGGATAACCATGATGTACAAATGCTGCCAAGTCAGGTTCCCCACCTGGCAAAACACAGAGAGAAAGCTCCTGCAGGTAATGTGGTTCTGGTCAGTGGGAGACAGCTAAGTCCAGTGCTGTCAAAACTAAGGCAGATTTTATGTCCATCTTCTATAGGCAGCCATTTCTGTGGGATGTTTGAGGATTACAAGTTTCAGGTCTGTTATTTTGAATTATAATTTGCTTGAGTTCTAACATCTAATACTTCTGCGTCTCTACTTCATCTCAACCAAGCTGTCAGGCTGTTCCAGCCCCCTCAGTGTGTATATGTTGCCAACATTCTTTCCCACTTCTTCATAATTTTATTAGCTGTCTGTAAAAAACTGAGGTTTGGCATATGAATTTGGTTTTAAAAAACCATTCTTATTTCTCTCAGAGTAGGAGGTTACACCACAAGCTGGCAATTAAGATGAAAAAGGAAGCAGAGTGTCTGGTTAGAAACAAGTAGTTTGCAGGGTTGCAATACTGCCTTGCCAAACTCCATTCCTAACACCAGAGGGAGCTGAGCAAAGGTATAAATTCTGACAACCCCCTTCTTGAGAAGCCCAGATTTTGWTGGCCCCTGAAGCTAATACTGCCATCCATACAGATTCAGAACAGAAAATAAAATTATTACTTATCTCTATAAGGAGACCATCCATTTCCTTCTGTTTGAGGAGGAGTAAAAAAATAGCTTCACAATGTTTGCCCAAAAGTTTTCTTCCTTTTGATTGTCTTACTGAGAACTTTATCAAACTCCTTATTTTTTCAACATAGTATCCATTTTTAAAAACTAAACCTTTCATATATCTACTTCTTGGGCAGTATTGGTAGTCTGTAACATATATTTATTTCATACACAGCTACGTTTTGACCAATCTTAATTACTGCTTTTATAATAAGCCACAAATGTTTCCTTTTGCTTCTTCAACTTTTCACAGTTTTGTTATATGGATATTTTCATAGGTTTAATATCATAATCTTATTTATCAACAGAAATCTTACCTCTTCTGCAGTTAATGGTGTTTGGCTTTTTGGTTTTTTTTGGTTGATTTGGTTTGTCATTCATTTTTATGTTTTCCCCATAGTTTTAAACATATACTGTAATATAAAAAACTGTGTGACCAATATTCAAATGTCTTGAACTAAAAATGTCTTAAAATATTTTAGAAAAACCAAACCTACCACATTATCTTTAGTTTTGCTATAATTCTTAAAGAAAAACAAAGGATCTGCTGATTTATCAAGCTTGCATATACACAGTCTGTGATTATTTCAGTGCTTGTCATTGGCATAAATAATGACATGGGATATCTCTACTGGCAGATGAAAAACCTCAACCCTTTCCAGGCACCCAACTGCAAAAAATGTAGAGACTCCCACTGTACTCAGAACAAGTTCAACACATGTCATTTGAGCCAGTAGTTGGGTACTAGCCTATAAATTAAACTTTAACATCCAATAGTTCAGTTTGGGGGTTTATTCAAAACTCTTTTTTTTTAAATTTTTTTTCTATTGACCTGAGCACTCTGTCATTGTCCATTGTGATAACTTGCTGGATGGAGGACTTTCAATTTTTGGCTTCACTTGCAATTGCTGTGCTGCAATAACTTTCCTAAAACATTTACCTTTTATTTTCTACTCTGACATTTATGTACATCACGCCTCATTCGCTGCCCAGGAGCACAATTAATTTTTAAAATTACCTTTTCGTCTGCATTCATCTGTTGCTGATGATTTCTGTGCAACGAGTTCAGGTCTGTATGAAACACCACCAACTTGATTTTAAGCAAGCTAAGCCTGCAGTTATAATTACTGATGTGTATGCTGTGTTTCTGAATATGAAAATGGTCATCATCTGTTTGCATGTGCAATTATCCCTTCCACATATACCACACCATCTGCAGGTGAAGGTTTTAGAGGCCACAGTGGTCATTTCACATCCAAATTAGATGTTAACTTCACTTCCATGTTTTACACAGAATGATTTACTTTAGACACCTAAAAATCAGGAGATAAAATTGCTTCTTACAATAAAGGCAATGACCAAATTCATCAGCCTGACAAAGTTTAATAAAGATGTTACAGTGTGAAATCTTGTGTCATATTATCATTAACAGTTATGCCAAAGCTGCTGCTGGACAAGTGAATAATGCAAAACTTTGTAGCAAATCTGTGGATGGATTAGGGCATTTGAAGAAATAGTAGCTGATAAATGGAAAGCTTTGATAAATGGAAAAGCTGATAAATGGAAAGCAAAGTTTGGCTTTGAGAAAGAAGTTGAGGTTTTGTCATGAAGAATGCAAAATGAGAGCATAGGTTCAGTTTTAGGGGAGGGAGATGAGTTATAGAAGAGCAAGTCTTACAGTGTTAAATCCATTGCAGAAGATGTTGATCAGCTAGTCTTGAACATGTGGCTGTCAGGCCACTGACATTTCACTGTTCAAGCTGTCTATATGCCAAGTTTAAGTCTCACATATATATCAATGACATTGATGCTAAAATCCATCAGTGAGTAAGGTGAAATAAAGAATTTTATCCTCACTCGGAAGAATTACTTAAATTTCTATTCATAAAAGAATGTCTTCATCAGGACCTRCAAAAGCAGCAAGAGTGAAAAGAAAGGATTAACATAGATGCCCTCGTGCTTTGCTAAAGGAATGGGAGTTTCTCCTAGATTAACCCAGTGAAGAACTTAACTTCTTCCATTAAAATCCAAGGCTAATTTGGAATTTGTTTGGTTCCATTCACTTGAAACACCCTCMTCAAACTGTTATCCCATTTGTGACTGTGAGAATTTCTGTCTTACAGATAAGCCTCTTGTAAAACATTTCATATTGAGCATTTTTATTTCAGTCAAATTATAATGCACATTTCAACATCCTCTTTTCCATAATAATAGTCACTGACATTCCAGAACTTCATGACTCTTCTTTTGTTAAAGGACAATATGGTGCATGTTTTTGCTGACGCCAAATTTATCCTTGTCAGAGCGTTTAAATTTTTTCTGTGGCAAAAGAAATTAAATTTTCCTGTGGTCACAGAGAGCCTCTGAGCTACCCAGCAAGCTTCACTTGTACAGAAATAACCTAAGCAGATGGGTCTCCTGAAAATTGAATTACGTTCCTAACTTATTGAGTAGTAGTACTTCTATAGCAATCTAAGGTCACAAGAGAGACAAKGTTTATAAGGAGAAGCACTATTTTAAATCAAAATATTTAATGCAATGTTGTAGAAAAGTGACAGATTTGGGGTTCAGAATGCCTTAAAATAAGCATCTTTGAATGACCAGGTTTTTTTAAAAAAAAATAATAGAAAACTGTGGGATAATGGATTGTAAGAAAATAGAGATGATGCCAAAGGGCAACCTTGCCCCCATGAGTTGCAGTTAAGCAAATTACCAAAGAGCAGAATCAGCCTTGCCCTTAATAGGTCACAGCTATGACCAATAAGGATGGGTACTATAAAAGAGTGGCTTGGCTCATCAGGGAGGAGTTAGTTGGTCACGGAAGAAGAAGGAAGAAAGAGCAGGAGAAGGAGTCAGTGTTGCATGGTGCTGCCTGTGGGAAATTCACAGAGAAAAGGAATAAAAGTTTTACTGTAGAAGAGTAAAGGGCTGACACTTGCCACCATCTCTGCCATTTGAGTCCACTGACAGAAAACTATAAAAAGTAACAACTGTTATTAAGAAGAAATACATTTTTTAAAAAAGAGGACTAAAATAGTTTATCTATGTATAGTCGCCTCCCCTACACAGTACTCATTTTTGTGATGTATTGGAACCAGTGTCTAGTTTTTTAAAAATTATGACTACAAACTAGAGGTATGGTACTAGATCTGCCCAGGTCACCGGGTCCATTCATTTTTTCAGGTAAACCCTTTCTTAAATGTATTCTACTTAAAACTGATTATGCTCTTTGCTTCCCCTTTTCCCATCACAAAAGTGTGGTTTAAAAATGCACTGCTCCAAATCTTAGAAACTTGTTCCTAAATTGTACCTCAAGCTGGTTGATGGGTCATTTGTCTTGTGGCAGCACAGCTGAAAAAGCTTTTAGCCTTCCCAGGTTTGTAGCTGACCTTCTTATGTACTTGTCCAGAGTAATCATATCTGGTAGGGTTTTGCCCACCTAAATAATCCAGATTTTCATATTTGTCTTCTTGGAAGAAATAAATTCATTTCCCTGGTTGTCTCACAGCCTGTGTTGGCTGCACTTTAATATAACCTTTGTTAAACATGGGGACCAGAACTGGGTATGCTACTGCTGCCTCTGTTGGCAAATAATCTATCTGCCCTGAATTGCTGCATCTTTCAACTTCGGTTGACTTTTTTTTTCTCCTGACCACATCACTTCAAGGGCTCACAGTCATCTTGTGATTACTAATGCACTCAATATATTACACATTTGTCATGTGGTGTTTGTTCATTCTGCTCATTCTCTGAGTCTTTTCCCAGGAGAAGCATGTCCAGGGATGTGTCAGTCTTTAGTAGCAGGGGTTTTTTTCACTCTTAGCTCTGTGGTATGTGTCACTGCATATTTTTTAATTCCTGTCTTAATTTTTTTTCCATTTGAAAGAAAGGGTGAGGACATTGGTGATTTTTAATAGTCCCTGAGCAGCTAAATCCAGCACCTCAGATCAACCACACAGATTTTTGTCCTTCACATAGAAAAATTTTGTCCCTAGAGCAAAAGGTTCAAGATGCATACTTATTGACCATGGTCTTACCCTGATATTCTGTGATGGCTATTCAGGTAATTTGGCAACAAAAGAACTTGTCACCAAAATCTTGAAAATCAGACAGAGATCTAGCATGAAATAAATACTGTTAACAGCCCATGTGACAGATATGAGCTGCTTACAGAAACCTTTAATAGTACAGGAAACAATCTGCAGTATTTCATAGCACCCATGAAGACTTCATACCTTGTACCCCCATACAGCTATTGATACTGTCAAGAGGAGAGAAGTGCATAACAAACTACAGTTAAATAATTCTGAGACCATCTGCAGTCTCTTCAGTGAGAGCTAATATAGTTGGTCATGCTTAGAGAGGTAGAACATTGATTTTAGCATGAGTGAGGGATACAGAAAGAGGACCCTGTTATCCACAGAGAATAACAGCAGACAGAAGAGTCAAGTGGTCTTACTCCTGGTAACTTGATTGACAAGGAAAAAAAATATTAGTTTCACTTTTTTTTTTTTTAATTGAAACCTCTCTTTTCAAGAAACATAAAAGCAACTGAGATTTTCAGGTTGTCAATTCTGGGAACTTGAGTTTTGATATTGGTAATGAGGATATCTATGCATAGAATTCTTAATATATTTTTATCCAATGACTTTTAATTTGTTTCTTGGCAGAAAGAAGAGATTCACTCAGAACCTCAAAACAAGTTAAAATATGCAAAAGAGTAAAAAATACAATGAAATGCAAACCTTAGATGAGATTATTTTAAAAATAATGAGTGAGGGGTAAAAAAAATCACGTTAAAATGCCTTGATGGGTTTATTTTAAATATTGGGTGAATGGTGCAGTCTGTTTTCTTGTTTTGTTAATGAAGCATCAGGACCCAAAATATACTTAGTGTTTCATGAATATGCAATGAATTGCTAAATATTTGCAAAGAGTTTTGGCAGTGTGAACTTTCCTGAAAACTTACCAACCTGAACACTTAAAAATACTTTGAAGCAGCAAGAAGTCAAACACAGGAGCAGATCAGCTGCTCTCTTTCCTCGAGGAAATTTCTAGCAGCTTTTGGTTTTTGGTCAGGGAATGCAGAAGAGCAGCCATTGTGGATGAAATCTTGACCTCATTCAAATAATGTCATGATCAAATTAGAGATGGAGCTGTTCAAAGATTCCCCATGTAGGYTGATAGAACTGAACTGGAGTAATTATTATTATAAGACACAGTGGCTTGTTTTGCAGCTGTCACCCAAAACAGAACCTTTAGTACACTTGGAGAGTTTGAAAACATTTTTCAGCTCTATTAAACACCAATTTATTTATAAAAGGCCAGTAATAAGTAGAACTAGACTAACTACAAAACACTGTAAAATGAAARCACTTCTGCCAGACTGAAAAAAAGAAATTGTTGCCTTAGATGTCAAGAGTTCTATTATCATTGTAGTGTAAGGGTTCCATATCCTCAGAGTCTCATACCTCCTTGATATTTCTCATAGGCAGCTCCTCTGAGTACTGACTATTCCTGGTCCTTACAGTACTCATCTGACTCCAGATCCCACCAATCCACTCTTTTATACCGCTTGTTCTTGTTGGCTACAGGTGTGRCCTGTTAAGATCAGGCCTGCTCCTAATCTTTAGTAATTGGTCCAGCTGCAACTCGTTGGGGGATAAGATTGCATCCTATATCACCTTCATTTACCCATACTGTATGCCYCTACAAGAAATCAGCTTGGAGCTCTCGCTTTACTTGGAGTTATGATCGTAGAATCAAATAATGGYTTGAGTTGGATGGGTCCTTAAAGGTCCAACTGGTTCCAACTCCACTGCCACAGACACGGAATCTCTGGGCTTTGTGGTTTTCTGAACCCTAACCCCAGGCAGAGCAGCAAAAGCTGCATGGGGGTGGGGCTGGTGCCAATCAGAAAGATGTGGAGGAAGCCATGTGTTGGAGGTCTTGTGTTCCCCTTGGGATGCCTTTCRTAGCTGCAGTGTGCTTGGAGCTCTGGGTTTTGTGGTGTTCAGAACCCTAACCCTAGGCTTAACCCTAACCCTAGGCAGAGCAGTAAAAGCTGCATGGGTATGGGGCTGGTGTCAAGCAGAAAGGTGTGGAGGGAGCCATGGTGTGGCAGCCCTGTGTTCCCCTTGGCATGCCTTTCTTATCTGCAGCATTCCTGGAGCTCTGGGCTTTGTGGTTTTTTGAACCCTTACCTTGTTTTTAAACCTAACCCTAGGCAGAGCAGTAAAAGCAGGTTTGGGCTGAGGCTGGTGCCAGCAGAATGGTGTTTTATCACTTTATTTCAAAAATGGTCAGAAAATTATCCAACCTCCCCCTCTCTCCTTAGTAAAACCGTAATCAAATACTTCCAACAGTACGTATTTTTAATTCATGCCAACTCTATTTCATTTCTGCTGCTGGTAGCAGAGTTTTAAATAGGGCTCTGAGTCATATCAGGGCTCTGTGTGGCAGCTCTCCTTGAAAGAAACAGGCAGAGCTGCATTAGGTGCCCTTCTGCTGCTGCAGTGTGCAGGCTGCCTTTTTATTCCACACTCTTCACAGTAGCTGTTCWTGCAGAAATCATAGGCTGCAAACTGCAGGAGCTAAAAGGCAGATATTCTTCCTGCTTAGAAATGCTGTTGGGAGGGTGGCAGCACTGTTTAAGGAGAGCTGGAGTGGAGAACAATAATCATCCATTCCAACCAAATTCCTCTGGGCAGTGCAGCAGCACTGGAGATGTGATGCCACACAGGATAGTGGAATTGCTTAATTGACTTGGTTACAATTAGAAAGTTGCCAAAATAAGATGCTCAAATGGCTTCAGACTGTGCACTACAGATCCAGGACCAGTGTCCACGTCCACCATTAGAGAAGAGGTAGCATACATGCCTCCTTTTTCTTGTGCTGATGTCAAGTGCTTCAWTTCTCTCAGAAGATCTCAGGGTTTTTGCTCTTGTGGCCAAGGGGAAAAAGAAGAAATTGCAATGCTTACTGCAAATTTCTAATTTAATTTTTCCTTTTTTAAAGATTTTAAGATTCTGTGAGTTAACAAGTGTGAAGATATCAGGCGTAAACAAAAAAGTTGGAGGCAGCAAGTCTAGGCSCAAATCTGTTAAAATATACTCTTGTCATTTCTGTCGTTCAAAATWAAAAAGGATATACAACTTAAGGCAAGAAGCCAGGCTGAAGTCACAGGTACCTGCTCTATCTCAAGCAGGTACTATTTTCAAGCACATACTAAAAGTACAGAGATTAATGCCTAGCAAGTCCAAGGAATAAATGCAAAACCTGCTGAGTGTCACTGTTCACACCTGAACCTGATCTTTGGTAGTCCACTGAGGTTTGTGCTGCTACATTAGAACAGTTTTTATAGAAAATAGCAAACCTATGGTGAAAAATTCAGCATACAGTGACTGGTAGTTAATTAAAACTTTATTTATTCTCAAGTGTGCTGTGCTGACTCTAGAGCTGTCAGTCAGGCTTTTAGGGTACCTACATTCAAGCAAACGGCACAATATATAATCTAAGGATATTATTTGATGTATAGAGAAAACACACAGAACAAGCTGACTGGAAAAGTTAGAAAATTGTGAGGATGGTATTGTAAGCTATGGTTGCAGCATTTTGCAGGTTATAGTACATCTTATCAGACAAGCATAATTTCTAATAGCAAAAAATATATTGCATGCAAATCCCCCTAGAAAATGATAGATGAAAGATAGCTGGTTTCTCTCACATGCAAAGAGGATTTCAGGTTGTTCCTGCTTGAGTTACTAAAAGTTAGATTTCTTGACACACRGGAAATCCTGACAGAAGCCGATATAAAAGGCATTCAAGTGAAACTTTTAGTGCTTTCTTCTTCTGAACAGGCAGGGCAAATGGTTCTTTTCACATTTTCTGAGACTGTTTTAATTGTATTTAGAGCCACCAGCTCAGGTCTCCTGAATTCAGAAGATCCAGTGGAGGAGAAAATACCAAATGCTTTCAGACTGAATGAATTATCAGCAGAGACCCTGATCCCTTAAAATGTTCAGAGACATTGATTCCTGTTTTAAATCACAGTAAGCTGTGATTGTTCAGTGTAATTGGCCCCTGGTGTCTGAGGCACAAGACTGCCCTTTAGTATGAAGTATTTCCATCTTGTTAGCACAAGAGCAATGCTAGAAARCTGTGTAATTCTATAACAGCTTGATTCTATATATAATGGGACAAAGAGAATGCTAAATCATAGGAACTTATAGACATTCAGGAACTGTGGTAGTTGCTTTGGAAAAGAATACATTTCAGGGGGATAATATTTGCAGGAAGTATCTATTTTCAATCTTCTTTTCCTTAGGACAGTCTATCAGCATAAATTGCTGTGTCACAAGATTCATCCAGTTTATGTGCTCATCATCTAGAGGAATCCAGGAAAGGYTGTGCCTGCTCTCCCCAAAACTGTGAATGAGAAGGAAATATTAGACCTGTTTTTAATAGTGTGATTCAAAATGTTTTTCAAATTCTGAAATGCCTAGTGTAACTTTAAAATATTCTCATGTATGAATCCATAAGCACTGTAAATATTTCAAGTAGCATTCCACCTACAACAAACTGTCACAGACATGTTTTCGTTAAAATCCTTTTATTAGGATTTTTCCTGCTGAGAAGCTGAGAAGCTTCAGCAACAAAATGTAAACAATGGTTATCTGCTGCTGTGGAATGCAGCAAGTGCATCTGTGATTGGCCCATCTTAGATGTTTACAATTAATGGCCAACCACAGCCCAGTTAGCTTGGACTCTCTGTCCGAGACACAGACCTTTGTTATTCATTCCTTTCTATTCTTAGCTTAGCTAGCCTTCTGAGTTTAAACTTTTCCTTCTATTCTTTTTAGTATAGTTATAATGTAATACATGTATCATAGAATAATAAATCAAGCCTTCTGAACATGGAGTCAACATTTTTGTCTCTTCTCTCACCTGAAAAACCCTGTGAACACCATCACAACAAACCACCATAATTTCCTCAGGTTAAGTAAGGTTTATTTGCAGCTCTGAGGGCCAGTGGTTGACAGAGTATCAAAGGATTAACTTGAAAAATAGCATTTGAATACATGCAAATTTCCCCAAATAATAGGAATAAATGCAGTCACTTTACCACAGGAATACTCCCTTCTTGTTTTCAGCTGTGTCATAAATCTTTCTATGGCACAGAAGCTCATTAATCAGAAAAAAACCAATAACCTCTATGAGCATAGCCACTCCCCCTTGAATATCTGAGTTCAGATGTGATCAAGAGTAAAATTGATGGTCTTCCTCTAAAAACGGTGATGCACTAAAATAATCAATAGAACATCAGGGAGGTATGATGATGGCATGCTTGTAAGATGTTGTTTGTACCAATCACACCTGAGATTTAATTGCATCAATTTAAAGGTATGAGGAATCTCACTGTCACTAAGGATGAGAAACATGCTAATCACTAGCTGACAGCAGATCCACACCAGATGTCTGCTGTCATAGTGCTGCAGCACTCATTGAGCCATGTATTCACTTGGAAAAATCCTCCATTTGTCAKTCTAGTTCACTGTTTCTGATTACGCTCTCCCTTAAAAATGGGCTTTGGGGTAAAGCAGGTATTACAAGCAATACAGCTGGACTGTGTTCTCCATGGGACATCTGACCTGTGTCTTTAGTATTGCAGCCAGGGTGGTGCAATCCAGTCTCTGAGGCTGCTTGGTTTGTGATCAGCTGCCCCATGCCCTGAGCTCCTCTGTGCCAGACTGGCAGAGCTCCCACCTGGGATGAGATGCAATGCCTAGGACTGGCAATTTTGGAAACTCCTTCTACACCAAAGTCAGATGTGGCTTCAGGCTCTGAACAGTATGATTAATTGCTGTAGGTTTTTTCCAGGTTCCTGGTGTCTCCTGGTGCCTTCAATCAACTTTCCCCTTGTCCTTTGACAACAGAGTCTGTTTGTTTCACTCTAAGGTAAAGTAGCACTTCCATAGAGCACCATCTACAGAAAAAAAATATTCCTCCTCGTGGTGTGGTATATTATAGTAGTCAATTACATTGTAGCATTCAGGGACCATTAGGAAAGATGTATGTCCCTCTTATATCTAATTCAATGCTTTGATTTCCAAAAGGTGCCAAAACTCTGCTTCACTCAGGGAATTTAAAAGAACTATGACCTGCATGGGAAAAAGAAAATAAATGAATAGATGACAGAAACTTAGGGCAAAGAGAAAACCAAAAAACCAAGCTAAACATGAAAAGGAAATTGTACATTARGTTTTTACATACAGTTTAAGCAGGGACAATATGCCTAACAGATTGTGTTTTTTCATTAGAGCCATCTTATAAGAATGGCATGCATCAAACAGAGTAAGAAAAATAAATGCAAACATGGCTAAAAATTAAAGTGCTAGACTGAGTGAATCAGTGAGGAACAATAATCCAGGATAATGGGCAAACATTGCACTTGGGTCTGAAGATCRTACAGGGTATTTTGTCAAGCATAAAGAATGCATCTTAAAAATGTGCAGATTAGTAAGATTTCTGTCCAAGCAGAAATAATTATCTGACAAGAGCAGGACAGGCCTGAGTGAAATACTTATAATTATTTAATATTGTCAATCAACAAAAACAATAAAAATTACTGCTTCCCAGCAGGTGGCACTGAAGCTAATGAGTTCTAATTCACCACATCTTTCTCCAATTTTCATAAAAATTGGTAGATTTTCATACTGGAAATTTTCCTCATTCTCTTTCTAGAAAGTCTCTATTGGAGATCTTAARGAGTCGGAGAACAAAATAGAGGCCAACAGAAAAATTTCAAGTACCACAAAATGCTGCCATTAAAAACTGTCTGGCTAAATAGAAGGAGCCCTTTTCTCCTGTAAATACTGGAGAAGGAAAGTGTACAACACTGCAGAAACTCAGCTGTATCATCTTTGCTTCAGAAGTCATAGATCATGTTTTGCTGCCTAAACCTCTAGCTAGTCCCTTCAATCTACTTTTCTKGAAAAGCTTTGCAATTCACACAAATATTCACCCTTTATATTTTAAAAATTATGGGCAAAATACTAACATGACAGCTGACAAAGCTCCATGAATGTGGTTAGTGTGAGATATATGGCGCAGCCCCGTGGAAGCGCGGTGTGATAGATGGAGGCTGTGCAGGCTCACCAGCCATGCTGATTTGTATGCAGCAATTCTGCCCTCATTCTAAGACTCCCACATTATGCCAGGGATTATGATTGTTCTGAGACTCCTGATCCCTAGGAGAGGCATGCAGAAAAATATCTAAAAGTGCTACAGTGAGGCAAAGTTGTAAAGGAACAGCTGGRGGGACCAGTCATTGACAACAAAACAGGGAAAAGACGATCCCATAGGCCTTAGAGAGATAATTGAATGACATCATCTGTCCCTAGCACTCCCAATATCTGACCATTCTTTTTCCTTATCTATTATGTTGCTGCAAATAATAACCCTGTCTTTAATAATATAGAAAAGATATGTGCTATGACTACTTTAAAGTTTTATCCTACCTTCATCAGTTGTGTACTGCATCCTTGAAATTCTACTGAAGAGTAAAAAATCATGTTGGCTGACATGATCTGTTGTAAAGATATCTTGGATTTTTCCTTTTTGGTTGTTTAAATGTTTAAGTATTTGTTTTAAAACTTATCTGTATTGCTGTCCCATTATATAAAAATATTTAAATTTTAAAATCAGTTTACAAATTACTCTTCTATACTCTATGCATTAGTTCATTAATAACGGATTTCCATGTGATGCTTTCTTACTGCTTTTYTTAATGGAAGAAATTTAGCAAGTTGCTCTCCTAATTGTGACTTGATTATGTTCCAGTTTTTACAATAGACTTTCCTAAGATGAACTTAAACACAATTAGCTCTCTTCAGTGTCAGTTCCCCTGAAAATGTATGTCTGACTAGTACAGCAGGACTGCTGCTTGAGCATTCACACCAGAAGCTGTAAGCAGTCCAGCAGAGAAATTGTGAATTTGGGAGGCTATGTTTGTTAGAAGTGAATGCAGTAGTGAAGCCAAGCATGCCTGCAAAGAATAATATTTCAATCACAAAATAGGTCAGTGAAAAAACATTTTTCAAGGTACTTTGATAGAGAAACAAAAATCTCAAAAGAGTACAGAATTAGTTTAATTAACAGAGGAGCCTAAAATTCATATATTTGTATAAATGAGCTAAGGCTAACTTCAAGGAGAATACAGCTGCACAGATATACATATATTCTGACCAAAATTGTTGCTAAAAGTATTGAAATTGTAAATCAGAGTTTCTCAAAAGCCTGGAAGTGATGAAAATAAGGTTTCCTGTGGAAACCTGTGTATATTTTATTCAAAGTGTTTTCCTAAAGGAGCCTGGCTCATGAGCCTCCTCTCTTCTTCACAAGATCAAGGAGGGATTCAGATACACAGCGCAGTGCAATCTAATGCTTGAAAGGAAGGATTAGGCCATCCCTGCAGAAAGTTGTTCTCTTCTGTATGGGTCACCATGTAGAGAGGGACAGAACCATGTAGCTGGCAGCTTGGCAGAGTTTGTTTTRTGCCAAGGGAATGTTCAGCAGTGTGATCAAAGAACTGCTTGGCTTCTGCAAGAGAGTGGGTTTGAACTGTTCTTAATTCATCTTCTCTTCAGCTTATCTTTATTCCCCTCCTGTGCTCCTTCTATTTCTCCCTTTCCCCCTCGTCTAATCTCCTCCTTTCCCTTTTTATTAATCTATCCTGTCCCTTCCTACCTTCCCTGTGTCCAGTCAGTTAAACCTCTTTTCTAGAGTTTTTCCTCATTAGTTGGAGCTGATTGGAAACATGGGAACTCAGCTACACAGTCTGAAGCCACAACACCTCTGAAAAGACAAGAAAAACAACAGACATGGGAATATTCTTGTAGGCAGGAATATCCTCCTAAACATCTGAATCCCCAGGATGGACATTTGGGGAGGCAGGGACAGGGCTATAGCTCAGGAGACAGCTATGAAGCAGAAACRACAGCATCTTCAAAGAACAGAAAAAATTAGTTTTATCAAGTTATACATAATCAAGTTAATAATACTTCAAAAGCTTTATAGTTTATTCAAATCTGGAGAAATTTTCCAAGAATCAGCAAAAAAAAATCTCATTCTTTTTTAACTCAGAAAYCAACCTGACAAACGTCCAGTTCTTGCTCCATAGAACAGAGACCTAATAGCTACCTTTAAGAAGTCTTTTAAAATRTGTAAAATAATATTAGCCCTGTCCCCTGAAAATTTCTGGATTATTTCAGCTAAAACTCTCTCAAATAAAGAAACGTACAAACCAGCCCACATATAACATGAAAACAAATATTCCAAAAGTCTGATGATATTTTCAGCAACCAGAAAGGAGTCATAGGCTAGAAATTACTGGGAAACTTTTATCWTTAGCAGATGTATTACTTTGTCAATAGTGTTGAGGGAAATGACCCATTACTAAAACATGCAAAAATTACAAAATCTCTGTAATATCTGCCTGTTCTGCAGGAAATTGCCTAACTTGCACCTCTACAAGTAGCAAATAGCATTTTTTGTTAGCTAAGCTGTTTTTAAATATTGATTGATAAAGACCTTTCTGCTATTGATGGTAAATTGTCTATTCTGTCTACTCTGATGATTCTCAAGCTCTAGCACAAAAAATAAGTTTGCAATAGGGCTTTGTATGGTACAAATTACAAAAAATTACAAAYAATAAAATATCAATGCATCTTTAAATTGTGTACATTTGCCAGCAATACTTCACTCTTTAGTAAATGTCATAAGGATAATTTTTTCTGCAGATTTTTTTCATAACAACAAATCTATTAAAGTAACTCACCACAAGAAAAATACACTTTGTTTCAACCAAACCACTGGAGGAGCCCAGCAGAGGTTGGTAACACATTCTTTATGGGTTTGGTTTGCTGTGGTTTCATAGCTCTGATCAATAAACTAATTGAGCTGTATCAAATTGGTCTTCTGGGCTTTTTCTCCTATTAGAAGTAATTCATACTCAGTTTTGGAATAAACACATAGAGGWGACAGGCACAGTGATGAGTCCTCTGTGAACAGCCTGGACGTACTATGCATCTTCTTTCTGTTTTCCCCTCATAGCTGATTCTGTTAGGATAWATACAGTTTCCACGACCTTGAAGTTTCTTAAACTTTTACTTGATTGTAGTGCAACCCTCTTTTTAACCCCACAACAGCTTTAAACATGCTGTTCTGCTCTGCTAGGGTTCACCATCTACTTTTCTGATCTGAGTCCTTCACTGCCTTGCTGAGGCTGTGCCACATTTTTAACTTTCATTTATCAGGCCTTGCAATATCATAGTCTTGTGTTGTTTTCACTGTATGTTATCTTTGCWATACTATGCATGTGAAATCCAAATGTGAGGATCAATAATCTTTGCATTTTGATTAAAAGCTCGAGGGGACATAATCAGGTGCATGACTTTTATTTATTTACTTATTTATATATTTTTCTCGTGACTTTCAGTTGCATTGCGATATCTCTGAACTGCATTTCAAAGATTTACAGGAGTCTCTGCTTCAAGACTACTGGGACCTTTCAGCTTCACTATTGACTTAATAATGTCTCCAGAGCTTTATTTCAAAACAAATTCCAGCAGGCATGCACAGATTGTTGCATTTACTTTTAATGCTTTTGGAAGTTGACAATGTCAGGGAGGGAATTCCCATGTACAATGCTGTACCTACAGTTACTCCAGCATCTCTCTGGTCTTAACAGGTCCTTTTTTATCCCATCTACAGATCCTTCTCATATTAGTACTTATAAATGCACAGGTAAATTTCTCTGGAGWTTTGCAGTCCTGAGCACAGTAGTGAGGAATGCCCTTGAGAACCATGTCTGCCAGAGGGGGCAGGATCTGGGTTTGTGCTTCCCTTTCCTCTGGTCCTCTGCTGTTTTGCATTAGATGTACGCAGAGATATTTTCATGCCAAAGAACGATCTGCATCAGTACAACAAAGAGGTATGGACAGAGCCTCCTTAAGTAATCAAAATACCATCAAGACGGAACTTAACTTTAGGAAAAGTTCCACTAGCATTTACTCTATCAACAGGAAAAAGCTTTCTCCTTCTGATCAGCTAAGGCTTTAAAATATTTTAATTTTAATAGCTAACTAAACTTTTTAGGCTGTCATAACTGAATGATCTGTATGTTCTAATGCTTCAAGTTGTACAAACCTTTGAGTATAATATCATGATTCTTTCTCAGAGATATGGGTATTAAGGAAACAAATTTTATTTGTGTTTACAAAGTTCCCTAGGATTTGGTGGTTGAAAAAAGTATGAAATATTATGACTTTCCTGGCAGCAAGAACAGTTTCTCAAATTGTTTTCTTTGGGTTTTGGGTTTTGTGAGATTTTTTGAGAAGGGAGACAATCTTTTTCCTATTTGCACACTTAAGAAATGAACTTTCTAGTAATTCCTTTTAAGGTCAGAGGTAGAAGGTAAAACTACTTTCATGACTACTTTTTTTATTTCTTAACTACACTTTTTTGGAGAGATAAATGTAACATTTAGCAAATTCACCCTGCCAGTTTTACTGTTCTGCCCACACTTAGTGATTCCTCCACTAAAGAATTTACTTGGGCTTTTGCCCATTGGTACTACTACCTTTCCTACCAACAAATAATAACCTTTAATCTGCTTTTAGAAGTGATTTAAACCTGCACTAACTGAAACACTGACTGACTAGGAAGATTGTGATGGGAAGACSCCTGAGTWATGCTYTGAGAGATRCACATTTACCGTGAACAGGGGACATGGAGAAAATCAATCAGCTGTCATTGCTTCTCAAGAAACATCCCATAATTCTTGCAAAGAGCAGATATGTTGTCCTGTGATTGACCCCATTGATGGGAAAGAGTTCATAAGACATTTAACRCAAAAAAACCTTACACTTGACCATCAAGGCACGTAAACAGAAGCAAAGAGAATATGGAAACAATTTCCTGAGGAAAAKTTCAAATTTAGAGTAAACTAAACCCTGTGGATGCCTCTCACCCAGGTTACTCTGCATAGGAGATGGTCTTGTGGACTGGCTGGCTGTGCTACACTTACTGGTGTGTCAGCATCTTTGTATGAATTTGCCAACACTTACCAGACTTATCTCTTTGAGAACCCAGAGGGGCTGCTTAAAATGACAGAAGATCAGCATCTTAAAGTCAAAGTAGCATCTAATTGCCAAAGAGTGCATCTAGGCAATTTAGGAGTATGTTATCACAACAAAGAGACCCAATGCATCTTCTTCTGTATGAGCTCAGAGGGCTTATCTATTCCTCTAGTATGGTCCAACCTGTTTTTCTCCTGGACTGAGAGAGATAGGATGCTTGATGAGAATAGCAAAGATTCAGTTGTGAGCGTTTTGTCATCTATTAAAGACTCAAGTCAACTGATAACTAATGCATCAAAGAGTTTTAAAGTAGTAAAATGTATATAGAATAATTCTTGGAAGAATAAAAAAAAATTATGAGGCGAAAAATAGATTCTTACATATTTTGAATCTAAAAAAAATTGTATTTTGTTTTCCCAGAGAACATGGTATTGCAGGATTAATTTATGTGGCAATGTCTCACATAAGTTTAAGTTTAGAACCAGCCTCCACTCTCTGGCTCAATAAATCTATAATGAAAACCAGTGTAATGCCCAAAGTATTAGTAAAGCCATATTTCTATCCCTTCTACATGCCTTCATTCTTTATTAATGCACAAAAACTTTTCCCCCACAAATTGGAAAAAGACCAATAATKAATAAATCATTCAAATAAGCCTTTTAGCAGAGCTGTATGTTAATGATAATCGTCAATATCTGACATTCTCTCAGGAAGAAAGTCAGTATTTAAAGTTATTTGCTTTGGGAAATGTTTGGGCAACAGGCATTCTTGTTGCTTCAAAACGACAGCAGGGAGTCTGAAGCATACTGTTAACACCCTCTTGAGTAGATGTGACTACATTTTCAACCTATTGAAATTCCTGCTGCGTTKCTTTGTATTTAATCACAGTCTTTATTGGCACTTATTCATTGTAACTGTACTTTATTCATTTATTCACTTAAATGTTTATACAAAATTGAATATCTAAAACTGTGGCAACATCTTTCATGGGCAACAAATAAAAATTAATCCTGCTTGCATTGCATGTGCACGTCTATTCAACAGATGCCCTGTTATTGTTTGATAGATGCCTGTGCCAGAAAAAGAGCTAGAAGCATATTCTGTTTAGTTAAGAAATAATTGGTTCTTAAAAGATTTTCAGTTTTCTATTTATCAGATACATGAACGTATGTTTATGCATACACTCGTTTTATAGTAAGACTGTCATTTGTACTTTCTACAGAAAGAATTCTGATTATTTGCCACAGTCAGAATTCTGATTAAAAGGAAGAGTGACAGATCAGAGTCTTCATTGCTAAAAGTCACTTTATTTAATTTTTCATAGATAAAGACTGAGGCCAGTACCGGCCGACAGAAAACATRGCTAGTGTTTCTCATAATTACATTAAAAAAAGAGTAAGTGCTTAATATTAAATTACTTTTGTTTTCCTTGTAATATATTTTTTCCATTTTTTGCCATGAAATAAAACCAGAAAGGTTTCCAACCTTTGACCACCACCATGCAACTAAACCATAGCACTAAGTGCCATGTCCAGTTGTTTCTTGAACATCTACAAAGATAGTAACTCTGTGCTGCCCATTCCAGTGGTTAATCACCCTTTCAGGGAAAAAAATTCTTCCTGATGTCCCGCCTGAATCTCACCTRGTCCAGCTTGAGGCCATTTCCTCTTGTCCTGTTACTCATTGTCTTTGAGAGGAGGTCGACCCCCATAAGCAGTCAGAATCAAASTTGTTCTCAGATGAGGGAGATTTGGTCCACTACTAGCAGGACTAAATATTCCCAAAAGGAATGTCTCACAGCAGAAAGCTTTTTGTTCTGTGAGCCAATGTCTCAAACTGGGCATTGTAAAGAGAGAACATGTTACATCTTCAGTAACGAGACCCATGAATAATTTCTCTGCAGGYAACTGCAAGGCTTTTTCTCTAACTTCTTTCATCTGGAAGGCTGTGTCTGGGAATTGTTTCTAGCACAATTATTTCCTCTTTGTACCTGCATCACTCTGGGCCCTCATCAGAACTGAGCTGCTACAGGTACAGTGTTTATCTCACATTTTAAATGCTGATTCTAAAAGAGAATTTCTGGGGGGAAAAATAAGTTCAGGAATCAAGAACAGGGATTTTGGCCAAACAATTGCTTCTTCAGGTGATTAATATTGAAATCGACTCATGATAATCACATAAAGACCTTCCTTTTTGTCAACAAAACCCCTGTGGCACTTAATTACTTGATTCTGGGCCACAATGAGCAGTTCTGTGTCTCTTTTGTGCCTACATCACAGTGTGACTCGCAGGTATCTTTACTCTTCCTWAGCTGTGACATTCTGCTCTAGAGCATATGCTCTAACCACATGGCATAAACCTKTTATAAATGATCAATCGTGAGCCAAATTATCAAAACTGCGAAAAGATTTATTTATCTTTTTGCGCGAATGAAATACGGTCCTCAAAACCGCCACAGCCAAAGAGGCAGCGTCGAGCCCGGGATCGGTGCTGGGCAAACCTGGATCCAAYCTCTATCRCATCRGAACCCTCCCCGTTCACRAGAATCGCTTCTAGTGACRAGGTTTTATACAGTTTATTGTGCCCAAGGCGAAGGAGTCCCAATTTCTTTTGTAACTCTTCACATTCATAGCTGTTTCTTTCAGTGTGCAGAGCTGGACAAAGACCATCTCCAGGTGTGCAGTCAGTGTTGATTGACTTCGGGGAAGCCATGTATTCACATGTATAACTCTGGCGTCCCTGGCTATCTTGATTGATGTAATCTGCAGGGYGATGATYGCTCTTGGGCGGTGTCCGGTTTCCATACCTGTGATCACCATCCTGGAAGCGTCTACTCTTACGCTACAGCRTCAATCGTTGGCTTAGCCGTGTCCGGGAGTCTTTAGACTCTGAACGGACATCCRCTCTCAGGCCGTGTGGGGTCAGAGACACATSTGGATTTCACAATCTTTATAAAATACATTCTTTAATAGCATGAATTATTTCTAATATATATTACAAACCCACAGGGGAAGACACCCCATACCACTCAAAAGTTAACGTGTTCACTTTGCACTGACCTTGAGCCAGAAAGACTGCACTTAAATTAGTAGACAAAAAGTTTGAGCGTTGGCTTGGAGTAAATATTTAAAGTACTATCAGAAATAATGATACAATCACCAGTTATTRATATTAGTATTTCACATCATATCCTGCAGCTTTATAGCAAAGATTGACAAATGGGRATGACAAATGGGCTTTGAAACTTGCACCTGCTCTGTAGGTGGCTTAGCCCTTTACACAAAGTTCAGTATGTAAACCTGGGAAAGAATGAATGAGTGCACAAAGGTGTGTCTATCCCAATTGGATTTAGGCTTCTTTGTATCACAAAGAGGGCTTGAAGTGAAATTCTTCACTTCAGCAACTCCTCCTAATTATCTTAGAAGTTTTGTACGCTGAATTTTGTGAATCCTGGTTTGAACTGCCTTTCTGGTCATTAAAGTATTTCTCTAATCATTGTGTGCAAATTGTATTTACCTAACTTGTGGCTGGGGAGGCTGATAAGTAGAACTAAAGAGGTAGTTTGCCTCACTGCTGCATTGGAAAAAAATTTCCTGTCTGAGTCCAGGCCCAAGAGATTATCATTAAGCAGGAAAAAAATMATTTTGATAAGCTTGAATAAGTACTTTCCCAGTTAAAATATATAGATATTTTAAAAAAATAAGTGTTCTCATTGCTACTAATTGGAAAGTAAGGAAACAAGAAGAACAGTGGTTTTCTGAATAAATAAAAAATTTTTAGTTGCACAGGAGGCTGYATGAGTCCAGTATCAGCCAAACACATATTTCCTTATTTCCTTTATTCTTCTATACATCACTGAGATTTTAAGTAAGTTATGTCTGGAGGTTGAAAGGGTTTTCCTAGTGATTCACAACAACATAACTTTGGACATATTCCAAAACCACGGCAACTAATAGTTATCTTTTGCTATCTCAGTTATGCTCTGGGCTTTTGAGCTAGCTCAATATCTAAAACATGCTCTAAAATACTGACCCAAACAATGCAGTTTAAGGTGAACCTTTTATGACTAGTATTACACTTGCCAATAACTAAGTAGTAAAGGTAAGTGACATCTTGAAATTCAATTTATATACTATAAAAAAGAAAGGAAAAAACCTTCACCTTAGTACATGGTACATAACTTTGCCCAAAAGAAGTTTTATTCTGCTGACACGCTAAAATAAATTAGTAAAGAAATGACAATACCAGGATAATTGGAGAGTCACCATAAAATGGATCAAAATCATGTTGTGAATATATATATATAGATATACACACAATACATACAGTAACTGAATATGAAATAATAATTGAGTGAATTTTATCTTACCACTTCAGTGGCTCTCAGAAGATCCAGCACATAGGTCTCTGTCACAAAGAGACAGTCCAGAGACTGCTTCCGACGAGAATTGGGCCTATCACACTAATGTGATGTGAGGTTACATGTCCAAAGGAACAAAAATAACTGCCACAGAAAGTTGCCRAGGTMATTTGACTCCCTGCTGGAATTTGTTTSAATAAGTTGAGAATAAATGGAGTATCAAAAACTCAGAGATGACTTAAGAAAATCTAATTACACCCAAGAAACTGTTGACCCCTCCTGTTACCAAAGCATAAAGATAAATTCCCAGCTACCCTGTGCAACCTCCCTTATCAATATTCTGAGGTAGGATAGAAGGAAGCTCCTATTGAGTAACTCCTCTATCACTCTTGCTTCAGTCAAGCACTAATGATTTTATACAGAAAAAAAACCTAACTGATACTAGCCACAGAGCAACTTATCTTTGATTACCCTATCTGTGGAGTGGTTTAGGGTTTKAACAACAAATGTTTGAATTTCAAATTAATCTCTGGTCTCCCTGATCAGCAAAACTGCCACCCTCCCATCATCAGCATCCTTGGCTTTTGGCATGTCATTATTAACAATGGTGGCTCAAAAGCTGTCATTGCGTATATAATTTCTGGTAATTTCAAACCAAGCAAAAGTCCTTTCTATGGCTGTRTCCTGAGTAGAGAGATATCCAATCAGCTAGTAGAGAATGCAAAGGAAGGAATGTCAAATTTTAGACAAGCTTGAAAAACTTTAAACCTACTTTTTATATAAAAATGCCTCCTGATTTGGCTATCAAGCAGAGTAAAGCGGAACTTAATTGTGTCAGTGTGAATTAATGCAGTTCTAAGGTGAACCTTCATTTAGTGCCTCATTGTTCTGTGGTAAAATGATGATCTTCTGTCAAGTAAAGGGATTTGATTGGAAATAAAAAAAAGTAAAATGAGAAGAAGATCCAGAAGAAAGCTCACAAAGCACAGACAGTGTTCAATGAATGTGGTTAACAGCCTTCTTTCTTTGACCAAAACACCAGTTTGCATTTCTGAAATGTACCAGAAAGCATTTTTCAACAGCCAGGAACCTAAGCTATTTTCATTAAGGCTTCATTTGTGATTTGAATGGTTTTTGTTRAAATATGTTAAATGAAGAGAAGTAAGTGTTATTTTCAATCCTCAAAAACCCCAAGAAATTGCAAAGCTATGCCACCAGTCCTTCCCCTGAACAGATTTAAGAGATGCCTGCTGAATAGTTGTCCTCAGACTTCCAAGTCTCTACATATATTGACAACTTCTTCATAAGGATTTATGATATGTTTATTTCTCAATAATTCCTGCCTCCTTTAAATCATGTTTTATTACTATCATGCATACCAAAAGATTGATTTACAGAAGATATCCTTCTGGTGTTCATGTGAAATGTGTAAAATGGACTTCCTAATGTCCCTGTGTGCCTTCTGCAATACCCATTCATTACACAGGAGCAGCAAATGTTGCATATGTTGTATTTTGTTACACTATAAGATGGTGTACAGTCAGTGCCATCAGCTGGAAAGTGTTTKATCCCCGCTCAAAGGTTTGCTAGGGATTGTGTGATCCTCAGGGATTTTCGGGCTCTCTAGATTTGAAATRCAGAGACATTTTACACAGTGCTTTGTGGCACCTGCTGAGTGGTTTTCTGCAGGTTGCATCAATTCACTACACTAATCAACAGATGACAGTAAACAAGAGTCATTTAATTACTATTAAAGACCACTTTCTCCCTCTGGATATGAATGAGCAACTGCCAGTGGCTTTAAAAAGAGGTACTAATCTGAGCCTGGGATCTAATTCTATGTGGTTTGGTTTTACTCTATTCCTTAGTGGTTTCCCTGCTAGTCCAAGGACCTAGATAATGTTTTCACATGTCTGTTTATGGCTCCAGGAAAACTACTTTATCAAAATTCTCTATCAGCATCCTCATGGCCTTATGCCCCAAATGCAGAGGTTTTCACATGCTGGAATAGCCTTAGCATCCTGGAAGGTTGCCATCAATAAAGAAAACTACTATATTCCACAYGCAGCCTGGACAAGGCTACAAGGGGGAAGATTGCTGCTGCTGATCCTCCAAATCAAAGTCTCTGCATGGGTAACACACCAGAACAATGCACATATTKTTCAGTTTTTCCCTTCTAAAATGTTGCAGTGCTGGTAGAAGTCACCATAAACTCTTAAATACTGTGGTTGACGTGAAAAGGTGGAGCCAGACACTGCCCACACCCCGACAAGCAGGAAGCCACRCAGATGTACCAGCATGGTTTACACCTCCTCCTGCAAGTGGCCCAGTAAAGATCCTCCTTCTCTTGGTCTTATGGTCCAACCTGCATTTATCTAATAATTTATAACAAAGCTTGGGCCAACATTATCCAATTACCCAAATAATTCCTTAGAGTCATGAATTTAGGCCAAAAAAAAAAAAATAATTAAGAAGCCAATCTAGTTGGTGAGATGTAAATTCCACCTCGCAACTAAGGCTCAGGAACACACATTTTGCTCCTCACCATTGGCAGTAGCCTAATCCTAGACTAGCTGTAGCCTGGTCTCCAAAGACTGGATTCACCCAATCTAATTTTAGATTCTCAAAAGAGATAAATAGTTGTCAAGTACATGCAGTATCCCCATGRCTAGTGACAGGTTACAGGTTTTTAGTAACTGCAAGGGCTCAGGATGGAGTTTTTCTGACTCTTCCCGTCTGCTCTTGCCTTTGCCAGTGAAAAGGTTTATTCCAGCTTACACAGTTGAAACTACAATTGCCTAATGACCAGGTGGACATCACCTAATTTATCTTAGCCTTTCTTAGTTTTGCATAATTTTGTGTTAAAGCACTCATTGCTGTTATAATGTTGATATATGTCCTGTAAATAATAGTTAGAGGTGGCTATTCTGGTAGTTAGTCTGAGTAGAATAAAACATCTATGGTTCCAGAAAAACAATGTGATGTAGGGCAATACAAGTGCACAGAAACGTGCCCCAAGCRCAGAGGCTTCAGGACTCTGCACAGCTTGCCTGTTATCCACTTCTGAGCACTAAAGGAATGAAGCTCCTGGAATGAAGCTCCTGGAGCTCAATGAAACTGTTTTCAGGAGTCACCAAGAGCACAAGTGGTGTCTGGCATATACAATATACACCATATAGAATTAAATTTAGAAGTAATTTGAAATTGCAAGCTAAAGAAGAAAGACCTAAGTGTAGGATTTCTTGGAAAGCCACAGTAGACCTAAATTTACACTTGGCTGAGCAGGCAGAAACTACCAACATCYGTCTTGTCATGGCAAAAGACTTGAGATGCTGAGTGTTCAAGTAATCTGACTATTGAAATAAAGAGGAAAAGCAATGGCACACAGTGACTGGGTGGGGTGGGGGTAAGAGTTAATGAGTAAAAGATAACGTAGAAGAAAGAATTTTTGTAAGTATTCAACCCAAGACATACGGAGACTGATTTATAGCAGTGCTGAGTGTTCACATCTAAAAGCAAAATACACTTGACCAATGTTGTATATAAACAAAGTTCTCCAGCAAACCTAAGTATTGTGACACTAAGGCTACAAGGGTGATATTTTAAAATATATTCAGGCACCAAAAATTATGCCTATAGGGATTTTCTCAGAAGACATGAGAAATTAAATCCTTTACACCCATGAATAAGGGTTAGCATATCCTTAGGCTACTAATATCTGCAAACTAATTTGCTTACCTACACTTTTAAAACTTAAAAAAAAAAATCTGTCTCGAAGTATGTGAAAGTTAGGAGTTTGAACTTATATTTTTGACAGGGCTGTCAGGAAGAAACATCAAASTAAAGGCTTTGAAACATTCAGAAAAAGAGTGGGAAATCGCTCAAAACATCTTAGCACCTGATCATGGGCAGGTTTACCCCACAGTAGAATGGATAATGCAGAAAAAACACAGCTCAAGCTACAGCTAGTCAGGAAAATCAAGCCTGTGAAGAGAATTTTGAGGGACAAGATATGTGTTTTTCTTCTATTTTCTTAAGAACCTGTGAGTACAACTAAAAAAATTTATGAACAAACGTATGATATCCTTAAGAAATTCTTTCAAATATCACTCAGCCAGAGTGACTTCAACACCTTGAGAGACTTATTGTCAGGTTTTCTAACCTGATTCAAAAGCTACTTAGGTACATCAAACAGAGGTTCAAAAGGCAACTTGATCACAGTTCATGAGAACCCAGAGGAAAATACTTCAGATATTTGAGACACTTTAATCTGAGAGACAGCATCATAAAAAGATTCAGATTCAGGGTAAGTTGAAGATAGAAAAGTAAAAATTAGGGAGAAGAGAYAGATTTTAGGAAGAGCAGTAATTAATCATTGTTGCAGCTTGCCAAGGTAAGTRGCAAATTTGTCATAACTTGAGTCTTTAATTCAAGATTCAATGATTTTCCAAAGGATGGGAGGCAAACAATAAATTTTGGTKCTAGATAACAAAAAGGAAAAAACTTCTCCAGGGAGAATATTTTCTGTCCTGTGATATCTACACATCCAAACTAAGTCCATGGCACCCCAGGCTGCCTTTGACGATGAACAAGAGGTGGACACATACTTCAGGATGTACAGCATGCATTCACTGAACTCAGTATGGAGCACTTATCTTTTGGCCTTGCAGTGTGCCTTTAGTTTTTGTTTTGGTGTTTTGGTGTTTTTTTTGTTTTGTTTTGGCTTTTTTGGTTTTCTTTTTTGTTTTGTGGTGTTGTTTTGTTTTGGTTTGGTGCATTTTTCCTCCAAAATTAATTACAGGTAATTATTATGGATCCTTTTTTTCAACATTATATATCTGCACTGTTTCTTAATATGTATAAATTCAAACACTGTCCCAGACTTCTGTTCTATCATGAATTGAATAAAAAACTGATCAAGGATTGAGGAAAACTATTGTATAGTGTGAAAATTGTTTACATTCAAGAATATACAATGACCTTCCTGTTTTTTGCTTCTGCTGACATTTGCTTGCATTTGCCTTCACTGTCTTTATTTCCAAATAGATGAATGATTTAGATGTTCCAGAGACTATATTCCTTATCAGGGGTAATAGAAATAATAAGAATAGATTTTATAACACTTTCCTCCCCCAGAATTAAAAATAAATATATATATTTGCGTGTAGGAGTAAAAGATTGTGAGCCACTAATTTTGAAAAGTTCGTATTATTTTGTATCAACCATAAATTTACATCTGAATTGTATGTTTCTAAAATTCAGTGAAGCTTAAAAGATAGTTAGGAAGCCTTGACAGAGAACAAGTCACTCTAATTGAACACTCCCTCAGGGATATTTTAGTCAATTAAGAGCGGTCATAATTGAGATGGTAGCAACAGAAGAAAGGGGAAGAGAAGGTGATATGGGAGTGCYGCTTCTCTTCCAAATTTATCAGTTTTCAAGAGAAATTTCCTTTCTCCACAGACCTTGCCTCTCTTGCATCCTAGCTTATCACAACAGTAATTCTACAAATTAATACTTCTTTTTTTATATTCTGACTCATCTTGTGGTTTGAGGTTTAGTAGAATATCCTAGGTTTTTGGAACATGTTTCCTCAGGAGAGTGAGTTAAGCTGGAATATTGACATCCAGTGTGACTGATCATGTTTTGAACACACAAATGAAGTTCTGGAGTTTGTAAATGCTCAAAATACATTAATTACTGTATGGATTTTATTGAAGTGGATCTTGGTGGAAAAAAAATTAATAACTGTGCAACTTGTTCTTCAATCTTACACACTCAAAAAGAAAAAACRAAACTTTTCCAAATGTACTTTCTTAAAAGTTTCAATCTGTTATATGCCAGCAGATTTTGTCCTTATTGTTTCTCTAATGATTCATAAAGTATACAAGTGGTATTATCTACCTAACTTCAAACAACATAATTCAAAATATGATCTTACTTTCTCTGCAAATTTGCAAACAATATTTAAACAATAATTTACYATTATCTGTCATGAAAACCTTTGACATTATGTGTACTGGAAGTGGAGGTTTCCTAAGCTCCAAGTTCTTTTTCACCACWTCTGCATCTCCAATGGTCAGCACAAGGGCAGCCTTTCAAATCCCTCTGTGGGCTACTAACTTTGGCTTGTCTACATACACAAACTTTCACTGCTGCTTCCTACTCCATTGCATATTTTGTCAACATCAAAGGAATCTGAGGCTTTCCATGTGTCCCAGCCCACATGATTATAGGATTTGGAGCTGATGTGTTGTTGTTATTACTAGCTACCAGATGGAACCATACAGTGAACCACAATCCTATTGTCCTAAATACTGCAAAAAGTGAGAACAAATGATGGTTTGTGATTCCAAGCACCTTAYAGTCCTTCCAGACAAATGGGAGAATACAGGAATCTAAGAGAACAGTGCAGGAGTCAGGTCTATAATTAATTTTTAACAGTTGCAACTGATACTAAAGAAAAACACTGAGAGAATAGAGGATTAACTCTCACATGGGTAAGAAGACTTTTAAAGTTTAATATGTCCCTTCAAGGACACTGTAAAATGAGTTACTATGGAGTTAAATGTTTGTACTTCTCTCCTTTACTTTGGTCACATGTATACAGATCAGCCTGTTCTASTGGAAGATGTCCCTGCCCAGCCCAGGGAGGGTTGCCACAGACCTGTAAAGCCCCTCCCAGCCCAAACCATTCTATAATTGTCTTTATGTTTCAAGTAGAAAACATGTCCATTTTCCTAACTGTAGGCTCTGCCCAACCAGACTGGGCTCTCACATGAAAGGCTGTATTTCTATTCCCTCAGTGTTAGCAGTAAAAATGGCCAGACCAGCTGGGTCCTTGTTTTCTTCCAGTAATGCACTCAATAACAGTTACTATATTCTGCTGCCAGTTGCAACTGGAAATTCAGCTATGCCTACATTGCAACTTCTGTGGGCATAGCCCTGTGATCCACTGATATGGAAATGTCTCACAGAAACTCCTCTTATARGCATACTCACATCTGAAAAAGAAAAGCTAAACAAAACCCACAAAAAACCTGAGCTTTTAGCTGTTAAGTTTGTTCAGCTGCTTGGCTTGCTTAATTCAGAGGTGATCAAATAAAGTATGCAATACATAGGTTTCACAAAAGAAGGTACATCCTTACCTAGAAAGAGTTACYACTATAGGACATTACTGTAGGAATAACTTTAAATCATTCCTAGTGAAGACATGGCCCTTAATGAAGAATTCTGTTGATGATGCACAGAACAGACAGAGCTTGCAGTGTGGTTGTATTGACTTGGTAGCACTGGGTAATTTTAAAAGAAATTGGTAGATTCTTCGTTTCCAAAATCACCAGATTTAACATTGAACTAACACAGAAACAAATCTGTTGAAGTTTTTGTGCTCCCTTTTTCCTGTATTAAGCTTCCATTTAGTGTACCACTACTGAAATATATATATATATATATTTGAAGCATCAACAATATAATACTGGTGCACAAGATAAGAGTCAAGGCAGGAAAGAGGCAGGAGAAATCTATAATTAGATTTTTCTCAGTGCATCCATCTTCATTTATCCAAGAGGCCAAAGTCATTATTATTTGCTCAAGAATCTCCTTGGAGACTAGAACTGTAAAGATTTACTGCATATTATGAGAATCTGTAAGTATATTGAAGTTCCTTAGTTCAATTATTTGTCCCTTTTACACTTGATTAAAATGGGAAGAAAGTTATACCAGTTGTATACCATATGTTTGGTTTCTGATYCTATCTTCCCTCTCCTAAGCTGGTCCTGTAATAGAAAAGGGGTAGCTGTATTTMAATTCTTCTCTCTCGCTTTTCTCACCAGCTGATATAAGCTTACCTGTAAAGGTTTTTGTGTTTGGAAAGAGAAGATGACCAAATTTGTTCAGAAATTCATGACAGAAAGTCTTAACTAGAATAGTTGTAGTTTTCACAGCCATCCTTTGAGCTCAGTGGAGTTTGAGGCTTAGATGCAGCATGGTCCCTTTAAAGATAGTGGTATCCCAGACCGTTCTGGATTCAAGAATTAAGTCCTTGCTTTGTCTTGGCCTGTTGGAGCAAAACACTTTTTCAAGTCCTATGAGTCATAGTGCAGAGGCATTTAATTTTAAATTTTAAATCTGATTATCCTCTATAATGTGGAACTGCTGCTTAGCAAAGAGCTTTCATTAACAAAAATGGTACTATGCACATACCCAAAAAAACCCCAAACCCAAGCCCAAACCCCAAAGCACCCTACTTCATAGCAGATTACTTGTTCTTAATCTTGGGCAAACAAAATATCCTGTGAATAAAAGAAAGCAGTAATATAACCTATTATCTACATTTCCATATAGAAAATATTTTAATAATTTATTTATTTTATTTTCTCTAAAATAAAGACATTAACAGACAGTTAATGTGCCTAAAAAGATAGACTTAAACCACTCAGATATATCAGAGTGTGTTCTGAAAGCATACAGCTCTTTCTCAGATTCAAATATTAACAACATTGTGTGTTATTTGTTAAACTTAATCAAACCCAAAGCCTCACCCTGGGTTCAGTTCTCACAGTACAACACAATTCTGGTCCCAATCTAGGATCCTACTCCTTGTCCCCAGCTTTGCAAACTGCATCAAGTCCTTGTGCTCATCAAGGCCATCCAGGCTGATTGCACAGCTCCAGGTGCTGGCATTGGGCAATGCAGCCACAGACACAGGGCCGGGCCTAAGGCAAGCCCTGACTAATGAATGGCAGGAACAGCGAGCCAAAGGGTGATAGATTTTTAAATGATGCACTTAACCCCCAATCGATTGCAAATAGTTAAATGCACACGGGACTCCCTCAGGCATGGGTTCTGGGTCCTTTAAAATAAAAATTGGCAAAAAGAGGAGTCCTATCCCTGCAAACGCTGATGGGATTAACTTTATGGAAACAGCACCAGTGGAAGAGCACGCATTTAGGTACAGCACGTGAGAATTTCAGTAAGCTCTTAAATATTCTTCCTTTAAAACCAACTCATGTAAATATTCAGATCATGTTAGATTAAAAAGAAATAATTTTCTTTTTTTACATGATTTCGATAAATATCTACTTTTGCAGTTGGGGAACAGATTGAGAATGGAATTGTTTCTTTTGTTTTATTTTTTTAATATTGTTCTGTTTCTTTTGACCCTGACAGTATTGTGCTTTTTTACTTTAAAATATCTATTAATATCCACATTTCCCATTATGTGGGTAAAACCTATTACTGGGCTCTCAGAAAATATTTTGGAACCTTCAGAGAGAAGACAGCATAAGCGTGTTTCCAGTCTAAGGTGGCAAGCTCAGCAGCCAGCCTTTGCAAAGGCAATTTATATAGCAACACTATAATCACAAAAACCTTACATTTTATCTTCAATGAGAAAAAAATATTTACTGCAATTACAAAGATTTTATAGAAGAGCTGAAACCTAGTATCTAAGAATAAACCATTTCACTACAGTGACTTTGAAATTTAAAGGTTAATATTTGTATTCTTCATAAGCAAAATTCTGCTATAATTTAAAAACAGCTAAATCATTGTACATAAATATAAATCCTTGCACAAATATATAAAGAGCATGCAAGAATCTGAACTAAGGCCTGTAATTTCCTGAAGAACTGACCAATTGTCAACAAAATAATTTTGGTGAAAAAAACCTATTCAGTGGGCATWTACAAGCCTGCTTTAATGTAAGCTAAATTTGTAGTCAAAGATAGGAGAGCTAAAGCCATTCATCTGAGGAAAGACAGGACCTCAACGGTTCATTTCCTATTCTGAATCTCAGTGAAAAAAGTGTGCACCCTCAGTCTCTCATTTCTCAGGAATGACTCTGGCTACCAGACTCCTATTGTATTGTCCCTACTGAAGTAATTCATCAGCAGAGAGCAAGTGAGAAACAACAAAAAAACCTAACCATATTAAAAACTACATGAAATATTTTAAACCCCTATCTTAACCATGCTAAAAAATACAAGTAAATTTCTTTGCCTCTCATGCTAGATAAGATGATGTCATTATCTATACAGAGCCCAAATCTTRGGCTCTATTTCCCACTGCCCTATTTCCCTTCTCTGACTACCTCCATTTCTCCTAACAGCCTAGATCCTGAGCTGGAGAAGGCAAAGAGGAGGAGTGGAGAGACAAACACAGGCAAAATAGTAAAAATCTGCAAGTTAGAATGGTGCTTAGATCTAATCCCAGGACAGACCAGAGAAGAAAAAAAACACACTAAAAGATTAATTTGTTGAGTTTCTTTGCAGGCTGCAGTGGTTCAAAATGAAACATTAAGTTCTTCTCCTACTGACTTTAGTGATGCCCAGAGCTGGACCTGTAATTTCCCTCCCCTTTCATTTTTGTATTTGGTAGCCTGGTTGAGCCCACAGCAACACAAGACATCCTCCAGCCAGGGGCTGTTACCTGCCTTCTAGTACATATTTTTTGCCAACAGCTGCAGGGAAACAGAGACAGGTCCCTGACCTTCTCTCAATAATCTTATGAAAAAGATGCATATTTTAGTACCTTTTCCTGTTCCCTGGGAGTAATTTTTCTTGTTCCCAGGGAGTTCTCACTAGAATAGCTGCACTCAAAAATACCTTCACGCCAACAGCAAGCTCATGGGGGTTTGAACCAATTCCAACCATGGTTATAGAAATATTTGTATTATATAGAGTGAATTTTGGGTCAGGCCTCTCTTTTTGAATAAACCTGCTAGAAGACCAGACCCACTCTCTAGGTGACTCTAGCCCTCACAGCAAATCAGCAGTTTGTGGAGCTACGTGGAAATCTGCCCAATCTCGCTCTTTCCTGGCTTCACAAGTGGGAGCTGTTGATACCTGCACAGCTCCTGGTACAAGGCAGAGCAGAAGAGCGCAGTAAGTTAATCCACAAGCCATTCAGAGACGTCTAGGACAGAGACAGTGACACCAGGGAATCATGTGTCTGCGCTGAAAATCGAGTAAATTGTTTACTTGGAGGGTTGATGAGAAACGTGCAAATGAACCTCTGAAGCAACTACTTGTCAGGTAAGGATACTAATGTGCTCTAATAAAAAGCAGTATGTTCTCATCATTGCAGTACCTTTTCCCCAAATGTACTTGCAGCAGTTTATCAACATTATATAATGCAGGGAGAGTTCAGGACGAGGATAAAGAGTTGATAGCCAGCTTTTGGTGTGCTTGTTTTTTTTGACTCACTTGATTCATAGGTCTCATCTTTACACAATGTACTTTGAGCTGTTTTTTTCTTTTATATTTAATGATCAGTATTGTTTTTGATCCTAAATAAACACCCAAGAAATCCTTTAGGTTTCAGGAGCAGGCTTGAAAGACTGCTTTTAAAAACTAATCCRGTGTATGGTTGGTTTCTCATACAATCAATGATGATTGTATTCTATATTTCCCTCTTGTTTACCCCCATTTCCCCTACCACAGAACCGTGTAGAGGAAAAAAAAAAAAAAAGGCAGAAGAAAGGAAGAGCAGGAGAGCAGGATAGGAAAGCTCYAGCAGTGCTTTTTCTTTAGGGATTGTGGCGGGAGTGAGGGAGCGGGGCTGGGGACCTCCTGTCCTTCAGAGGAGCCGGTCGCCCTTCCCGGGGGCAGGAAGAGGGAAGGGGGAGTGTGGATGCCCCGCGGGGACAGCACCACGGCTGCCGTGCCCCCGGGGAGCTCCGGGGACACCCTGCGGCGGAGAGCGCGGGCCGGGGATCGCGGGGGCACGGCCGGGAAAGCAGAGGAGCTGAGAAATGGCGGGATGGACGGATGAATGAGGGATAACGGGTGGAGGGATGGAGGGGTGAGGGACGGATGGATGAGAGGATGCGGGATGCGGGGGTGAGGGAATGGAGGGAGAAGGTGCAGAAAAATGAKAAAATAAAGGCTGGGGGACGAAGGGATGGAAGCGGCGAAGGACGGAGCGACAGCCCGAGCTTCCCCGCTTCTCCCCCTGCGCTGCGCGCCCCCGCGCCGCTCCCGGTCCCCCCCTCCCTCCCYGCTCCGCCGCTGCGCGTGCCCGCGCCCGGGGCTGACTCTCCCTCGCATCCTCCTCCGGCGGCGGCGACGGCGGCAGCGCCGGGGATGGGCAGCGAGAGCGCGCCCAGGAGCAGCCCGGGCCCCGCCGCTCGCCCCTGCTCCCGCGCCCGCTGCTGCTCCTGCCCCGCAGCCCCCCGCGCCCCGGGGGCAGCGCCGCCGCCGCGCCATCCGCAGCCCCCGCCTCGGACGGGTGAGTGACCGGGCCCGGCGCCCTCGCCCCGAAAAGCACCTGCCCTGCATCCCCCCCGCGCCCGCGCCTCCCATCCCGGAGCGGCCCCGGGGGTGAGTGCTGGGAGAGCGGGGCCGCGGGGGAGGCTCCGCGCTCCCGCCCTGCCCCCGCCCCGGGGGAACGCAGGGTCCCGGCCCGCGCCCGCTCCGCCCGTGCGGAAGGTCCGCGGGGCAGCCGGGATGCCCCCGCCGCTCCACCGGGATGCGAGCAGCGGGGCTCCCGCCCGGCTGCCCCTCCCGGGCACCGCTGCCCGTTCCCAGGGGCATCTCCCGCGGACGCCCCGGCAGCGCCGCTCCCAGCCGGGGCCAGGAGCCCCCCGAGCCCGCACCCCCGGGCGCCCGGGGCGGCTCGGAGAGGGGGCAGCGCCTTAACTTTTGCGAGGGACCATTCGGAGGTGGGGAGGGAGGACCCAGCTCGGCAGAACTGGCGGCTTCCCCGGAGTGGCCCCGGAGGGAGGCGGCGGAGGGTCCCGGTCCCGGTCCCCCTCCCGGAGCCGCGGCCCTTCCCGCGGGGCTCGGGGGCGGCTTCGGGCAGGGCTCAGCGCTCAAATGGACTTTTCTAACACTCCCTCCACCGGCATAATTAAATAAATAAAGTGACGGGGGCAAGGGCGTGGGGGTGGTGGGGCTGGAAGTCTCCGCTTGCTCTCCTTTCGCTGCCCAGTGCAAACGGCGGGATGCTGTCTCTGAAAAGGGTTTTCTGGTTTTTTATGTGTCATGATGCACACGGCTGGTGGTAGCTAGTATAGTAACTATCTGTATCCCAATAGTTCCCTGTCGAAGGGTTGTTATGGCAGCAGCGGTCCCCGATGCTTTTATTTATTTTTTTTTATCTCTGGCACAGGGTAATGTTAAAGACCTGAAAACTGCCTTAATTAAAAAAAAAAAAAAAAAAAAAAAAAAAAAGAAAAAATCATAAAAAAGATAAATAAAGCAGCCTCGTGCCTCTTTGCCAAATAGACAGCAAGTACAAATATAAGATTCACACTCAATCTTCACTCCCTTCTCCAGAAGCTGGTGCTGTGATAACGCTAATGACTGGAGGAGGCTGGGGGAAGATGTCTTCCCCCCCACCTAATTCCTGCTTTTTGCTAAATTTTGTTGGAATTTTAGCTTGATTATGGCTTGTGCTTTTTCATGTGTTTCACTGATACTTTTTCATAGTGTTGTTTCTTACTTGCAGAGAATTTCTTTAGTCCTGCTTTACACTGGGTGAAGGGATTCAAGTGTTCTTACATACAAGTAAAGCACATCATTTGAAAAATCTTGTAATTCTGTAGATTTTGCTTTTCTGTACAAGTCACAGGATGATAGTTTTCTCCTTATAATGCAGATAGGAAACTCTATGAGATTCATCTGAATGATTTCAGCACATCTTACCTGCCACAGCTGGTGGCAGTTTGAAACAATACGAKTTAAAGGTTATTATGGAAGCAAGTTTCTCTGTCACCTTTAATGGTCAGCCTATTCTCAGTCAAAACACATATAGTTCTAAGGGAAATACTCTGATTCTGATTTCAGTTTAGTCAGTTTTTTTGGACACAGTGTTAAAACCCTGAAACCATTGAGGAGGATGGATGTTAAAACTCATAAAATTCATAGTGGGCTGTACTGCTTTGACATTTTTTACTGTGCACTTTTGTAGATAACATTTGTTGTCTTCGACCAGAGTTTGCTTGGGTAGAGATTGGGCAGTAAATGATAGGCACTGAGAATTTTTGTCCTGGTAGCTCCTGCATTTTTATTTCCATCAGAATATTTGAAGAGTGATATTGATRTTGCAGAATGAAATGTTATTGAATTGTGATATCTTGTTTCCAATTGTACATTTTGAAATGTTTGGCTTATCAGTAGGAAAGCAACACAAACATGTCAATGTTTATTTAAGGATGAAAAAATGCTATCCCAGGGTGATTCATGTATAGAAACAGGCTAGATTCAGGTTAAATAAGTGAACTAAAATAATGTAGTGTAAGTGATCCATAATTAATTTTAACTGCTTATCATGAAAACAGGCACTCTTATCTTTGAGTTGAAATTTAGAGATGCTGGAAGAGAGATGAAGAACAGCAACATACATATATTTAATGACAGACGGAACTCTTGAATAAACATCAAGTATTTCTGAGGGAATGCAAGCCCATTTCGTAGTATAACCATCGTCATGATTCTGACCCCAGCTAAATCAGTATGAGATTCTCCCCAGGCACTGCTGTGAGCAGAATCAAAGACAACCCTGCTATCCATTTTTGAGGAATGGGGACACAAAAAGATCATTTGTATTTTTCCCCATTATCCTAGCTGGAAGGGTTTATTTTGTATCTCATATGGAATATTCCACACTTTACCCTCCTAAGCAGTAGTCAGGCCTACAGTTCCTACCTGCCTGGACAGCCCAGCTGAGATAATTCTTGTGAGAAAGAATATATGTTTTGCTAGGGGCAGCTTTATYGTGACCAAATAATAGTCATGTTAACTGGAAAAAGGTTTGACTTTGAATGATGTTTTCATATCTGAAACCACTAAAATTTCATATTAGGGAGTGGGAATAACACATTTCTTAAAATGGCATTATTTGCTTTAAGGTTCTGACATGGAAGGACTAGATTAATTTAATCAAGATGGAGGGTAGATGTTTCTATCTTTAGTGATTAAAAATATCCTTAGTGATTTAAAAATAACCTTAAGTCGTAATGAAGAAAAGACAAATTTGGACACTCTGAAAAGGGTTACAAATAAAGTTATTTGATACAAATGAACCAACAGATTGCACTTRTTTAACACTAGACAGTAGTAAAATGCAGCAAAAAGAAAAGCTGGCAAAAACAAGACATCATGGGAAAAGCACAGTATAAATCCTGAAAGAGTTGCAAAAATTGCCCAAGAGACTCCAATGTTGACTGTTTGACTCCCTTATGGGAGTCAAATGGAAAAAGCCCCATTGGCTTCAGTAAAGACTTACAGCATGAGTGCATGCTAAGAGAAGAGATGGGTATTTCAACTAAATACCACAAGAATTCAAAGTGATAGTTGCTGAAATCAATTAGAAATGTATGGGCTTTCTTCAGTAAGAAGGAAGTCCTGACTTTGCTGAGAATGAATTGGAGGCTTGCTATCTATTTCTCAGGGCCAAAATGTCAACCTGAGAATAATGTTTCAAGTGACTTTTAAAAAACGTGGCACATGATAGTTAATCTGCTTTTAATTTGTGTGATATTCTATTAAAATGATGTTACCTTTGCCAAGCTCAAGTTATTAATTAGTTATTGGTAACCATTTTCCCTTTCTTTTTGCATTTTTTTAAATGTCAGTTTTTCAGAAATGGCAAGAAATACAAAACAGTCTTCCTGCAAGACTGCACTTATAAGCTGAATAATTCAAAGCCTGTACTGTCATAATGCAATCAAATTTTTAATATGATGTTGTCAAAGTCATAAAAAAAGAAAATCAAATGTGACATCATAGAAGACAACCTATATAGCTGACATGACATCCAAATGTTTTAATTTCCCCACGTTGTATTTAGTGGTTAATGAAGATAGACTTTTCTTTCTTCCCTCTGAGGAAACTCCTAATACAAGATATTAAATTTTCATTAAAAAACTACTTTATTTTCATAAAAACATATGCAAGTTTTGTGAAGATAAGTCCTGAGCATAAAGGAGATGCAATCATTTAAGAGATAATGTAAAGCCTTCACTGGGAAACAGAACTGAGAAAATTTTTGGATGATGAAAAAAAAAAATATTGTCAGACAAATTTTCTATAATATGGTAGGTATAATCTCCATAAAGGACATTTTATTAACTGTTCCTAACCATGGATGAACCTCTGTCTAAAGAGACAAAGTAACCATTGCCCTTAAAAATATAGTAATTTCTTTCTGCAGGAAGAAACATTTTTCTGCTGTTTTTCTCTCTAAACTAAGTATAACTAATGCCAATTGAAAGTACAAAGTACCAGATTACCAGAATTGGAAAATGARACTGTTTTCACCCAGCCTTTGTGGAGCACAGGAGGCAACAGTGCAGTGTGGTGACCCCAGAATGATCTGCCATTTCAGCCTGGTTTCACTGGCCTCCTGACAAGGAGAAAACATTTGCCCACTGAGATCTTCCAGGTGGCTAAGGACCAATTTGCTCCAAGGGATCAATGTGCTGAGGAAATTTGTCTGGAATGGGATTTTAATTGATAACCTCAGCCCTGCTTGTGGCTCTGTGGGGACCCARCTGGATCCTGCAAGGAGCTCAGCATCAGTGCTTTCAGAAGTGCCGAGYGCCTGCTCAGGATCCTCTAAGAAATGGAGTGAAATACCAGTTCATTTCACACAGGCCACAAACCAGCTTTCAAATCTCAATGATTTTCCATCACTACTGCATGTTGGCTGTATTTGAATCAGTGAACTAGAGGTGAAAGGCTCCAAAAATGTGATTACCAGTCCTCTGAGACATTTAGTTCTTCAAGGAGAGCTTACCGAAAATACTTATTCATATTTCAGAGACTGGGGTAGAGGGAAATGAATTAACTACGCACAGATATTTTTATTTTGTTTTAAAAAGTCTTTCACAGATTTTTTTTTTGTTTGGTTTGTTTCTGGTTTTTTTTTTTTTTTTTTTTTTATTTTGTAGAGAGACTGTAAATGCCAGATATTTGACTCTGGAATACATATATAATCTGTGAGCAAACAGCCTCATAGATTTGTATTTCTTTACCAAATAATGCTTCATTTTTGATCTGACAGTAGAAAATGATTTAACCATACACTCCCATACCTGCCTAAATTGAAACATCCTAATATTAATGTTTGGAGGTTTGGGGTTTTTTCCCCATATCTGCCACTAAAAGATCAAATAAATACTTGTAAAAACAAGTGTAGAATAAATAGACATCTGTTATTTATCATGGATCTACATCTGGTATTTATCATGGATCTTTATGTAAAATGGCTTATTTTGTCTAATTTAAGCCTAGCACTCTTTTGGGAAAAAAAAATCAGCTTAAAATTATTGTAATCATTTTATGCTACAGTCCAAACCTACTATGTAAACAATGCTACTGAATTAAGGAAAGCCACCAACACTGAAAATGAATATTTAAACAATAATCCACCTGTTCAAAGGTCCCTTGTCTTTTCTACAGATGTCTTCTTCCTCTTAGTTTATCCAGGACAGCTACTACAGGAATTTCAAACTGAGGAAGTGTGTTAGAGCTGAAACTGCAGGAAAGCCTGTTTTCCCATTCCAGTGTTAGAACATAGGTGAGAGGCAGGGATCCATAAGGTCTAAGCTTTGAAGGTCACAATGACATAAAACAAATGCTTCCTTCAAAATTATTTKTCTCTTTGAGGCAATGAGTAGGGGCTTTTTAAAATATGGAATATGGGGGGGGGTAATTTGTATTTGTCAAGAGCTTACTTTTAAAATTAAGCAGCATTAACTCCCTGTATATTCAAAGACTTTCTTCAAATGAGTCACCACATCTTGTGGAGTCAGGTACCCACAGCAGTGCCCAGAGCAGATTACTAACCAAGGACAGATGGACGCAGGTGGCAGGGAGACCATGCCAGACACCATGGGATGAGCAGGCTCACGAAGCAACAAAACCAGTTTTCTCTGTTTATCAGCATGACATTTCAAATTTCAAATCTCTCCTTTTGAAATAAAAGGCACAAATTTAGAAGTCCTCAGAAAACAGTTTATTCACCAAAACGTTTTGGGTAGAATAAAAGATGTTGCATGTGTGTTGTAATACACATACCAGCATACCAGAAACAATTTAAATATTTCTGGTTTTAAATCTTTTTTTTCCTTTCAAAGTAAACCCAGCAAAGTTATTTCAATTTTGGGAAGCGAAATGAGTGGAACTTGTATTCTGACAAGATAGGATTTCAGTAAATTTTCTTCCATGGCTTAAACTAGAAAAGAAACACCTTCCTTAAAGTTAAGGTTGTGATGAATGAAGGCATCAGTCCTAAAATTATTTGTGAGGATGCAGAGCACAGGGAGTGTGTATTCCAATAAATTAACTGATTGTACATATCAAGTTACTCATGTGGCAAGTACTTTGAATTTATCAGAATTGAGCCCTTGTTTGGCAAAGCAGTGAAAATATTGTCTTAGAGGGAGAGGGTAGAACTTTTGTTAGAAATTGATCTGGAATTCTCCATTAAGATTATTTTCCAATGGAAATAGTTCATGCTTTGAAATTAGAATTGGCATCAGTGTGGGTCAGCAACAGAAGACTACTAATTTATCTTGAAAAACAGAAAAACAYAAAGTTATGCAATTAAGAATTTGAAATGGTAAATATTTTACAGCCACTACTGCTGAGTATTACATTTAAATGGAATAAGAGGACACCAAACTACACTTAAAACAATTRAATTATTGCCTGTATGTTATGTTTAGAATAAAATTTATTAGCCAAGGCTCTCAACCYAGGCTATACTGATTTTATGATTTATTCAAGCTGACAATAGAAGATTTTTGCAAACTAGCTGCTTAAGACTGTTGTTCAGCAGTTCTAAATACTCATAGTTTAAAGGCCAATGTTTAAGTATAATGAAGTAAGATTGCTCTGACACAAATGCTAATTAGTTTCTTGCAACTACCAGACTTAAAAAAGAGTTTTTAAGCAACCTCATTTAGATGAATGGGAAAAGAAAGTACAGTAGTATCCAACAAATGGGGTTTGGGAAGGTAACAAGCTTGCTAATTCTAGAACTTGCAATTATTAGGAGACTTTCCAGTGAGAATGTTTGCCACAAACAACTTTCCCCTCAACCAGCTACACTGAGACAGCTGATGTCCTACATTCAGCATTAGGACTGGTATTAGAGCTGGAAGGTAGGAGCTCAGTGAAGGGATTGAGCTTCACTGCTTGGATGGTCTCCATGGCTCCCCTACAGATGCTTACCAGCCACCCTTTCTGGGCAGCTTGCCTGGTGAGCAAAGGAACGACCAGCTGCCTCCCCAGCAGAGCTTTCTGGGGAACACAGACAAAATTTCCAATTATTTGACCTCACTGAGCCTCAGTACTGTGTACATAGCTTTCTGACCTGCTGGCCCTCCAGCACTGGCCTGCATGCCCACCTGCCACAAGCTGACAGTATCTGAGATTCAAACTAAAGAATATTCAGGGAGAAAGCTATGAGAAATTTTAAAACGACATTTAAAATATTTTGGCAGTTAAAATGCATATAGCTAGAAGTATGTTTCCTTAAGGCCCCATTGAGATGAGAAGTCTTCTTTCCACAGACATCCTAGAGAAGGCAAGCACAAATAGATGAGAGCATCTGTATTTTTAAAGCAATCATAATGAAAAAAAAAAAATATAACAACAACAATTACATCTGTTTTATAGAGCTTTCCAGACAATAGACATTTAAGCCTTGCATGGCAAGTGGTACCAATGCTCAATGGGAAGGAACTCCAAACTGCTTGCRCTGGAGTGAAACACAGCAGCACTGCTATGAAACCCAAGGCTGAGAATTTTTATACAGTCAATAAAATCCAGCATGAGCTTGAAAATGATTTAATTTGATTCAATCAATGAAATAAATAGGGAGATGGCTGCTATGTGTGYGCACATGCAAACAACAGTATGAATGAATCAACTCAATTCAATAAAAGGACAGAAGTAGAGTCTGTTACGTTATCAATGAAGCGCTCGGCCATTTGAAAACATGATTTCATTTATGGAAATTTTACAGTTTAACCAATTCTCYAAAAGAACAGAAACATAAATTGAATGTTTAAGTGGACTTTTTTTTTTTAGTCAGTAATTCTGCTTTTGGTCAACTTAGTGGTAGATAAATTTAAAAGATYGATTATGATGAAACCAAATTAATTTGTTACTTCTTTAAAATGGAAAAAGACACTGCAGTGGAAAGGTATTTCAGAAGAGAAACCTTACAAACATACCTATTTCAAAACAACTTTTTCTTGAAATTTGCACAGTTCCAAGATTTATTTTTTTTGGTGTAAAAATACCATGCTGTCTTTCATTCTTCCTAGAGAAATTCATGCAGCTTTAGATCTACAGGAATTATATCATGTCCTACTAGAAGATACTGGAAAACCTGCAGTTTTCTGTGCTAAGGTGTRTAACAGCAGTAGTTTAATCTGATGAAGAGAATCACTGTGTCTTAACCATATAGTTGGTTTGTATATATATGTGTGTGTGTGTGTCTGTGTGTGTGTGTACACATATATATGCATATATATAATTCTTTGGTATATATATACATATATACACATACATATACATATATAGATACACACTTACAAAGGAATATGCATATATATAAAATTATACATATGTACATACACACAAATATATACTTCTGTTCTTCCTGGTCWGCAATAGCAGATGATCTCCTCAGGCACCCTACCTGGTTAAAAGCCTCCATCCTGAAACTCAGCAGTTTTGGGGTTTTTTGTTTCCCAATAGAGCAATCTGCTGCGGTGAATTTATAAAGTGAATTTTTTTCTTGAAATTTTTTGTATTTGCCTAATTGATTGGCCTAATTTGTATTTCTTTTTGCTCACATTACTATGCAGATATTTGTTCCTTTCTTGTTGTTAAAGAATAAGTAATTTTGATGTTTGTGCCTTGTTTTTGTAAGTGCTTAATGCCTTGCAATGGTTATGGATTATCTGTGGTTTTCAGGTAGGTAGRAAAAAAAACCTCCAGAATTATCCCTCCCTGGAGTTCAGAGAAGCACAGCTACAAATGGAAACCAAGGCTCTAAGTTCCCAATCCCCAGCTTCAGCCATGCCTCCCCATATAGTACAAAATCAGTTTAGCATAGATTTTCCCTAAAATATGGACAACAATTTTGGTGCCATGAAGGGAAGCCAATGTGTGATAATCATAGGCTATTTCACCAGCAATGAGTAAATGCTGGTATAGACTTGGGAAAATAGTCTCTGATCAGTCTAGATAGCTGTCTACTGGAATGTATACATTTGAATGTACAAAAAAACAATCTCTCTATATATATGAAACATATTTTTAAGCTTTCTACAAACTATTGCTTCAAAATAGCATTTTCCTCCTGATTCATTACCACCTGTTTTTCTTTCTAGTTTGTTCCCTCTTAGTCATTACTTMACATTTCCTTAACTTCTGTGAAACTTTCTTCCTGCATTTTGTTCCTTGTATTTGTTTTATTTCAATTCTTAATTTCCATCTTGTCCTTTGTATAATTTCCCCAATTATTCCTTCTTACTTAATTATTGATTTTTTTTTTTTCACTCTAGGGAAAAATAAATGGGGGAAATTTGAAGCTCTCACTAACAATTACCTGTGATGAGCAAGAGCAAAATTCACACAGAGACTTACAGCTCTGTAGAGGTTTTTATGCAGCAGAAAATGTGACTTGGGTGTTTTTGTCTGTATTGGCAAATAATTCAGCCCAACAGGAGCAGAGCAGTAGATCAAAGCATCTGGTATGGAGGTCCTTATATTTAAGCATGATCAATATGTTTTACCACAGACTAGATCCAGTTTCCTGTCTCAGACAAAATGCTATTACCCTGAAAGTAGTTTGAGGCTATTTGAAGGATTAATTAGTTCAGATCCTTTTGTCCCCACTGCAGGTTACAGTACATTTGGTACAGACTGTAGGCAGAGCTTCCAGAGAAATCTAATCCGTGCCCACCATAGCTGCTCCCAAACCAAAGCAACGTGTGGCAATTGGGATTCACTGCAAACCATCACCGTGTCTCCCAGTCCAGTGGCAGTCTCCTAGGTTCCCAACAACAAACTCCACCACCTTGTCCTGAAATYGCACATTCCTAACTCAGTTCTTAGCCTTGAAATTTTTATTTGCTCCTGTCCCCAGAAAAGCCCTAAGTCTTCTGAATATTGAACAAGTCTGAGAACTGTAAATATTTCATTGTTCTGGCTCACTGACCAAGTACTGCAATCAGTTACTCATTCCTTGGGCAGCTGTGTCAGGCACTAGGCTAAAGAGCCATTCACCACTACTGTGTGGGCAAATAAATACTTATTTCCCTCATTGTGATCATGGTTCCTGCAGGTGTGGCCAATGTTTTATCTCAGTACAGTCTCTGGGAGCAGCAGTGTCACAACTACAGCAGGGAATCAGCAAAATTGAACTCAGACTCTCAATATTTTGGCTAGCAAATCTAATCACAATATCATTAGGAGAACATCAGCACATCTCTTATCCTTTTATTTTAAAAGAAAACTTGATTCTAAAAATAAGTTTACTTGGCTAACAAAATCTGAAGCCTGAACAGATAAATGCATCTCTTTTTAATCTTATACAGGGTGCTTAACTTCTGGCTGGGTAGAATTTAAAACAGACTTTGTGATTAACACTCTCCTCTGTATCAAAGTTCCTTTTCAGTGCCATGACATTACACAGCTCTCTGGGTTTCCCACTACGGTGTGTACTGCTTCCCTTCCTGAGGGATGCCCATACACCTCATAAACACTAAAATATGGATGCTCCATCCAGCATGGGGGCAAGACATCGAAAGTGATGTGKTGGATCAGTCTGCTTTTAGCTCCCTAATACTTCTTTGAATGCAACCATCAAGCATTGCAATGTTGATCCGACAGGTGCTTTGTTTATAAAGACTTTCTCTACCCTGAGTTAGGCTTCCTGCTCAAAGCACAGGAGATAGATGGCTAAGAGGAGCAACCAGAGAAATCATTGAGCAGAAGGAAGAATAGCTTCAAGAAAATATGATGGGACAGTAATGTACATAAAACCTACACTTTTAAGGTACCTCCTCTCAGCACTGGGGAGGTCTCTACTGTACCCTGAAAATAAATATATAAGACCAACCTGCCTTGTCTTAAAATTATTAGAAACATGCTGCTAATTTATGCCCAAATATCCAGTAATTAGAGCACTTACCACTGAGGTGGATGACCTTTTAAACATATAAACACACTCCTGAGTTGAGAAAAAATTTCACTCATAGGCACTTTCAGGTCAGAAATTGCCCTAGCTACTCACTGAATGGTTATTTTGGGATGAAGTTAGTGACTTTCTCCTCTTGAAACCTTGCCAATTTGGATAATTGATTAAATAGCTAATGGAGCAGGAACTTAAACCTGACCTCCTTTCTTCACAGAAGAGCAGACTAACATTGGTCTGTGGAGTGAGTTGCTTGCTATTTGGCTGAATAAATATTTAAAAGCAAACCAAATAGTTCCAAGAGGGGAAAATTAAAAAGTTGTCTTGTCAAATAACAAATACTTTCTGGTTAATAGGAACCTCCTGGGAGGCAGACAATCTTAATTCTTATACTCTCTGTAGATCAGATAAAGTGGGCTTGTCAGTTTCCCGAGAGGGAATTTAATTTTCTGCAGTTTCAGAAAATTATCTTTTTTTTCTCTTCCTCCCATGCRCGTGGCATCTGCTCTGGCAAGTGTGTTCTCAGAAAAGATAGTGGTTCTCTCTGTGGGGTGAGACTGTGAGACTGCTACCTCTTGAAAACAGGTTKGGGGTCCAAGAACCTTGGCAGGGTCAGGGTTTGAGGGAGCTGGTGCATGAGCACCCTGAGCTGGGACTGTGCTGCAGTTGTCTGGAGGATGGAAAGCGTTGGTGGTGTYTGAATGCTCAACTTGGTACTGAGCAAAGTGGCAACTGAATCCCTTGATAGAGTTAGTAGTCCATTTTAGGGCATTATAAAGCAACACTTAGAAATACAGGAAGGTACTAATAATGGAAACATTTTGTAAATGTAACATTTTAGAGCAAGATCTTAGTATCCAGTTTGGGGAACTAAAGAYCTCTCTCCTTTCAAGTAGGAGATAGAGTGTAGTGAGTGATAATATGGCTTTCCATTATTACTTCACCACTTTGTCTCCATTTATTGTCAGAAGATATTCAAATGGCAAAAGCATAAAATAAGTTAATGTTCAAATGAATAAGTTGTTGTTTTACTTAAGGGAATTAGGCTTCAGATGAAACTTGATATCACTTCCCATAAACAGTCCATTTTGACAGACTATTTACTCAAAAGGACTTTACCAGTCCTTTACCAGTTGCTCTTCCTATTGAAGACTTTTGAGTCTTCATGGGTCCTGTGTCCCAGAAATCATCTCTGGATTAACTTGATAGTTCAACTTAATCTCATATAGCTATTACATTTTTATTTTACATAGGTTTTTGTAGCATTAAAACTGATTTGCTGATGTCCTTAAAAATATAAGTTATTCAAGTTCAGCTAGGCATTCATAGTTCCTAATGCTCCTTGAGGAATTTTCAAATTATAGATATAATTCCAGAGAAAAATCTAATGTTTGTGATAAGTCTYCCCTCATATGTAAAATGGAAGAAAACAAACCCTTGGCATTTATTATTCCCTGTTTAGAAGGAAATCTTTCTGAAGCAGGATTAAGTTGTCAAGAGCATTAGAATTTCCCAAATATTTATTTTGTCAATGTCTGCAAAGACATTTGCAATCTGTTGGTGGTAGGCAGGCAGTAAGCTGCCTTCACATATTAACCTTTTACAACTTCCTCTAACCCAGTGCAATGTGATTTCATGCGAAAAAAAAAGTATCTATGTAAGTTTTAACAGGTTGGGAAATGTTATTTTTCTGATTATAATGTGTAGCTTCATTGTTACTTTTGGATGAATACCCTGCAATTCTTGGATAGACCAATTATGACTCATGTTCTTACAGTCCAGTGACTGGAATATATCTATTCCACAAAATGTTAATCTTTCAGATTATTCTTGGGTTTATGTCTCTGTSAGTTCTGCAAAGTCTGTCTTTTCTTTCTGAAGCGCAGATATGCCAGAATGGTCATTGTTTCCTGCCAGAGTCAAATCCTCAGCTATGGATTGAGTGCACATTAATACGTGTGGGAAAGCCAACTTTAAATACTTGCATTTCRAAATCTCTGAGTTTTCTTTAAAAGTCTGTGAGTTAAGATAGAGGTGTGCCTCTGACAGTTAAGTATGTAATTARTTTGAAAGACAGCCTAACTTTCCATGTGAAGCCACCTAAATTTTAGGTTTAAGTATTTTAATCCCAGTATTTTTTTCCTCCTTTTTATTGCTAGTAATCTGCACCTTTCTTTCTCAGCTTCTGTACCTTCCCATCTTTTCTAGCAGTGTTCTACCACTCAGGGTCATGATCTTACTTGTAATATTATATATAATTGACCCAAAGTTGTGAGCCTGGAGAGGTTCAAAATGCACTCATGTGTGGTTTTTCCCTCAGGTAACTTTAGCCACCAAGAAGTCAGCTAACCTTCAAGAGTTCTGTAGTTAGGAGAGAGAAAGCCATCCCGAGAGGGCAATTCACTGCACTTTCTGGACCTGTCTCTTAGAGTCTCTCCCTCTATAAAGGAGAGAGTCTATATAGCACTAGAGAGSGGCTTCAGTGAGTCCCATGGAGAATATGTACCGTGGAGACTTCTTTTTAAAATATGACGGCATTATTGAAGACTATAAATTATGTTCCTACAAGAATTTCAGTTTCCAGTGTGGTTGATGTGGGTTATGTGTAGAGAGCAGGAAAGKGGCCAGATGATCTTGCTGTGCCTCCCCTGCAGTTGGGGAAGTGAAGGACTGTGGCACACAGATATTTGAGCTGCCAGCACAGAAGCCATTGTGGAGCAGCGCAGCTGTGTTCATGCAGCACTGCACACTGTGTAAAGAGACACTGCTGAAACCAGCCTCATTCACTGGCAGAACGCAAAAATTCATGGGAATTTTTTTAATAGCAAGCAGACTAGAAAAGTCCATATATTTAGCAAGTTTCTTCCAGATTACCACGTTGTTTCAGTTTCTGACTTGGTTTTGGAGCGACCATCACAAACCTTCAGAAACATCTTAGATACATCTCGTACAAGCCATTYCCTGCTACAGAGTACATGCTCTCCTGAGAAGCAATGCAATCATTCCTTCACCCTCCAATTTCTACATGTATGCACATCTATATTAAAGAACATGTCAGGAAGGAAAAAAGTGAGAATATCATGATATTCAGTTCTGGAGGAGTAATTCAACTTAACTAAATTACAGAAAAGTCCTTTTGTTATTTTTTTATTAATGAATTCAAGCTGAATACTAGTRGACAAGTGCATGTCATTAATTACTCCTAAACCAAAAAGATACACAACCTAAATTTTGCAATAAATGCTCACAGTGCCCTTCCAAATAAAATTTTCTGAAGGTTTTCATGATATATAAATACTTCTTTTAGAACTGCAAGACTATGGAGGATAAAGCTGCAATTTTTCTGAAAGCCTGAGAAGCAAGTCTGGCTTTCTGTACAGTTATTATCATTTTACCAGCTGAATAGATTTCATTTAAGTTAGACCCTGTAGTATTAGTGCTTCATAGGGTTTTGTAAGAAAAAGTATTTTGACTGGATAGAATCAAATCTGTGTTTGCCAAGAAAAATATCTTTACAGTGGAATAGAATGGTCTCTGTTTTGGTTTACTACTCTTTGTCACAATATAAMTGTGTTGTTTCACCTAAAAGCGCTTCTAGGTCAGGAAATGACAATCTGTGTGTAAGGAGATCCTAAACCAMTAAAATCAGGGCTCAGCTAAATTTACAACTGTCATTCTCAGCAGAGATGAGCTGGGAGCTGTCCTGCTCTGAGGGAATTGCTGGTGCCCCTCCCTAAGAACTGTCAGGACAGCACGAGCATGTGAACCTGYTCTACTTCCCTAAGCTGCCCTTGCACCAGGAGCAAAGCATGGAGACAGCAGGTCTGGGATCCAGCTCTGGCTTCTTGGAGCACAAAGTTGACTTTAATTCTTTCACATACACATTGGTTTCTTAATGGACTTCTGATTTAAAAGTAACAAACACACAAAATAATGAAACTAGAACTGGTTTTATAGCAGCAATATCTTTACATTGACTCTACTCCTAAAAATTCACTGCATAGTTTTCTTGCCACTTACGGGCACATGAGAGGGCTGGTGATACCTAATCTCATTACTCTGTGATATATTCCGTGATTTTTTTTCTCTTAATGCTCCAACTTAGAAAATTATAGCCCTGCATGAAAATCTCAAATGCCATTAGACAGGGAAAAAAAAATAAAAAACAGAGAAAGCTGGAAATATACACACAGTAATAGTATAGTTTTTATGCAAAAATCTTTCTCGCTACTAAGCATATTATTGTCTTCTCAGTTCTGTTAGCAAACAGAAACTACATAAAGCATTTAGGTTACACWAGATATTTTATCTTCAATGACAAAATAAATTATGAGCATGTACTAATGTGAGAAATTTAACTTCTGGATCAGAGAAATTATAATTTTCAGGTGACAGGATGAGGKTAGGTAGAAGTTAATCAAGATAATCATATCTGTAACCAGAGCATGATGAAGGATGATGTGCTTCTGAATCCTTACTTTCTAGATATCATGAATGCAGACAATATCTTCAAAAGGCATCCCATAAGAAAAAACCCAAACAAATGGAACCAAAACGAAAAAGTAAAGCATATTTTAAAAGCATTCATGTGTSTTTCTTTTTGATCCACATAATTTTTGGGAACACCTCATAGTCTCATATCATTTGAGCTACCATTTTGAGCTCTTTTTTCATTTCTACAAAAAAATCTATGCTACTGGGGTAATTAAGGTGGAGCCTGGAGAGTGATAATGAATTTGAGTGAGTACACTGAAGTTGGATAAAACTGTGCTTCAAAAATGAGATGGGTTTTTTTTCTACTTTATACATACTCATTTAATTTGACACATTTTTAGTAATTTTATTTTTCTTGACCCTTTTCAGAACTATGAAGTTGTGCAGAAATAAAAGCAAATTTTGGCTTATGGAAGTTTCATTTCTTGTAATAAAAAGAAGGACAGTAGGAATAAAATCAATCTACTTCTATACAAAATAGTTTTCATAGGCAACCTGTTAAGAAATTGTCTTTTTGATAGATGCAATTTGAACTATCTTAACCTTGGTGAATCCTGATCCAAATTTATCTCCCATAGTTGGATGATYGTATACCTGAGCAGGTAGTACTGTTGACATCAGTGTGCCTACTCACCAGTAGGAATTTAAATCAGGGTGAGTAATCAGCATGGAAATAACTRATGCTAGGATTATAATCTTTCACAAAGTAGTGGTCTCCTTGACTGTTCATCTTGCTTCATAACTGAAGAGAAGCCTTCTGCTTGAGCCTTTGGTTAGTCTGTGTGGTTTTTGGTTGTGGGGTAGGGCGTGCGGAATTGGTGATGATGACTCATTAGATTTGATGTCGTGAGCTGCAGCTCTCCCAGAGCAGCTGCTTTTTCTGATAAACATAATGCTCTACACTAGGCCTTTGATTTTCTGCATATTTCACTTGCTCATTAGGTCTTGCTCTTTATATATTACTGCTTCATTAATCTCACCTACTCTACTGTATGTTCCAAGATGGTCAAGTATTTTCATCTGTGTTTTTTGTTTTTCTCCAGCAGAAATTGCTGAAGGTTTTATAAGCATKAGTGAATGCAAGTTTAAATTATACCTCAAGAAAACAGTGGGAGAAAGGTGTGACTGTAACAAAAATAGCTGGGTGGGGAACAGAATACTAACAGTGTGCACTTCTCTACTGCAGTTTTGAGAGCTAAATCAGTTGTACAAGAGCTAAAGGTCTGCTGCACCATGAGCACATGCCACTTCTTGGAAACTGTTTCTCTGACTATCACTTTCCCTTGGAAAATACTCAGGTCCTTGGCTGCATGCTGCCAACATTCATTCTGGGCTCTCCATATGGACAGAGGAGGCATTGTTTAATATCTTCTGTATCTGATGCTTATCCACTTTCACGGGAGAGGTTCTTGTTTGAGTTTTGCCAAATAAAAAAGGTAGTAGTAATTCTATCACTTAACACTTCATGTTTACTAAGTAATTTCTTTTATCATTTAACCACAAAAGATTTTATCTGAAATTTAGCTTTATGTATTATTTATGTTTTAGGAACCATTAACTCCATAATTTGGACTTTCTTCATGTATTATCAACATCATCTGTAACAGATTAAATATATTATCTAATGTATAATTTTAGAAATTAATGCATTTTCCTATTTTCCTTGGTAATACTCACAAACAATAATAATTTTAATTTGTAATTTTAATCCCAGACTACAATCTAGAACAYAGTATTCTAAAGAATTATAACATCAGTGATTTAATGGCCCTATGAAATACAGCATTTTGTTTCTAAAATTTTCAGGAAAACCTCTGGTTTGCTTTAGGTTATTAAATTTTAGGTCACACAGTGTTTGATTTTGGTTTGGGTTTTTCTTACAGTCTTATTAAAAAGGGGTCTAGTTCACAGACTTTTTTCTTTTTTTTCTTTTTGACAAATGGATTTTGGAAATGGAAACCCTCAATTCAGTTTATTTATTGTGATACGTAACTACTTTGTAGGCCAACAGTGTATCCTCTACATGACTTAGGGATCACAGTCCTCTTGTCCTATGCAGATAAATATTGATTTCTAGATGGATTTCACTCTTTTACTTTTGGTACAAGACTGAGAAAGTCCTTGAAGAATTTTGAGCAATGGGTTACCACCCTAAAGAGCCAGTTCTTATGTCACTGAATGAGACTGAGAGGACTAATACTGGAGCACAGACTTCAGAGAATATTCAGTTTAGATTAGATTTGTATTTTGGAAAGTTTTATCATCTGGATTGCTAGTTGAGGTTTGCAGTTAACATAATTTTGCTCTAGACTCTGGCATGTAGTATTAAAGGAAATGTTATTTTGCTTTGCGCTCTTCCTGTTGTTTCAGATTAGAAGTCTTCCATTTAGGGAGCCTCACAAACAAGTACCTGGAACAAGTATCAGGCCTCCAGGGAACAYCTTGACAGTGTCACTCCCACTGCTCTGGATGACCCAGTTGCCTTGTGCAAGGTCAGAACATCACAGATGTGTTGGAGCATCCAGAAAARTAAACAATCCATGGTGTTTTAAGGATTTGCTCCTCCCTGCTGCCGTGAAGCTGGAAATGCTGGGCTGCAGCAGCCAGCACAGCTCCCTGGGTACCCTCCAGGCTTGTCTGCAACCTTTCATCAGCTGGGGAACTGTCACWGGGAACTTACCACAAGGATAAAGGGAAACAACCTCACAGCCCTTCACAACACTGTGAAAGGCTTCCAAAATAGTCTTGGAAGATCTGGAAAAAACAGACACCACAGAACAAATCCTGCTTTCAAAGGAAATTAAAGGAATTCTGTAACACCTGTCCTCTGAGAATCCTGAACATACACTGTTCACACCTGGTGAATAAAATTGTTTTCTAAATTCTTTTCTAATTAAGGAAATGCWAACCTCATCCCACCATATTCCACCATTGGCATTCGTCATACTTGTTTAAAAGGATGTTTAAATGACCTCAAGTGTTGCATTCCATGTAATTTGATTTCTGTCCATTATGGTCACTGTAGTGTTATCAGTCCATTCTCCAGAACTTGCCAGTTCTTGGTAAAAGCAGTAAATTTCAGTCCTTGGAAACGAGCTTAATTTTTAAAACTGTGTCAAGATGAGTAAATTGGATCTAAAAAAATAGGTTTTCTTTATATAGATTCGTAGTGATGCTAAATGAAACTGAATTATGCTGATTATACACATATTTATTTTAAATAATGTGAAACTGCATGCATATCATTAGATCTTTAATGCTAATTTTACAAAATTGCTTCAGTATGGTCAGCATAATCTATATTTTTATTGGCACTTCAAATTTATTCTGTTTTTGAATCTTACTATCTCTTTACAGCATCAATCATTTTTTATTTATTTAAGAAAGTAATTAAACATAGTTCAGCATATATTTTTAGAGGCAGTATAAAAAGCTYTTGCTGTGATACTAAATGTGAGACATCTTTCTGGGTGAAATTATTGCACTAATGATTAAGAATCTATTTTTTTTATTCCACATTTAGAACTTTAATATCTATACAAATAACATCATTAAAAAAATAAAACAGTTTCTTAGCAAGTTCCTTTGGAGTGATGGAAATTTATTCTGCTTATTCACACAGGCTGTTTTCCTAAAGATATTTAAACTCCATTGATTGATAAAGAAGAACAAATAGAATTTCAATGTTTAAAAGAATGAACATTTTCTTACTCTTTATCTGAGATTTGGGGGAGTAAATATGTGTTACCTTGGCTTTATTTCAAGCCACAGAATTTGTAGTGAATAAAAACATGTTTAAGAGATGAGTTTTCACGTGTCTGTAGTTAACCATGGACTCCTCAAATTTTACTGTAGTTGAAGAATTATGAACACGCCTGCATTGCCATTTCCTCAAGAAGGGAGCATTTCCTTGTGAAACCAGCCTCATGAAGTTTTGGGTTGGTTTGTGTGTGTGTTTTTAACAAGATTGAGAGAAACTTTTAAAATTAATGATAACTTTATGTCCAAGAGGATTTTTGTCTCTATGATTAAAGATTTTTATCTTTAGAAAGAAAATATGGTGAACCGATCGTTCAGAGTGGGTGATTTAATGATCTTCCCAAGTTGTGCTAAGATGTAGGGAATAAAGCTTTTTTTGAAGACTAGAAATAACAGCAGCATGTAACAAAGTAAAAATGTTCATCCAGAGAAGGGTCTTAAAGGAAACAGTTAAAGACAGCAAAATTAATTAAAACCCTTTTATGCTGAGCAAAGACAGAGAAGGAAAAAGAAATGTTGAGGACTGCAACAGCCACTGCAGGTAAATTGTTGAAAGCACAAAGTCTGCATTACACAAATTATTTCTGAATGTATTTCCAGTTAGAGAAATAGAAATTGCCTTTAAAATTAGCAAGAAAGGGAAGCACATCTTTAAAAATTAAAGATTTTAATAGAAATTCCAAGGGACTGGTGATTTACTAAGACAGGTGCAAAAAGCATGGTTTATGCAGCCTGATTTTTGAATTATTGAGGTGCAATTTTCCCCCAAATTCCATCCAAAGCCTCCTTATGAGAGTAGTCACATATTAAGTGCTTGAAAAGACTGARCTGGACTTTGCTAAAAATAAGACTGGTGTGACTGGCAACAAGTGGTCATGTCCAAATCCATGACATTTATGGCAGTATCACCCAGGCTGCCTCGTTCTACAAAGAAAATCACTTTCCCTTTGGCCTTTCCACTTCTGAGAACGGGATCATAACTGGCATGATAATCCCATTTTTTTCACCCAGACATGAATGAGATGACACTTATTTCAAATATTAAAAAATGATTGCTTGCTAGCTATCTTGCTTTGTATGTATTCCTTATTTCTCTTTTTCAAATGGAATAGTTGAATTAGTTTTTTGCTAAAAGTGGGTTGTTTATCTTTAAGAAAACATGGAAGGGGGCACTGTCAGGCAATAGGACTATATATAATTCCCATTTAGATACCCTTCTTTCATGTCTGTAGGTATGGACTGCTGCCAGTTTAAAATKAAGTCTGTTCTCTTGGCATGCATAGAGCTTGATTAGCTAAATACTCCACAACAAACCTGTAGGGAYGGACCTGCAGTGCATGGAGTCCAATCGTGGGCTTCAAAAGACCTTCCAAATTCAGGAACCTCAACAATTTTCATTGCTCCATAAAATTTAATAAATGCTGTCTCTTCAAATATATTTAACAAAATCTGTTTATGATCTGGTTTAGGGATTATCATCTTCAGGCAGCAGGTATACTGAAGGCTGTAGTTCTTGTGTCCTGCTGATGAGCATGAGGAAAATGTGAAGAGTGGCTGAAGAAAGCAGAACAGGAGGGAAATGTCCAAACAAGGAATGGTACTTGACCCTATGAGTTTTTATCCTTGAGCTCCTTACAACATCACATAACTCTATGTAACTAAATGTGTCCAAAATTAATAAATAATACAATAGCTCTATTTAAAGCCGAATATGACAGGTAGAGAATTGTTTCTTTTAAATCCTAAGTAAGCAGCCAAATTAGCTTGAGGTGGGGACTGTATTTGGGTACTGAATTAAGCAAAATAGTGATTTCTAACTTTTAAATTATTAGCAAAGGCACTAATTTTTTCATCTTTATTTGAGTCTTGCTGTTCTTACTATCAGAACTGTCTACCTAATGTCTCTTTTGCAGTTCTGACACTTCCAGTCTTCCTTGTTCTGTGTCTTTTTTTATGACATGATCTTAAAGACAGAGGAAATATCACATCATCTCTCTGGACACACCTTCTTTTTATTGTTTGATATTCAGCTTTATTATCTCCTACCTTTAAAGGGTCAATGCTGCAGCCTACAACCAGTCTTTCAGCTTGGGAAATCTGAGGCTCTGTTATAGCATTCTGTTTTGTTCTGTTTTGCTGCCCTTACTTGTCACTAGGTAAAGCTTTTCCCATTCCTGAGAAGCACAGAGCCTCCTGTGAATAGTTCCTTTATAAAAGCGCCCTTTGTCTAAGGTCTTCTCACTCAGCAGAATCAGCAGTATAATAAAAATGTCAGTTTAAGTTTTAGTAGGAAATGCTTGACTTTTTTAACAAGAGAGGAGCRCTCAATGTTGAAGCAGTCGAGAAAGAAAATGTCTTTTCATGACCACTGGAAATAGAGGGCAGGGACAGTGAGGAAGAAAGCAAAGGGTGGGAAACTGGCTTTCTTCCAAAACGAGAAAAGCTACATTTAAGGATATAATTGAATGATTTGTCATTACTTTGAAGAAGTAATACAGCATATCCTTTTAAAATTAATAAAATATAAGTGTATAATAATCCTATGTGAAAAATGCATAAATGTTTGAAGTATCAATGGATGAATTTACAAATATTTTAAATGGAGAAAACAAGTGACAACACAATTGCCATCTGAGTTTAAAACTACAAAGCAAATTATCTTCAATGAAGTCACGTTAAAAAAAATAAATGAGGAAACTTTAAAAAAATTAACATCTTGACAGCACACTGACTTCACTGCTTGCTTAATAGAAAAGTCTGTTATCACTTTTATTTCCTTTGAGGATAGCGAAGAAGCTATTACAGTGTAAAATCCCTCGTGCCTATGAGAAAAGAGCTGAAAATAGATTGAAAAATGTGGGGGAAAAGCAGGCATAATCAGAACTAGTTACTCTGCAGGAACACTTCATTTTTCTATATCCCAGCTAATGATACATTCTGCACATTTTTCTGTTTACCTAAAGAAGWTGCTTATAGTATTTTATGTAAGCACAGAAAGAAACTGAATTATAGGTGGTTTGAAGAGAACACCAGTAATTGCTGCATAAGGCGTACTTAAGCAAAGATATTCAAACCCAATAAAACTGGGCATAAATAAATACTAATAGTGTCTAATTAACAAAGAATCATAGCTGAATCTGTGACATACCACAAAGGCTAAATATTGTTTTGTGTGCCTAGAAACATGTGTGGGAAGAAAGAAAAACAAGAGCTGTTCATCACAGAGGCACAGTGAAACTTGTCAATAACATCCTCACAAAGGGCACAACTTTCATCATCTCTGTACCCAATGGCTGCATAATGTAGGATGATTGATGTAAGGCATGTCTCCTGGGGACGGGGGTTTGTGCTTACGATAGGTAGAAGTGACTGTCAAGTGACTGGCAGCATTTATCTTGTTCTAAGAAATATTTTTTCTTTCCCTTTTCATGAGCAGGCCTAGCATAGCTCTGTGCTCCCAAATATTGAAAGCCTGTGTGATGGCTAAATTTGAGAACAAAATCACGACACTTTTCAAGCAGTGGTCAGCACCAAAATGGGAATTTGTGTCTATGTTGCCCAGGAGGCAGAGATGTCTCTGCTATTTATTAGGGCTTTTTACAGCAGGAATAAGACTGAAGTGTTGAAGAGTTATTTAACAGGGAATGATAAGGAGAAATATTTGGGATGTCATGGAAAGGCACATATAGCAAGAACGCCAAACTTATTGTTCTCAACTAAGCCTTCTCACTTCTTCCTCCAGGGCTTCCTACATGAGGAAGTCAAACATAACAGCTGGCTTAATATAGATTTTTTGTATTATTGTCTTGGCTGCTTCCTGTGGCTGCTTTCTCCATCTCTTGTATTATAATGTATTTTCACTGCAAAGTTCACAATACAGAAGGAAACAAGGCACAGAGGAATGTACAGCATAAAAATTGATTGAAAAGATGTTGGCAATGAAAAATGGAAYAAGTCAAGCTAGCATAAATACAAAAATAAGCAGGGAAAATTAGCCAGAGAGCTGATATCTGTCTTATCAATTGCTATTGAATAAAAAACTTATTTTGATTGGAAGTGCCAAGAAACCACCACCATTCCTCGGGGAAATTCCACTTTGTTTGCTCTGTTCCAAAGAAGAAAGTATGAAAATACCACAAATTATTCCCACTTTTTAGCTTTTAATATTGCTTTGCAAGTGCTCATAAGTCTCAGGTTAACACATGGTGGAGTTCTGCTTTAGCTTGTTACAAGCAGAATGGCAGCACACTCTTTTGGTTCCCAAGTACAGTATGAGCTGAGTACATCATCTTTGACCCAAATTACAATAGCACAATTTCTCTGAGCAAATGGAAACACTGCTGTATGCAATGGAATCATAGAATTRTGTAGAATTGTGTGGAAAACCTCTAGCATCATCAAGTCCAGCCATGAACMCAGCACTGCCAAGTCCAACACTAAATCATGTCCCTAAATGCCACATTTGCATGTCTTTCAAATACCCCCAGAGTCTGACTCTACCACTTCCCTGCRAAGCTTTTTCTAATGCATAACAACCCTCTCCATGACTCAATTTTTTATGATACCCAATCTAAGTTTCCCCTGGCACAACATGCTGGTTGGACCTGGTCCCCTGGTTGTCCCCCAAATGCCATGTGATGGCACTGAGATCATCTTTTTGTGAAGAGAAGCTCCTCAAATAAGCCAACAAAAATACATAGTCTAAAAGATGTAAACAGACCAAAAAACTGTTTAACAGGCAAATATCTACTACAAAGTGCCCTGAAATTTTCTTTTTCCATACTTTATAGAAGTCATCCCCAATTCACTTGAAATGAAAGCAATCACATCTTAACAGAATATTATAAGATATATTCCCATTCATAAATATYTCTACATTGCCAAACTTTTGGTGATTAGCACATAGTTTTAGGTTAATAATTTATAGTCTTGTTTTATTATAGCATAAAGATAAACAAAAACTAAGACAAAAAAAATGGCATTTTTATTACTTAGTTTTCAGTATCTTCTGTAGTAGAATGTGCCCAAAGATCCTGTTTTGCTAGCATGGTAGCAAGGTCAGGGAGCAAGCATGGTGGCCTCCATGCATTTTAATAACTTAAGATTTCAGTTTTAGAGGAACCTGAATTCCATATTAGATATGCAACAAAAGGAAGGATAGGTACTCCTCAAAACCTGGAGAATCTATTGTTTGAGATAGAATGAAAAAACCAAACCCTTGCCAACAATCTTTTTCTCCTGCCTTTTGCAAGACGAATTTTCTGACAGATTCATCTGCACTGCTTGCCTAATAATAGCAATTGTCTGTGTAATTGGGAGCATAAAAAGAGGGGGGTAAGCCTTTGAGGAAAGCCAGCTAAGCATGCAAATACTGCTTGTAATTGGTACATAAATTTAGATGGTCTAGTTGCATATGTATTTCCTACTTAATGGCAATATTTAGAAACTTGATACTTGTACTGCTTCCCAACTTTCCAGACCCTAATTCTTCAATGTATTTGATTCAACATAGCTTTTACAAGACCTWACACCCAGAACTGGTTGTTAGAAATTATACATATTTCATCAATCTGCCTTTTGCACAAAGAATAATAATGAAAAAGCAGGAACAATATATATATATATATATGGAATGATACTTGGCAGATCATGCACTGTTTTTCTCTGCTGTTGTTTCAAATTTAGGTTTGAGCTGCTCAGGTTGAGCTTTGTCTGAGCTGTCCTCTGCACAAAGTGGTTTTGAGGATAGACTTGACCACTTATAGACAATGTATCATTTTTCTTTTTCAACATACAAGTTCAAGGTTACTTCCTTCCATATTTTCCTTCACTCACAACAAAAAACAAACCTAAGTTGTTCACATGCTCAGATTTCAAGTTTCTTCAGGATTCTATTTTCATCAATAAAATATATTTCATTAGTCTCCATTGAACTTACCAGCATCTTCTAAAACCAGCTAATTTTTATTCTGATGCTAACTTCACTTTGTTTTTACTATCTGGAATCCCATATCCTTCCATTCCCTCCTTCCATTAAATTAATTAATTAATTTTCTCTGTCCTTTTTATCTGTCTCTTCCCTGTTCTTTCATATTTCTTCCAATTTCCCAGATCATTTTCATATTGAAATCTGTCTCGGTTTGTAAAGACAGGAGTCTGCTAAGGAAGGCAGGAGCTTCCTCTGAAGTGGAGAATGTAAACCCTCTCCACCCCTCCGAATTGCTATAAATTTTAAATTAAGGGGCTCTCAGGCAAAAAATATGGGAGCAGGAAATAACAGTTCTTTAATAGGGAAAGGAAAAAAAATAAAAGGTTAAAATACACAATGCAGTACACTAGAACAACACTGACAGAGTCAGAAACCCAACCTGACACCCTGTGGGTCAGGGTGTTGGTGGCAGTCCAATTGGAAACGTGGCTGCAGSCCTCCTGMAGTGTCAGGTGTGGTTCTGTTGGAGCAAGGGGGWYCTGTAGAGAAGGATGTATTCTTCCTCTGAAGATCCCGTGGAAGAAGAGGCAGCTGCTGTTCCTCTGGGGAATCCCGTGGAGAAAGCCGTGTGGGTGTCTCAAAATCTTCTGGATTATGTCTGGGTAGCAATGCTTGGCTCCTCCCTCTGGGYGGAGCATCTCACAATGKGATGTTMTMGTTCTTATCASYMATGCAGTGGCATTCAATAGCCTGTTATCAGCAATGTCCCCTCTCGAGGGAGGTGTGAATGTGGTCACTCAAAGAGAGAGATAAAGCAAACTGCCCACTTGACAAAGGTAATCTGCCATACAGATGGTAATGGAAAACAACTTCCACTGCAATCTTCAACAACTTCCTATTTCTGTCAGTACTATTTCCAGTTTATCCAGGTCATCGAGCTCTAGTAAGTCCCAAACCAGCAGTGACAGTGAATCCTAGAACACTGATGACTAGTAATATCCTCACGAGGTAAAAGATGGTAGCACTATTTCTGAGACAGTGACTCAGCTTCTGGCTCCATTTCTGAACTGCACAGGTAAACCACTTTCTGTAGAATTTTGCAAGGAAAAGCAATTCTTTGGTGAAGACAAACCCAAAAAGGATGTACCTGTCTGTTAGCCAGCAATCTGAAATTGTGTTCACACCTCTTGTTATTGAAACCAAAGCCAAAACATACAATAGGAGATTTGCAGAGAAAATACTAAATTGGGATGCAGTAAATTGGTGACAGTGCTGATGACCATCTTTATCGCTATTTTTTTAGAAGTATCAGCAGTTACATATTTAGTGCCCATTGTTATAATTCTTGAYAGTGATTGTCCCACTCAGTTTGTGTGCAGGTTTTAAATTGAGACATTATCAGTTGATGAGTACATGTTCCACTAACATCTCAATTATATCCACTGGCTCCACATGCAATCATGAATATAATTGTGTGCATGAATACTGGCATTGACATTAAATTGTGTAAAAACTGGAGAGCCTAGAAAAATAATAGGCTGCCTGTTGTTTTATTTTACTACTTTCACAGCTATTGTCATTCTAGGATTCTGGACTCTGCTAGGGTTCACAGGAGTTTTATTTTTTGTAGCATACTGTGGCTGAACCATTCTATGTGGTTTCCACTTGATTTAAAAAATATTTCCATGTTACTCRATTGCAGCGTAGATTTTAATTTTCTGAATACATAATATAAATCTATGACGTCTTTTAGAAAGACAGAATCTCATTTTAATGTTGAGAAATGTGTAGGAGAAAGGAAGAARGCATACAGGACTGATAAAACAACTCTTTTTTCATAAGCTTTAGTGAAAAAAAAACCCAAAATATGTTATAATGAGACTATTAGTGAAAAAAAACCAAAAAATATTATCATGAGTTCTTGCAAGGGCTTTTATGTAGCACAAGGTCACGACTCAGGTCCAAAGTTAAACCCCAGTTCTCAGCTGCACTGAGAGAAATCTGGAACCTCAATTTACAGAAATTTTTTTTATGATTTAATTAAGTATATGATAGCGTCTTTGAGGAATTTACTGATTAAATTACCAATGGCTGTCACCTTTCAGTTTAAGTGGTTTTTTATCTCCCATTTTTACTATGATATATTTGTAAAAATTCACCACAAGCCCTCTTATTCTCATCTTTATTAGGCCTCTTAACTTTTCCTAAAAAAGAAATAACCTCCTTCAGATCATCATAGCATGCCTTCTTACATAATTTTTCTGAATGAATAGATTTTACCTAAATGAGAGGAATGAAAATTTCTGTTTATGAAAATTTACCAGGGAGAATTTTATTTCCTGAGATAAAAATATTTTCTGGGAAAAAAATCATTAATTTCTTTTTAAACTGGGACAAATATGATAGCAGATTTCCTGATGAAAGAATCTAACCCAAAGATGATAGACAAATAAACATGTGAGATTTAGATGCTGTCAGATGTTATATAAACATTACAAAAGATGCTATCACAGGAAGAAYTTGAAGGTGGCTGCTGTAAAACACRCCCCAGTGCAGATAGATTTTTATGGGATTAGTCCTCTGAGACTTGTGTTGTTACAACTGGTATAAATCAACTGAGAAACAGGAGAAAACTGAAACAAACTTGTTTTTATTCATTCAACTGAGAATGCAGTTAAGTATAAAGGAGGATCAGAGAACAGGATAGCCAGGTAAGAAGAACAGCAGTAGATTTCTAATATATATATTTTTTTGAAGGTAAAGTACTTTTGACTTTTCCTCTTACATATTTTCCCAAGTAGCCATTTTTGCATTTGCTCTTTGGCAGTGAATTCTGTAGCACTGAAGTTTTCAACACCTCTGTTCACTCATAGTGCCCGCAGCAACATTATTTAATTAAACCATGGGACCCATCTGCTCTACTGTAGGGAATGATGGGTCCTTCACTGTCATCATTTGATTTACTTGTAACTTACTGATGACATGAGAAAAACTTCCATCTTCTAGAAAAACATCTGCCAACATAAAAATGCATTTAGTGGTACAAGAAGGCGTGCAAAGGAATCTTACTTTGCCTTTATATATCTCATTGATTATATTTTTATAAAAACAGGACATAAAAAACCCACTATTTTTTTCTGTAGTATGGTATAACACACAAAGGTTTATTTTTAAACCCTTTCAGAAAAGCAGGAATTTCAGATACAGTTTTGACAAACTATAATAAATATCTATTAAAATATAAACAGCAGAGAAGAAAGAAAATGTTAATCTCTTAGGGCAGTCATAATTTTTTCCTGAAATATAGTTGTAAAGYCTGATTGATCCATTACCTTTTCCTTTGTGTTTTAAAGATAATTGCAAGTTGCAAAGGAAAAAAACAAAAAAACAACATAAAACCATGAGAAGCTGTTTGCCATTTGAAAAAGAAGACAAACAAGAGCAATATGTATTAATGAACACTGATCCACTCATTGCTGCATGTAGGTTTTTTTTCTGAATTTGCTAACATCTGCTGAAACCTCTTGTTTTCAGTTTTGCTAATATGCAAATATTGAGCCTTATGGCCATTCCAGATGTTGTAGCCTGGGCACATGATCCTGATTGCTGTAAGGCTCATCTCCAGAAGTTATGCCATACCTTCAGGACTCTTTATGATACTGACTGTTACCAGGAAAGACACTGTTATTGCTATAGGAAACATTATGTGCTATGAAATATAAAATACACAGTAATGGCAGTAATACAACTTAAGTATAAAAATGCTATAAAGCATGAAGTAAGAATTTTATGATKAAATTTTACAATTTATAGAGTACAAATAAAATAAAGATAAAACTGAAATCAATACCTCTTTTATACTTCCCCTTTACAAATTTGCTTGCAGCTCACTACAGATCTCATTAATTATTAAACGATTCTGCATTGTATTGAAAACTTAACAAAGGTATTTCTTTCAATAGTTTTCTGCAATATATCAAAATAAACCAGACAACAAATCCCTTCTTTTCCTTTCCACCTATTTTTTTTTCACCAGCAATCTGATTTTCCTGATTTTCTGATTTTGGGGCCTGTGTGCTGCCAGTCCTTGTACTTTTCCTATCCAGAAGCTTCCTGTGCAAGCAAGCATTGCTCCCAAAACACAGGCCATCAGAAAACCCTTTTGCTGAAAGTCAATCCTGGTCACCCTTGCAGGTCACAGCAAGAGTATGCAGCAAGAGAAACAATCTTTGCAGTAGTAGCCTAGTGAGCTGTGGGGGATTTCAAGCTCTTCCAGCTGACAAACAACTGCTATGGTTTGCAGAGGGTGATTTCCAGCCTCTCCAGCTACTGAATTGGATTCTAAAGTTGCACTGTGTTTTTTTGTGACCAGCACCCAGGGTATCTAAACTGAAGTCCCAGAATGAAAGGAGTGATTGACGATTTTGTTCTACCRGCAAAGGGAAACCTTTCCAAGGACAATAAATCTTATTAAATAGAAAACAGTGTTTTTGCTGGGGCCAGTCTGAGATTGAGAAACTGACTCATGCAGGAGGCAAGGTCCAGAACAAGTTGAGTGCCATCCTCCTTTCCAAGTTCAAATTGGATTTTCTTAACCTTTCCTTCTGCAACATAAACATTTAGACAAACAGTCAGACAAGCATTATATGTTGTATAACAAAACATTACACAGTAGACRCATCTTCCCCTGGGGAGAGGAATGAAAGAATAAACATGTAACAAGCATTAGTCACATTGCTCAATGCACCACTGGAAAGGACTCAAATATTCATTGTGAGTATGCTATAAAGAGATATATGAAGTATAATAAGTGTGCTATATAACTTGTCAGATAATTTACTACASTCTACATCAGCCTGAGTTAGAATAAATTTTAAGAGTTATTCCATGTACAGTTGAGAAAAGCATCAAAATCTTGTCAAAAACAATTTTGCATTTGTCTTCCTAAGTGCAGGTGTGAAAAGCATTCCTGATTTTTTAAAAATGTAATTTTTTAGCAGCATCTATAATTGATAAATTGTCAAAGGCCATGTAGATTGACAAACTGTAGAGAAATATCCTGAATAAGGGGATACTGTCCTCCTCATCACCATCATCTAACTGTTTCCTAGCAACCTTTCAGTATCATCTCAGTTTATTTCCATTTCCATAGGGACTGAAACAGCAGCAGTTAACAACAGCATGTAGATACAGCCTAGGAACAGAGCAGCCAGTGGAAGTTGAACAGAAGGAAATCAAAGTTACTGCTGTGCTCAGCAGAAAGCTTTGGGAAATGCATGGGGATCCCTTCTAACTTTTAATATTCTATTATTCTATACATAGGTGAAACTTCCATTTCTGGTTGAAAGTTCATATTTGCAGTCAGTCACTTACAGTCTACGGTTTATAAGCACTATTTTTAGAAAAGAATAGACGTTTCAGTTGGAAACACAAATTATTTCTTCATACATATGAACTGGAGACAGTAAAAAAAATTAAAATTCCACTATCTTGAGTTGTCCACACCAAGACAGTTGATGGTCTCAGGTATGGAATATTCAAGACAAGCGTATTGAAAATTCATCAGCAGTCAGAGATGCACTCTGTGATCTGCTCTGCTGACAGAATTCAATTTTCTGACATAATGAAAAAGTTTTTGATGAAAATAGCAGGTCTGCAGTAGATTCTAAATAGAAAAAGTTTTCTAAATATTTTGATTTGGGTGGAGGAAATTGTTATTAATTTGTTTGCCTATTTATTTTGCTTACATGGAATATTTCTCTGTTCCTCATCATGTCTTACCCCCCGGCATGGGATTTTCAAACTGCACTAGAGGGAAGTCAGCTCTGTCACAATTTCTTCTTTAGACCAGTCAGTGGTGAAAGGTGAAGCATATCACATCTTACCAGGAGTGAATCCAAGCTGTCCTAGTTTCCTGCTTTTCCTGTCACTGCCTCACATGTTGTCATCTTGAATAGACTTTAACTTCTAATGTGTGTTCCACTGCAGTCACTGCAAGTTGTTCAGTATCTTATTGCGTAGGAGCAGCTGAGACCATGAGCTGTGGCCAGACCTGGACAGCAGTTCCATGTGGACAGATGCAAGGTGTGCAGCTAAGCGTGCTTCTCTGAGCATTTCTGCCCACTCTGCAGCATGCTGGGAAYACAGACCTACCCTTTTGACTGCAGAGTTTAGGGGCCCACCTCTGTTTCCTAGGTCAGAATTGCAGAATTTTACATGGGGTCTCCAGTGCCCATTTGATTCAGGTCATTTGGCTTTACTGAGTGGTTGAGGAGACCTGGCAGAGCAGACACTGATGAGGGGGAATCTGGATGCATCATTCAGCTGCAGTACTTCTTTTCAATTTTGAGTTCTATAAGCTGTTGTTCAGTTAATTACTCAATATTGTGGTGCTAATGGTGCTTTAGTGGTGACACAGGAGTTTGTACAGGCTGGGCCCAAACTATTCTGAGGCTATGGAAAAAGATAATATGGAAAAAATGGAAAATATGAAAAAAATATGGAAAAGAGTAGATCAGCAAGCACACTGTCTGCCAGGTAAGATGCACACACTAGTGAGACAAATTTGTAAACTTGAAAGTGGAGGGGAATGGGAGGAATCGACTCATTACAACATTTGCAGATGCACTATAGGAATTCCAACAGATATGTGTAATGACTCTTACAGAGTAAATTATTTACTCTCTTGCAGAGAGTAAATTATGCAAAACTTACTGCCAGTGTCTAACCTTACTCAGACTTCAGTGGTTCCAGAATTTAATCAAGTCATCTCAAGCACCACAAAATTAATGCTTCTCTTTGAAAATCAGCAAATTRAGCTTTGAGTACCTAAAATGTTATACCTCTCACTCATAATGCATGAATTGAGGCACTAATTTTAGGCTTAAGTTTACCTTTCCATTAGAGTTAAATCACTATTTATCTGGATATGTTATTTACATCAAAGATGCAATCCTGAGAGTGAGATTTTGTACCAAACTGTAGGCTAAAGTAAACAACCTTCAACTTCTCTTGCAATTTSGTCAATTCTGGTTTCATTTCTCTCTTTCACTTTGGAGCAAACTTTGAGCATCTTCTTGTACAGAATCACTGAATCCTGTAGATGAGAAGGGACCTCTTGAGAACATAAAATCCAATTTCCTTACTCAGCTTCACTTCCCTTTACCATAGTCATTATCACTTTCTGCCCTCTGCTCCGAGCACTGCAAGTATATCATCCACAGCCATCTACTCTGAGTTTTCTTCCATTGTAAATGTTTGTGACTCAGTCACAGGCAGCCATTGATTCCACATAGGAGTTAATCCAGTTTAAAGCCTTTCCTGAGAGCCAGGAGGGAATGGTGCTGCCACAGGCTGACACCTGCTGTCCCCTGGATAAAGGCAGGCAGTATTGAGTGCATCAGATGGACAAACCACTGTACCATTTCTCAGTGGGTGTGGAAACACTGGAGGAGGTGTGAGGCAGGGGAAGCTCYGGGTGCAGAGCTGAAGTCTGAGGGCCGTGGGATCTTTTGTCTTCTTGGTGCCCAGCTCAGGGCCCAAAAGGTGTGAGCTCACTGACAGGGTGATGTGCAGGCCAGCATCTTCCCACAAGCAGGGTGGTGATGGCAACAGACCCTGATGACAGGTTGATGAACACCAGCCAAAAAACAGGTGACAATTCAGGGCCAAGGACAAGCCAGGAAATCAAAATAAGGGGTCAGGAACAGGGCTGGAGACCCTGCAGCACCTCTGAAGGGTGCTAAACTGGGATCCTGGGCTGTGGGTTGGTTTAGGGTAGCTAGGCAAGGACAGTAGCAGGTTCACAATCTTTCACAGCCCTGCAAAGGTCTCTTTTTAGTTCCCAGTCTACTTTAGGATGTGTTGTGAATAAAAATTATAAATGACTACTGCAAAGTAAAAAAGCATTCACTCAAGCTGAAAAAAWATGAGCAATACCATTTCATTTTTGTTAACCAAAAAACACAGCTGAGAAAACATAAATTATAAGAAAATGGTTTGTACTGACAAAGTAAGTGATACCACTGAAACTACAAGGTCTCATTAGCAGCATCATATTTTACAAGCTTTGCAAAATAATTGTTAAAACACTCCCAATATTATTAGAAAGTTCAAACATATCTCACTTAAAGCCTACTGGATTTTGCTCTGATACTATATTTCCTAGGAAGCTAAATTATTTGTTGGTTTGTTAAGGAGAAAAATTGTCTAAATGCAAGAACTGAAGTGCATGAAATTGAGGTTCAAATGGAGGGTCATTAACCCACTCACTAAATTTTAGCGCAGAAACTTAAATTKTTCCCAATATAAAAATAAACTCTTTTTCAGTTGGAGCCTTTCTCTGCCAGAAAGTACATTTYGAAAATGAAAAAAACTTTGTTACAATTTTTTGTTTTAATATCTCACTCTGAAAGAGCAATAAAAATTACTTTTAGGATGAGCYAATACTTGCTTACTTAAGATTTTAATCTGAGACTGTATTTTAAGTACTGCTATAGATATTGTGATTCATTATTGCAGATTTTCCAGCATGTCACATTAGAGCACAAGCTCCAAAGGAGTTAAGTGATGGACAAATTTCAAGGCCAGGGAAAAAAATGTGAATCAGTATGTTTTGTAGTCTGAGCACYGGAAGAGTTCAGCACGTTCTGACTTTCAGCTACAGTCAAGGAAAGAAATTTATTGTAAATTATATGCCTTTAACCTTTGAAAGTAACTTTTCCTTCATAGGAGTTGTATTCCACCCGCTCCTTATTATACTTTCAGTTCCATTGAGTAATTGAGAATGTTAAACTGCCTCTTAAAAATTAATTTMTCTTGCTGATAATGGGAGCATCCCTGGTCTCCAAAAGAATAAACTGTACTTGAATTGATTCAGCCTGGAAGTATTGCCTTCTTCCAGTGCTGGTTTTTGTGAGTAAATGATAAAAAAGTGTTTGAGCTTTTAAAAATGAAAGGGTTCTCATCTGTTTGACTTCTGCAAGATATAATTAGGTGAATTCTTAGTTCGAGCACTTTCTTTTCTTCATTTCTTCACTGTTTGCAAGTTGGTGTCCCTCTAAATTGCTTGTGAGCCCCACAATGACGTCACTCCACGGTAATCATTAATTGTGGGTTACGTATGCTGTGCTGTATGTATCATTCATCTCTGTATTTTCATCTGCGATTCCACAGGTCATACTTTTAAATATTCTATGAGGAAAAAGAAAGAACAAATGCAAGCTCATGGTATGGTGCTATCAAAAGCTTCCCTGTTTCTAACACGTATTCATTATCCTTCCATCCCCCTCCCTTTTCTGTTTCCCTTTCAAATCTACCTCTTACTTCGTGCTCTTGTGTGGCCTCTTTTTTCCTTTTCTCTTTATATGTTGTTTTCTCTGTTCTTTTTTCTTTTTCTTTGTCTCTCTCCAAGGTACCTAATGGGAATATTTTTTAGCAGTAGAATTTGGACTTCCTCAACTGATTTTGCTATAAGCTTGACAGACATACCTGGAAATRCTCTTGTCCATGATCACACAAGAGGTCATACTTCATTGTAGCAGTTCTAGCTGGCATTCTTAAAGTATCAATCTCCTGCTTATTTCAGGAAAACTGAATGACAGTTAAATAGAAACCTGGGATTCTGRCAGTTCAGATCCAATTTAAAATATTCTTGTGTGTTAACAGAGATTTCTTTTGATWTTTTCTTCCATTTATGATGGATTGACTGCATCTTGTAGGTCCTTTCCTTATCTTTAGTAAAAGATAAAACAACTGTATATTCCACAGRTTACAACTGTGTTTGACTGGTCAAAAAGTCTGGTGGTCTCAAATCTGGCTATAAGACTCCCATGTCTTTCTTCCATGATTTCTTGTGGGTGTTGAGACAGGCACTAAACCAAGATATTATGCAAAATGTTAAGAAACATATTTGTAAAGATTAGATAGGAAAAAATTTCAAACAATATAATCATTAGTCACTGATTTTATTTGTCGATATCTAGATCTGGGATATTAGCTTTATTTTACTTTATTTTTGACTCTTTAACACTCCTCCCAACGTTCATTTTAAACACATGGGTTACAAAGTCCATGTTGGATAATGACATTCTTAATTTTAAAAGCCAGTGGTTAAAGGGTAATTGAAGCAAAAATGTTGTGACCTTGACATCCAGTATACAGTACAGTATTTTCAGTTTTGAGTGAGCATGGAATTCAGCCACAGGAACTGTCCTGAAATAGCTTGCTATCTGCAATACTTTGATCTTAGAARTATTTAAGCTTATCTTAGAGATTACATGAGAGCCTAGAACCTGAACTGCAATAATTTTTCCTTCAAACTCTAAATTGTGTTAGTTGATGTGATCACCTTTCAGGAAGTGAGCCCGCTTCTCTTGTATTCTCCTCAATTCTCTGCTCAGTTTCTGCAGTTTCAGTACAGCAACAGAAAACAGGATAAAAAAGYCCAAGTCAGCAGTGACACTTCTATAGAGTAGCCCACTAACACCACCGTTTACATTTTAGTGTGGGTAACAGGAGACATTTGGATTGCTGCCCAAAATAAAAATGTTTTGAAGAGTACAAAACTGCAAAGCATATAAGCAAACTGAGATTTTTTTTTTTTTTAATTTTTCACTCTACTTGTATCTCCCTTATCAAGATTATAAATTCCAACAGCCATGGCAGGAAAACACRATTCAACAATAAGTATTATAATTTATTGGGAATTCATAAAAAAAAATTGTGACTTTCTGCAAAGATATGAAGAGCTTCCCTTAAACTACAGATAAGCCCTAATGAAAATAAATCTTACTTCTTTATTTCCAGCTTAGTTTGCAAGCTGCTAGAGATTCCTTATCCTTTGCCATTCTAGAAGAACCACTACTAAAAAATTACTTCTTCTGSCCAAATCTATGGAAAATAGAATAGTATCAGAAGGAAAAATTCAAATGGAAGTGATTAGTGAGGTCTCCTGATTTCTGGTGWTGTATTTTAAGAAATGGTCATCCCTTTTGATTTGCTCCAGAATTTTTCTGCCTCAGTAGAAGAAGTGAATGTATATTAATGTATATTATCTTCTGGGTCATGACACCCTGTGTTCAGCATATAATTTGAAACTGAAATGTGTAGCTTCTAAAGGAGYGTCATAGGTTGTGAACAGTGGCAGCTCAGAGGGCAATGCCCTTTCACYTTTTTTATCAGCTACCAGGAGGTCAATACCTGTAGGAAGACATTAAGATCTTAAAAAGCCACTGTTGACCAGTTAGAGCCTTGGCTCCCTACTGGTAAAATGAAATTAAAATAAGGCTCACCCACCTGTTGCAATGGCTCTATTAATACAGAGAAGTCAGCATGGGCAGCATGCTCCCCTTTCTGTTCTTATTCATTCTTCCCATGAAAAAGAACAGAAAGGTATTGGGCATCTAAGACCAAMATTACCTAGAAAAGGAGAAGTGGTGTGTGTCTCATTTGCACAAAATCGTAAAACAGACAACTCAAGTACTAAGACTAACATAGAAATGTGGAGAAAGAGGCACCTTTCAGACAGACATCCTTTGTCACCAGTGGRTTTCCTGTATCCTTGAGCATCTCAGCTGAACTGCTATTTTAGAGGGTTCTGTTGCCAACTGCTTCCACGAGCTATCATAACACATATGYATATTAATTGCCAAAGGTGTTAAATAAATCTTTCTGCATCTTGGCTTTCTTACACATGACAGCCTACACAGAATGGCTTTTTGCTTTGTTATAGCCTGCTCTACTTCAAATGAAATAATATAGGGGACTTGTGCCATTGACTTACACCCTGTGCATCCTACTTATGCCAGTAGATTTATGCGTTGCTGACAGCAGGGACAGACCATAATCATATATTTCCCCCTTCCATTTTAGTGGAGAAAAATTAATATATCTGATTAAAATATCTTCACAGAATGACAGGAACAGCAATAGCTGTACAAGGGAGATTCTCATTGTGTTTGAAAATTACCTGAGGGGTTTCAGATGGTTTTTTAATTAATTTATAATAACTTCTGAGTAAAAATGACAATACAAAATCAAATCATTGAAACAAAATGCCTGAATGACATTTGAATTTTATTTGGTAATTCAGCAGGCTTGCTGAATTGGGCTTGCCTCATCATATGGCAAAGATTCAAAGAAATTTCCACATGGAATAAATAACTGGGATGGCACTTTGCACATTAGAGTACTCAAGACATTTACCTATTGGAATATATCTATTACTACRGGCCTAATTCTAAAGACTGTGTTTTTGCACTTGTTTCATCAACACCTGTACATTTGAAAGATAATGCCCAAATTACCATCTTGAGTACATTTGCTGGCAGGTCTTTACACCCATCTTGGACACACTGGAGGTGTCTTCACAGTGGYACCAGTATAATTATGCACTTAAAGCAAATAGCGAAAATGTTACATGTGCAAATTTATTTTAAAATTAGATTTCTGGCAAGTACATGAGAAAAGATTCAGAGTATGTWAAAATATCTGAAAATAATTGCCACTAAGTTTAATCAGTGATGTGAAATGTGAAGTCAACACAAGGTCACCTTAAAAAGGAAAAGAACTATTTCAGCAGCCATTGCACAGAACCAGATGGCATGACTGGGAGGTTGAAAGCAAGAAAGGACAGAATTCTTCAAAGCTGTGTAAATTTGTTAATGTATGCAACTAGAATCATGCAAATGAAAGATTCACTGATTATTTACAAATTAAATTCACTAACTTTATAATTGATGAAGAATTGAATGGAGATAAGAAGCTTAAGACACATACAATAGTTTCCAAGTCATATGAATAAAAGGTCCATATCTTTTCTTTAAAGAATTTTATATTGTTCAYAGACATCTCCTGCCCTTCAGGCTCCCCCTACTCATTTCAGAATGTAAAGAAGATCAGGCAGGCTGCATGTCTGCTCCAGCCAGCCYTTCTAGAGAGATCTTCAAGGTTATTTCTATTTTACATCTTTTCATCCTACRTTTTAACAGCAATAGAAAAATAGTTATCTAGTAATTAGGCATGTATAATTTATCCTAGGCTATCAAGTTTACCCTTCAGACTATCAGTTCCCCTCTCACATCTGTACTCCAGATATTAACTTTACATACCTTTAAACTATAATTGACTTTGCTGTTGGTTAAGACACTTGTCTTTCATGGTACCAGAGGCCATTGTATTTGTAATTTAGCTACTATTGTATTAGTTAATGAATAGGTCATAGTTGTAAGCAGCTAAAAGCCAAATGCTCATCAGAGACATCTAACAGAGTACTGGACCTGAAGGCAAGTGCTGCTTTGGATGCAGGCATAGTCATACTAGATAAATAGGCACTGCTTGAATAAAGCATGACCAGCAGAACCRTGGTTCTTAGCTGTTTCATCTGATTATGATGAGATGCAGAAGGACAATTATCAAGGAAGACTCTATGATAAAAGTGAAGTCCAGTGACTAGAGAAAGCAGGACAGCAACATTGTTCTGTATCTCACATCCCCAAGCACAAAMAGGGACTTAGAGTAACCTTCTGCTCTTTCAGATAAGTAAAATTGGCATAAATACAGCTCAGAAGCTAGCTGGAATGTGGCTTCACGGTTAGTATGTGTAAGTGTGTGGGTTAAGGAAGAAAATATCTAAATACCTATGACAGGAATTTACAGAAAATCACTTCTCCAGGCGAAAAGACTTGGTCACTACTACAGGGGTGAGATTAAAGAAGTAGCTTGGCATTTAAGAGTCCTGTGCTATGATTAGCATTATGACTCCATTTATTAGCACTATTTAAATTCCTTAATAGGATGCTATTCCTGTTTCACTGGCACCTTAAAAACCAGGCATCTTAATCCAAGAAAGGCTCCTTCCATAGCAGTTTAGGCAGCTGATGTGGGGCACAATTAGCTATTATGAAGAATTAAAATCACAGAATCAAGGATGGAAGAGTYCTCAGAACATTTCTCATCCAACTCACTGTTTCCCAGGGCTTTATCCAGCTGGACCTGGGAAGCCTCCAAGGATGGAGACAGCACAACCTCTCCACACAAGCTATTCCACTGTTTCTATTTACATGGAGTCTGAACATTTCATGTTTCAAGCTATGCCCACTGTCTCTCACCCTTCCATTGTTCACAACTGTGAGGGCCAGCTCCACTTTCTCAATGACCACGAGTAGCTAACAGTGGGCTGCTGTTCAGTCTCTCCAAAGCTGCCTCTCCTCCTGCTGAGCTCCTTCAACCTCTTCTCAAAGGACAAGAGCTCCAGCTCACTGAGCACCTTGGTTGCCTTTGYTGTGCTGTCTCCAAATTACTGATGCCTTTCCTGGACCTTGGGGATTGAGAGATGAGAATTGTCTCCTCCAAGTCACAGACAAAAGTGTTGAGGAGAAGGGGTACCCAGTTAGATCCTGAGATGATCCCTTGTTACTCACCTTCATGCAGAGTATGACAGATTAAATGTCAGCCCCTGACAGATTAAATGCCAGCCCCAGATTAAATGCCAATCTAACCCTCCAGTCATCTTTCTGCGCTTAGATTTTCTAGTCAAAGTCCTCACTTGCACACACTAGCATTGAGAGAGACAATCAAAAGCCTTGCTAAACCCCATGCTAATGGCATCCACTGCTCTATCCTTGCCCACAGGTCCTTTCACTTTACTATAGAAGGCAATAAGGTCAGTCACATGGATTACCACTTGCCTCCATGGACTAAAAGTTTGCATGCACTACTGCCCAGATTAGATGCTTTTATGCTGCAAAAGGATTTTWAAAAATGTTAGGATTTTAGGATTTTAAAAAATCCTAAAATTAGTCTTTGATGGTTCTAGGAACTTTTTATTTATGTTGTCCATTGCAAACACAGAACTGTTTCCATCATCAACTGCTTGAACACCATCTATGAGTTCTTACAGCAACTAAAGAAGTTTCAAGTGACAAAATCATGGTATTGCTGTCAAAAAAGAAGGGCTTTTGACAGACAGGATGGTAATTGCAATATCAGATATCCTGCTGTTTTAGGTTGGCTCCTCAGTACAGCTCAACTTGGCAGAGTTAACATTGACACAAAAGCTTATTAGTTATGGTTAGACATTTTTTGTCAAGGTTGCTATTTMTTCTCCCACTAGAACAATTGAAAAATCTTCCATTGCCTTTTGTGGAAACTAGGTTATGCCATGAGAACAATCCAGAAAATCCAGTTTGTCTCATTTGGTTTTGAGATGCTGGAGAAGGGCAGCTTATACTGGAAATTGGGTTGTTCTGAAAGAAGAGAGAAAAATTTGCTTAGAAAAAAGAATGTTCAGAATCTAGAAACTAATTTCCATACCTAAAATACTTCATAGCCCTAGTCAAATAGGACTTCTAAAATATATTTGTGAAACATGAAAGGACATAAAATTAGCCAGTGCATTTATCTGAGGGGTTGCTAAGAATATTTCAAGCTCAGACCTATTTTGTAACACTTAATAATAAAAACATTGACAATCCCGAGGAACAAGCTAACAAATTAACAAACTAACTAACCTTGCTAACCACACACTAACAAACCACACTTTTAAATTTAAAGTRTCTCCTATCCTAAATAAAAAAATACATATTTTGCATTTCTAGCAATGTTACATACAGATATTGCCAGTGTAGTAGGTATTATGGTCAAGAAAACATCACGTATTTTGGCACTCTCTTACCTCTTTCCTCCTGGGAACCTCTTTTTCTGCAGCCCATTAGGTAGTTCAGACTGGCAAGGAAGCTCCTTCAGACTACATAACTTAAATATGTTTTTTTTCTTTGTATCTGGCCATCTGTAAGTGCTGTCACATTTGCCAATCTGCAGGGGCTGTTTCCATATTAAGACATAAAATTGCAAGATCCACCATCATCTTCATAAATTGTTTGATACTMTTTTAAATCATTTGTACATATACAGTAAGTGGTTAGTAAGACTCAAAACTTTATATTGTCTCCATACATGAACTAGTTGCCARTTTCAAGCAGTAGTCTGAAAACCCAATTCCTAGCTGTGACTCAGAATGAATCATGGGCCTCAAAGGCCCCTCACAGGCAAATACTCAAGGAGGCAACCTATCCATGGGGAGGAAATAAAGAGACAGACCTATAACATAATAACAAGCTAGGAGTATGCAATAGGAGAGGGCTAATGCATGCCATGTTATTTATAGCTACAACAAAACTCACTGCCTACAATTTATAGATAGAAAAATTCAGAGTGGAAATATGAGACATGTTTCTACCAGTGAGAGAAAATAGCCATTGGCCACTTTATGAAGGAAAGTAGTAGATTTTCTGTCCATCATGCAACATTTTAAAATCAATAATGGGTTTCTTTCCAGAGATGTACTGTATTAAACCATAAATTATTGGATTTCATAGGGATGTCATTGGGTGGTGTTACCTCCTATGTCACATTATGTGTCAGACTAAATGAGTGCAGTGTTCTCTCCTGGCCTTAAAAGCTATGAAGAGATCAATTGTGGTCTGTTTCAGGACCACAACCATGGAAAAAAGCAATTATTACTTATGGCTGAAGGAAAAAAAGAGACACCATGTGACCTGATTGGCCTGGTCAGTCAATGCCAACCTATGGAGACTCCCRATACTGCTAAGACAAAAGTTATTCAAATATATCTGAACTGTGCTTTTTGCTTTTTAAAAAAATTCAGTAATTTMTCATTTTTGCTTTCCTGCATAGGATGCAATGGGTTCTGTTAAGATGTCATTTCATTTTATGGAAAGATGCAAGTACTCAAATGAGAGTGGCATTCTAATGTATGTAAACAATGGCTGTCCTTCCTGTAATTTTCATCACTGGTCTATTTTATCCTTTTTCTGACCTGAATACCTTCTTTCCATCTGAGTAGCATTTCTCATGTTTTCTCCCTGCTTCCCCTAGCCAGCTTTGAACCAATGAATCATTTACACCTTTGCATTTATTTATGATAAAGGAAAAGGTGGCTGAAAAAATAGAAGAAAAGGACTGACGATTGAATGATATAACTCAGCAGAAATGAAAGCGCATCAGAAATTCATTATCCTTTCCTTTCCTAAGTATTTTGTATATATTGTGACGCAGACAAGTTTTGGTTTTTTTAAGAAAAAAATTAAGAACTAATGCCTTGTTCAGACTGAAAAATTCTGGAAAGACCATAGTCTTATCTTGTATATTATCATAGAATTGCAGAATGGYTAGGGCTGGAAGGCACTTCTGGAGATCATCTGGTCCAATCCATCTGCTGAAGTAGGTTGCACAGGATCACAGCCAGACAGGTTTTGAATAGCTCCAGAGAAAGAGACTTTACAACTTCTTTTGGCAACTCTGTCAACCTCGAAATAAATAAGTTTTTTGTCATATTCAGATGGAAATTCCTATGTCTCAGTTTGTGCCCACTGTCCCTTGTCCTGTCAGTGCCCTGAAAATGTGCTGTCTTAATTTTTTGTGTTATTAATTATGTGCTATCTTAATTAATTTAGCTCTAAATTAACCTTCAGGRTTTGTGTGCAGTCCGTCTAGAAGGCTACTAGAATACCAATGAATTCTTTTGTCTTCTTTAGCTATTCTGTGTACAGTAGGCTGTGTGGTCGGAAATGACTGAACTCTCTTTGAGACACTTACCTCAAAACAAATTTTTCTTGTCAGAAATTTGTATTACATGGTGCTCAAGGAAAGTATGTGGTTTAAAAATATTAATAAATTCTGGATACTACTTATGAGGAACCTTCATTTTGTTTTCATGATGAAAATCAATTTCTCCTATTGAGTGCAGAGGACTGTGACAAGATGCTAGTAGAAGATGGATTATGTATACATAGATGCAGATATATAGATATGGATATATAAATAGTTTCATGATCCTGAGAGAAAAGGAGGCAGGAGGATGGAAAGAATATCTCATAGCTGTCTGTGGCATCATGTTGGATGGGGAAGACTCTCCCTGTCCCAATCTCATTCAAATATTTTGTTTCAAAAATTGAGTGCCTGGGCTACGCCTCTAAGTTGATGGCTTTTCATGTTTTGTATCTTACAAAAACATTTCTCAAACAGCTGGCTAAAAGGTTCTTGTACATGCATGGGAATGTTGTGAAAGGGATTAGTTTCTTATCATGATGTACAGTTATAACAATCCCACCAAAATCCTATTCATCTTAAAAGAGCTGAAAATTCAGATTTATAGAAGTGCAGGTAAAATGCCACAGCTTTATTCTGTGTCATTGTATCAGCAATGTGTAAATTAAATGATTCTTAGGATGCTTTGCTATAGTACAAAATGACAGGTTTTCTTCTAAGCATTACAAAGCATTGTATCACTCTGTGCTGTTCCTGTCTGTGTAGAGTGATATGYCTTTAAACTGCCAGAGTAAGATGTAGCTCATCTTTTGGACACCAAAAGAATTGATAAAATTCCATGAGAAGTTGAACAGCATAGTTTTGCCTTCATTTAATTGCAAATTCCACAAGATGTACTGGGGGGAAAAAAGCTACAGAAAAATGTTGCCTTTGTATTGGTTGATCACGAACCCATATAGTTCAAATTCTGAAGGACTAAATTAAAAAAATAAGCTTGAGAATATTATCTGATTAGTTATTCTGAATTTTGTCTAAGTTTCACTGGTAATTCTAATGTTACTTAGCATCTGTAATAATGATTTGAGAAGAAAAAGAAATCAGAGATGTCTTCTGAGAGCTGTTGCTATCAAGTAAATAGAGAATTTAAAGTCTGAAATTTGTGCAACTTGTGTGAAAAAGATCAAAACAAATTCCTCTCAGGAGAAAAAAYAATTTAAGGAAACACCTTCACATCTTATTATTTAGTAGTAAGGAAATATTTTAAAAGTTGTGCAACCAAAACGCACACGTGGTTCAATAATTTGAATATATTTTGATACCCAGTTTTAAAAAGCAGCTTCATGTGTGGTCTTATCTCTGGAAGTAGCACCTAAAGCCTAATTAGAAAACATTGTCTCACTATGAGCAAGAGCACTAACATCAGCAGCAGCAGCAGCAGCTTAAACCTTATAACTTATTTATAAAAAGTTAATTATATATAAAAGCTTAAAAAATGTAATTAAATAATTTTATATATAGATATAAAAGCTTAAAACTTATAACTCAAGCATCACTTTAAGCCTTAAACCTTAAGCCTAAAACTAAAAGTGCTTTCAGTCCTGAGTGCTTGGTTTTGAAGACGCTGGTACTCAATGAAGAAAGCAGCATATGCATCCCGGTGCTGTAGGGTAGCCATCTGTAGAGGCTCCCTGCTCCAACAAGCAAGCTCTGGAATGGGAGGCATCAGAGAGGCAACATCCATGTTAGCCAAATGCCTGAGTAACCATCACTGCAAATCAGGAAAGGAAAAGCACCTTGGGGTACTCTCTGCTATTTAAAGCAAGAGGAAGAYAGTAAGACCACTGAATAAAAGAGAGAGGTGAGTCACACGGATGCTTGATGACTTGCCACAGATTTCTCTATAACTTCTGTGAACAATTAAGCTCAGACCTTTCTCAGTACTGACCTTATTGTGGTCAAAATGAACATAACAATCCTTCTCACCTGCTTCAGATGCCAATGCCTTGGTACTCAGGGATTCAGAGTGATTGTACTGAAAGGTTGAGCTGATCTTCTCACGCCCCTTTCTATTGAACGGAAATATTTACATTTTGCTGAACTTCTGAAAATTATAGCCCTGAAAATGAAGGGAAGACTGGAATGTAGGACGCTAAGGCTACATCAGCATTAGCTAAACAAGCAAGTCATTATCATCATCTTACACTGGTTAGTTTTTAGCATGTTCCCTGCCTTAATTTTCTCTGGAGCTAAGAAATGTTGAAACATGGTTTGGAGTCTGGCAAAATACACAGAGTATTTATCAATACTGCTGGCAAAATTCAGCCAGCAGTATTGATAAATCTGCCCCACATCAGGAGAAAGAGGTTTGTCCRTGGCCATGTGGCATAAGTTACCCTCAGGCTCTGCCTTGGGTTTTGACCTATAAGTGTGATCCTAAACTCATTGCCATCAGCCATCTTTCTTTAATCAAATACTTGAACTGGGCTGAAAATATCTGACCTCAGCTCTCTCCAATCCTGGGTTAAAGGTCATTTACACAGGAGGAATCTGGTTATGCTCATGGCTCTGACCAGAATTTTCATTACAGAAAAACAAAACAAACAAAAATAAAATCATTGAGTGTGTTGTTTCACTAATTTTGCTTCTGAAAACTTATGATTTTCTTATATAAAAATATTGAATCCAAATCTGCTCCAAAGATCTTCCTGCTTTGTTTCAAGAGCAAAACATTTTCTACTTTTGAAATAYAGAGTTTTTTATTCTCTCTATACATATTTAAACCAATTTTATTGTGAACAAGAAGTAAGAAWTTATTTTACACTGTTCAGATTTTTCAATCACAGATTGGAAAGTTCTAAGTGTTACTGATCAGTCACGGCTCATAATTTTGAAAAATGAGACAAAATATATAAAGTCTTGACTAATGTTATTTTAGGACTTAGCATTTATACACACCCAACAGTCTGAACCTGGCTTTCAAAGCTTTTGCTACRCTACCACATCCTAACATAAGACTTTGTTGAAGCCACAGATGTATGTTTACATGRGCACTGCCAGACATTATTCTAACATAAGAAATACTAGTCCAGTCCATCAGCTGCTTTCATTAATGTCCTATACTAAATTTAGAGCTCATTCCTCTCAACATCCCTGGTGCTGAGATAGTGTGTAAGGACAGGATGTTTATCTATCAGTACTAGCAACAGACAGCRTCCAAAACAAAGTAGAGCATTCAGCATAGCTCAGCTTGGTAGAATACAGCATAGGAACAGAACCTTATGGACTTTCATATCTTCACAACCTTTAGCTCTGATACTTCCCAATCCAATTACTGTGGAATTTATACAGGGCTCAAGGCCTCAGAAAATACCTAAAAATGGAGACTTATGAACACATCCTCACATTCAAACTCAAATTGCATTTTCATATTAAGATGGTACCTACCAGCATGTGTACTTTGGTTTCATATTCATGTCTTTTATCAGTACACACATTTAGAAAGAGTATATCTCAAGCATAAGAGCTCAGTTCAGAAACTGAAGTTCTTAAACAAATTTGTTATTTTAACACTGCTAGGAATTTACCATGTCTACTGAAGCAAAAGAAGAATTGCCTTAGAGTATCCTAAAAGCAATTCTGTAGGCTGTGTCAGTTAGTAAGTGGGGGAAAATGAGGACAATTCAACTTACAAATCAGAACAAGYCAAAGATTTAAATGAGACTGAGATGAAATAATAAATAATGCATTTTAATTCATCAGTCATGGCAGTAGCTTAATTCACATCATATTCATATGACTAGAGCATTCCATAGTCTCAGAACTATTGATCTCAAAGTTTTAAGATGTAGAACTTATATTTTACTTATTTAGAACTTGAATTCTATTTATTTCTCAGGCAGCTAGTTTACTTGAAATTTAYTGGTAATATTGCAAGAGAAAGTTGCAGCTGATAATTATATGCTGAAACGGATTATTTTAATAAAAATTTATTTATCAAAATAAATGTTACAAAATGCAGTGTAAATTAATCTAGATCAGTTACACCTATAGCTGTTGGCTCTGAACTGGAAAAGAACTTCAATAGCAGTAAAAAGAACAGCACTGAATATAGACACACAGCACACACACTGCAATTTAATTTAAAAGGATGAGTGGTTTCTCTCTCTCTTGGTTACCCTTTGGCATGTTCAACTAATGCACTTCCCTCTCTGCCTGACCCTTTCACTGTTCAAGCTTTTTCTCCTGATGCAGAATGAAAACTGCAAGGCATTTTGAATAGTTAAGTGAGCCTGTTTGACAACAMGTCTAAAATAATTCCCAAAAATACACATTATAAAGGAGCTCCGCTTCTTTTAGGTTAGAAACACATAGTTTGTATTCTAAGCCAAATGGAATTAATTTCTGATACTTCATCCAATGTATGGAATTTAGTAGGCATTTAGCTTAGTGGGTATTGGGCTATTAACCTAAGCAACTTCAATTTTGATCCAAAATTAAACTGTCTAAAGGGAAGGTCTTCTCCCTTCACCTTTATTACCATGTGTTTACCAGTGCAAAGTAAAAAAAAAGAAAAAATGGACATAAACCAGCAAGGCTCTGATGTTTCTATACCAACTTAGCAGAATTGCGATTGGTTACATGAGATATAATATAGTGAGAACAATCCTGAGATTACCAGACTGGCATTATATCTTGTGTCATACAGTAAAAAGGGAATAAAAAACAAGACCTATCCTCTTTATTACCACTGTTACTTAGAAACACTATGAAAAGTCCTGAAGCTTTGTGTTTTCATGTTTTGAGGCTCAAACAAGTCTCTGTGAGATCTGGACAAAACACCTAACTGAGAAAATCACATACMTTATGAAAGAAAAAAAAGAGAGAGTTTCTAGAATCTTTCTCTAAGCCCTATAGCACTGGTTAAAAAAACCAAGAGATTGCCTAGCAGATTCCTAGAAATCTGCTATAGAACATCAATTCCTGGTTCATCTGTAAGTGCTTTAAATTACAAGGTTATTTTTTCAACTTTACTCTTATGAATAAATAGCCTGAATAAGTAAAGAACATAAATGTGAATAAAAGTACAGATGTGAATAGAAGATGAAAGATTGGTCCCTTATTTAATGAGTACTAAGTTAAATGAAGCCACAAAAAATAAAAGAAGATCATTTTGGAGTCAAAATGCAGCAACAGATTGATGACACATGACAGCAAAGTAGAGATGTTAAAAGGTGAAAAAGGAAACCATTTTTCCAGATGAATTGCAAAAGCAATATAGACAGGAATTATCCACATCTAAATTGGCCAAGAGAACGATATTAAATTCATAGAACTCAGCTTAAATTGAACCTCTTTCTGGATACACCTTTACTTGTTTTTAGTCATTATTGAGGCACTTGAGAAAGTTTACACTCGATAATTAAGTGCTCAGTAAATTGCTCAGTCCCTGTGACGTGTTGTGGTCCAGAATTTGATTTAAAGAGGAAATAGAATTTCAGAGCTTTAAAAAAAAATGAAAATTTGCTCTTGAATTATTTAACAGTGTTATTTCAATTAATTAGTCTTAMTTGCTGGAACCAAAGTTTTGGGGCAGGTGCAGAGAAGGGCTGGGACAGAGACCAGGCATTCACTCCACACCTGGGATTCACTGAGCAGATTAATAAATTCATCCTCATTATAGCAGCAAGGCAGARTTGATCGCAGAGTCCAGATAGGTATGAAAGTGCTTGTTTGCCTTCACAAGATCAGGATTTTGACCTGAAAGAACACAGGAAATACGACTGGCCTAGATAAAATCTTTTCTTTGTGTACTTTGTAGGTTACTGTCCTCCTGTTAGAAAAAAAACCAAAACAGCTAAATTATTTGAAATTCAATATTACAGTTGTAAAAATCCCATACACTGAAAACTACTCATCCATGACAGAATAAATACATTGCAAGATTTGTGTATTCTTGTAACGTTTTGCTTTAGAATAAGAATGTTCAAATCAAACATTATTTCAGGCACTACTTCGTCTTCATCGTATTGGCAGTCACTTATGATGCCTGCTCTTAGGAGACAATTTTATTCCATTTCCAGTAAACCATTTCTGTGAAAAACCTCAATAATCAGTCTGAAAGAGAATCACAGCTCCAAGTCGCTACATGGAGCTGTACAAAGTATCTATATGACAGCACACTTTGACTACAGAGAGCCATATGTTTGGAAATAAACTGTTTCTTCTCCAGAGCTATTTTCCTTGACACAGCTGTCTTCTTAAAACATGAAAATTAAATAATGCTGTGTCTTTRCACCATTTCTTTCTGTTTTTATTTTTGTCATACAGATTAAAAATCTACGAGTGCTTGTCACTGTATTTATTGTTACTCCTTCAGTTCTAATTACTCTTTGCCATTGCCAAGGTTTGTGCCCTTTTTCACCGCCATTAGGATTATGCACATTTGTGCACTGTCCATTCTACTAGCCAATCCTTCAGATGCAGATTGTAGTGGTGATTCTGCTGGCACACTCTGCAGGCACCTCAACTGCTTCAAGGTGGGTACCTTACCCTCAGGTTCTTCTCCTTTCTCCCATGACCCCTTCTTTCCTCTATGATCTCCTTTTACATCATTCTAAAACACCTACAGGGCTCCTACTCTTTTCTTTAAAGCCCTTCTGATCAGCCTATTCTTCTGTGATGTCTGCAAGAATCTCACCAGTCATTTATCTACTTAGATGTGTTGTATCTATTTATCTAGATAGCATAATAAATAATCCTGACTTGGATCTATCCTTCCAAACATTTGCATAGTTGTGATAAAATATGACCCTGTTATATAGGGAACTACTCTGCTTTTGCTGTACTGTCCTTCTGCCTTCATTCCTCAGTCTTATACTCATTATGCTACATGTAGTATAATTTGGTATATTTTCTTTRAGTAAGGACCTTTGTGCTTCAGCAYGAATATTTKATCATTATTGAGAATCAAATTACAATATTATTTMAGTTTTTGCAATTGGAAACACAAACATATTTTATCTTACAAAGGCAAAAATGCATTTTCACTCATTTTAATTCCTCTAATAAATATCATGGTAAGGATGTATTGCAAAATACTTTTCACTCTATAAATAGTTTAATAACACTTATTGAGTACTTGGAGAAAGAAGCAGCTAATATTTTCGGTCTAGAGACTAAATAGCAAAGAAAAAAAAGCAACTATATTTAGGCTTTGAATGATACAAAAMAGAAGCATTATCAAATATTATATTAATAGGTTAAAAATCAGATATGGATTTACTCCTAAAGAGAAATATTTTCTGCTAATGGTGTAAAAAATGTGCACACTGACAATCACTGAAACACAGGCATGAGAACAAAGGATGATTGCATAAAAGCACGATCAATATAAATCACAAAAAATGTGATTTGAATATACTTTGAATTGTCTTTTGAATGTACTTTAAATAATGAAAGATAGCAGCATCCTAAAAAGTAGGGAGAAAAAGGAACTAAGAAAAATAAATTACATAATTACAAGGTCAACTAGCAGACTTGCAGGTATAGTAGCATTTTATCTGAGAAATGGCATATGATCTTACAAAAGAAGACACAAATTATGGTACTTCAGAGGCCACAGTGAGAATTTTAGCACTGAACTCCAAGAAAACAATTCAAAATCTAAAAGCACTTTTGAAGTACTGCTTCATCTCATGAAGAATTTTCCCTTTTGGGATCACAAAATTCTAATCAAAATGTCTGTGCCTGCACATACTCCAAAATGTGTTAGGAATACAATTTCAAGCAGTAATTTTCATTTTAGTAAATTATGTGTTGGGTCACAGAACAAATATGTCTTTCCTTATTCTTTGCCTGCCTTTTATTAGCGTGGATCATCACTRGAGTGTCTCTACCAAAATCTCTTATTCAGGGGGACAGGACCACCCCCTCCTCCCCTGCATTGCCAAAATCTGTGTAATGCCCAGTGACTTTGAGGGAAGAAACATATGGAAAGAAAGGGAAATTGAGATGTTTTGGACCATCACATCAGCAGTAGCCCGTCAGAATACCAGAATCTCATGCACAAACAGAAAGTGGAGAAGCTATTGAGAGTCTGGGATAATTTGTTTATGACAGTACACACTGATGTCTCATCTTCCTCTTCTTTAAAGATGTTCATAGAATATTAATGTATGAAAAAAGGAAAAGACTGTTAGAGGTCTTAAAAACAAGAGCTGAACAGYATGTATGATTAAGGTCTTTTGTGCAGGGCAGTTTGCAAGTGTCTCTGTGGAGCTCTATTGTGTTTTTCCATTCTGAGCTGTAACTTTCTAATTATTCTGAGAATTTTATGTTTAAAGAGCTTTCTGTTCATGGTATATTATCCCAAACCCTCTCATGTTGTTCTTTTTTAAAACCAAATTATATTCCTGCTGTGAAATTTCAGTATCATATGGCCTAAACAGTGTACCTGTATGGGGCAGTATTTCTTTCTTTCAGATATGTGCCTGTCACTTTATTTTTGTTGAAGCATGATGCCAAATTCTCCTGGGGAGCTGGGCTAATACARGACTATCAGAAATAAGGGTTTATATTACACCCATGGCGCTAGTGCATGACCACCTATTCCAAAAAATTGGCACAAAGATTAAAAGCTTTTTGCCTGAACATCAAACCTGGAAAAAGACACATCTTGTTTTAAAATTACAGCAGGTCACTGTTTTAGAAACCACCAGTCTGAGACAAATCACACATGCTGAGTTATGCAGACCAATAACATCTGTGTTTCTCTAACTTGGTGTATTTCAATGTTTTCAAGAGAAAGCATACAGTATTTCTGTAACATTTTATGTGTGACTTCTAAATACTTTAAGTAATCATAAAAAGTAACCTTTTTTTTACACTCCCTAGAAAAAAATCAGTTCTTCCTACACTGACTAAATCTTAGTAAATTTTTATTTGTGACATTTATGCATATTATCCTTGATTTTTTGATAGATTTTTTTTTTTAAATCCCAAGTTATATAGTCGGGAAACTTCTCACCTTTAAAAAAAATAGATGTTGCTATCTTTAATTCTTGAATGTGATACAAGATTAATTTCAATCTCAGAGAAGTGATACCTTTTGTCATTTTACAGCCCAGGAGACAACTCTTCTGCTGTAATTATATATATGTGTGTGCGTGTAGATACATACACACACACACATCTATATATGAAACTCTTCCAATAAAACATATATATTCTTGTATTTCAATATAATTCCAGAATTACAGTTTTAGTGTGATTTCTRAAGATAGTTTGATATCTGGCTTTTTGTGTAACTTGCAAAGAATTAAAGTCTTGTTCTTAGAATGAAACTAAACAGTGCTCTGATTTGTGTACTTTTATGATTTCATATTCTAAGGGGATGCATTCCCCAATAAGAAATTTTTAGCATTTTCCACAGCCAATTTAATTTGCACATTTCTCATTACTTTAGGATAGTCACAGTAGTTTCTTAATTATGCAGACTGTGGTGAAAGCATGCAGTCGTTAATGGAGACAGWGTTTAAAAAGAGATCAATTCTGATATCAAGATACATTGAAAGGAATAATAGAGATTTTCCAGCTCTGAAAGCAGAAACACAAAGAAGGGAAATGTAACAGCAATGATAGTGCATGTACATGCATATATATGTGACTTTTTTTGTACAATATGACATTGCCTTTCTCCTCCTTGTCTTGAACATGACCACCACAACAGCTGCTCTTTGCTGATGATGTTTAATTGCACTGATCTTTCATCTATCACTCTTAGACTCCTGATATCTAAGGTACAGTGAGGACTGCCACCCTCCCAATACTGAATTTCTTCAATTCCTCTTTCARTAGGTTGTGTGCTTCTGCCTCATGTCTCATGAGATATTACAGATTCCATGAGGTCCTCTTTTCAGAACAAAATATAAAGTATTTTTTATTTTAACAAATGTCAAGTCATGGATTGGAAKAAGAAGGGAGACAAATGTGTAACAAAGAAGGAGAAGGAAGCAGGGAGTTAGAGAATAATTAGAGAAGAAATGTGCAGGTCAAATATAAAAACAACTTGGAGAACTTCCAAAAGGTAGAAGGAGGAAGGAAGACAGAAAAGAAGTATTCACAATGTAAAAGGAAAATTAATAGACAAAAAATATAATTTTAAACCATGTTTATTAGTGGTATGGAGRCTCACAACCCAGCACAACAAACAAATGGAAGCATGCATCCACTCCAAGTTAATACAGTTCATATAAACTTTATAACCTTTGTTATAATAATAATGTATATTAATACAGATAATGTACAGATTTTAAAAGTAAATTTTCCAGGTATGCCATAACTGTCTTTCATTTCAAACATAATATTTTTTTCAGCAGAAAATATAACCATGAAAAAAAAATCAGGTGGCTAGGTATAAAATTGKTAACCTTGACAAAAATAATTATAGGACAATATTGATGTCTTTCTATTTTAAATAATTTTTGAATGGCAAATCAATCAAAAAATCCACAACACTTATAGTTTCTGTAGTATGTTGTTTCTTTACCTCCAAATCTTTACTTAAATTGGAAAAGACTGCCTTGCTTGCTCATGGTTGGGCTTTTTGGRTTAAATAAATTAGATTCAAAATGAAGCCTAAGGATAGTGCTGCTGTATTGTCAGTCACTTGAACACTATTAACTTGCTTTTTAAAATGTTTTGGTAGCATATCCAGACTTCTGTATTCCTTGACTAAATAATAAAATGAATTATTGGAATTATTCTTGTTCTAGGGTTCAATCCATTAAAAAGTTTTGTGGKTTTTTTTCTTTTTGCTTAGACTTTTTGTTTGTGGATTTTTATAGATTTTATAAATTATACAGGTAAACAAGAAGAGAGCTATATGAATTCCATGTGCAGTTCATTTTCCTTGGTTGAGCACTGAATCATTATATTTTATTTGTTAGTGCTATGGTACATCAGTGAATGCACTCATCTTTGCACATGAAAAAAAGTGAAAAAGCAAACACTTAAGTCACTGTAACTGTGAGCAGAAACTGGCTTACTCTTTTCTTTTTTTCACTTTGAGTAGGTGGTACTGAAGTGTTTACRAAGTCTTTGACACATTTAAACAGATTTGATATTAGGTATTAAACCTAGTGCTCCAGTAAATTTGTTAGCTACAGTCACCTCTGATTTCAGTTCAATGTTGTACCCTCATTTAAAGCTTTCAGTAGATTACAGCTSCCTAGACCGTGCAAGACCACCCACCTGAACTGGCAGTGTCATTGAGTGAGAATCCAAGAGTAACTGAGGCAGGAATGGACCTTGCGACATTTCTAGTCCAATGTCCTGCTCAAAGTATTCTCAGATCTGAGATCAGACCAGGTGCTCAGGTTTGTGTCCAGCTGAGTCTTGTAAATCTCCAAAGACAGAGACTACTTGACATCTCTGACCAGCTTGCTGTCTTTGGAATGAAAAAATTTTCTCTATTTTTTACATTTTTGTCCATCATGTCTTGTTCTCTCTCCAGGTACCACTAGAGAGGATCATGGCTTAGTTTTCTCAGGGACCGCCTTGTAGGTTTGAAGAGCTATTAAGTGTCCCCAAAGCCGCCTCTTCTCCAGGCCCACAAGCACTATTCTCTCAGCTTSTCCTCMCAGGGCATGCTCCACCCCCCTGAGCATCTTGGTGGTCCTTCACTGAACTGACTCCAGCTTACCAGTCTTGTTCTGGGGGACCCAGTACCTTGCCACAGGGTCTAGAACAGGTCTAAGCACTGAATAGTGGGGGTTAATAATTTCCCTTTATCTACTGGCTGGATCCTCAGATGCTGCTGGCCTTTCCTGCCAGGGCAGAGATGGCTCACATCCTGTCTGCCAAGACCTTCAGCTCCTTTTTAGCAGACTTGCTCCCCAGTCATGACAGGGGGTTCTCCTTCCCAGGTGCAGGACCTTGCATTTGTTGTGGAAATTTGCAACCTTTTCTTCTGGCCCATTCCTCCAGCCTGCTTAAATCACTCTGAATCACAGCCCTGGACATTAGCCCTTACCTACTTACTTGGTCACCAAGGCAAAGAAATTTCTTACCAAAAATACTTTTTACCAAGAAACATCTCAGTTATCTAAAGACAAAAGCCTATGTAGGATGGTCATTCAGAAGTCAACCTAGCAGTGAGAATGAGATAGCTTGTGAAAGCCAAGCCATTCGTAGCCCAAATTAACCTAATTTTTTTATTGAAATGGTCCTTTTTGGTGCCCTCATGTGACCTTCACTGCTCATTTAGTGCAACTTTGGCATTTTCTTAGCTTCTGAAAAGGACTTCTTGAGAAGAACACTTGATCTAAACCACCTTTGGTGAAAGCAGTACCAAGCTTGTTTGAATCATCAAATAATACCATTTTCACTCTTTCCTTATATACTATATCCCACTCATACTTTTTTCAAGTGCCAGAAATCCTGGAGCCAGGATTATCTTTAGCAGACAGGTACATTCATAGACATGCTGTGCTTTTTTTCTTCACTAGACTATATACAGRGATTTTCATGTCATCAAAAAGAGAAAAAAGTAAACATATTTCTGGCTTTCTTCCACTTCAGATGTACCAATGAAACTCTGTAATTTATATGGTAAACTCAGGGGTGCCTTTTTGGAGGCAGRTATTAAGACCTCTTAATCAGCTCACACACCAGAAAATTTCTTCAGTATTTCATTTATATATTCATATATAAATATGAAAATATTTCAGTTTGGGCCAACAAAAGAGTTTTTTTGCAGTTGGATGGCAGTGTGTTTGTGGTCACTAGGGTGAGGGGTCATTCCTCACACAATGGCAGATGAATCAGTCACTGTTAAGAGTGATCAAGGTTCAATACTTTCCACAGCCCCATGCATTGAATTTAGGCTGAATGAATATCTTGTATATATTCTGCCCCATAAGCTACTTAGCTCCATAGGCATACATGATCCTTACATTTCCTTGCCCAGTATGATAGGGATAACCATGATAAAAAAGAGGATATAGGCTGAGGACAGCCACTATAGCAGTCAGCATGGCCAATTCTTTCTCCCAGCTCCTGTTCAACATTAATATGCTACTGAATTTGAAATTAAAAATCTAGTTGTGTTGTCTCTGTCACCTGTATTCAATTACTGCCTTTTCTATTTCCATTGCTTTCAAGTGGTAGTCAGCCTACTGAGCTCTTTTAGATAATTTTGGAATGAGATCACTGGGCTGTCAATCTCCAAAACCCCCTATTATTCCAGTAACATTTCCCTGCATGACTGTAAAGCATGCCCACATCCATTGCTGTCTTTCATCCTCAGTCACTGATTAGCAATAGATTTCTTTTACCTTTCTGATCTTTCTCATAAATCAATGCCTCCCGGACTCCTTATCACTTTGTTTCCATTTCATGGTCTTGCTCTCATTTCATCAATATCCTCTGAAGCCTTCCTGTCCAGGACTGTGTCCTCCCACAACTGCTACAAAGAGGCATTGTATTTTTTTTTTTCTATCTGATGATGCCTTTACGAAAACAGTCCATGTTATTTCACTTTAATTTAGTTTATTTATGACTATCTTAGTCTGAAAAGAGAAAACTCTGAACAAATACCAAACTGGAACATATTTCCGTAGTCCTCCCGTAACCCTGGCAGCTTCTATTCTCTTCACTATGGATTGCAGCCTTGTTATTTTCTCTTCAAAGTAAACACTTTATTTACTCTATTTGTTTGTTGACTGGTCAAACATGTTAATAGCAACTCAGGAGAACATTGCATCAGTAAGCAAAGTTATACAGATTGAGAGCTGAGATAGCAGAGTTGATTTTGCCGTGAACATTGTAACCTGAATTTTGCAATAGCTCTGTATCAGATTCTAGAGGCCCTAGGCAAACATCTAACACTTGCTCTCAAATCTCAAACAAACTGGAAAAGAAACCTGAGACTTTTTCCCATTTAGATTTGGAGGAGTGGCTGTAATTTTCCTTTTTTTTTCATTTCAAAGATTTATAGGTTKTTTTTTTTATTAGCTGAATTTTAAAAAAATAAAAAGCTCAAGTGAAAAATTTCAAGAGTCTCAATCATCTTTAATGATCTCACTTCTCTGGGTTTAAAAAGAAGACTGTGTTAAGTATCTGAATAGAAATCAGAACAGCTAGTTCTCTATTTTGTTCAGAACACTATTCCCCCTGACATGAATCTCCTGGTCACAGCAATGTTTTTCTAAATCTACTTGCACTTTGTTCATTTTTTTAATGTTTGGAAGGCATTGTATAGGAAATTCTGAGACTATTCCTGCTGCAACTTTGAGCAGATGAGAGAAAGTGCGCCTCATTAGTTCACACTGACAACAGGACATTCTCAGGCACTTGAATACAGTAAAGCTAAATTTTATGCAGTGCCTCACAAAATGAAATAGAAACGCCATGTGTTAACTTGTTGTCAATTCTTCTTCCAAAGGTAATGATTTTGCAATAATTTCTTCCTAGTTTAAAGCRTCATCTTTGTACTCCTGTTTTTAGAGCTGCTGTCCATTTTACATATGCCACCAGTATCTTTACATCTTTGTCACAAGCTCCACGCCTCACAGTCACCTGAGCTCCTCTCAGGCAGGAAAATTTTTCATAAAGCCACAAGGGACCTTTAATGCAGTTGATGAGGAGTTCAACAGCATATTTACTGCTTTTAAGTRTTCGAAATCATGGCCTTATTATTACTCCTTTTTTATGCACTGTGAAATTTTAGTGAATTTTAAAAAAAAATCAAATATCCTTTATATCTGTTRAGATTTCTTTCCTTATGCTTGGTGCTCTATTTTTATCTTCTCTTTTGTGTTTCCTCACTGCATCGTGTTTTATTGCACATCAGACACAATAATGGCCATATACCTCATACCTGACTATTTCTATGCCCAAATTTGTTGGAATATTTACTGGAAAGTTTCCAAAATCACAAGGGCAACAAATAATCTTCATCAAACAGAACAGATGGCMGAAACCTTTGTATTCATTATGGCATTGTTGTTTTAGAAATTTACAGGTCCAGATGCTAAGAAAAAATGGAGCTTTGTTCACTGAGACCAATATCTGCTGCTTGTTTCACACTGTGTTAAAATTATGGTAAATATGTCATCTTTTTCTGACCCAGTAACTTGGGTTTATATGTGCAATTGCCTGTGGGCCTCTGTTTCCCTACTTCATTTTAATAAGAAAATTGTGGGCTCAAATGCAATCTCAGAACTGTAGCGGTCAGAAAAATCCCATCCTATTCACTCTGTTCTTAGCTGATGAACTCGTATTGGGTTCATATCCATGAAGCTGGGCTAAGTGCTGAGAACTGAGCAAGAAGTTCTCACCACTCACACTCATCTGCTCAAAGTTGCAGCAGGAAGGTCTCAGCTTCCTCAAGGCAGGATAGATACAACGGCAGAATTGAAAAAGAAATGGAAGAATTTATGATTCCTGGGATCTTGTTTCCACAGATATTTTTAGGAATATGTTTTTTACTTCAGCAAAGTTTCACCTGACAGTCTCTTTTCTACAAAAAACTAGTGTAGCCCAGTACAAGCGTACAAGAATCCCTCCAAAGTTGCTATTGCCCTGTTTTTAAACTGCAGTGTCAAGTACTGATCTACTGTAGACTAGCTTGGAAATCCAATGAAGTCTCTTTCCTTTACCTGCAGACTGAAGATATCGATAGCTGTAGATARACTTACCTGGGAGGAAGATAAATAATTACATGCAATGATAAAGAGCAGAGGAATTGCCTCAAAGGCACGAAAAGATATAGAATAACATGATGATGTCAAGTCAATGCTTTCTAAAAGCAAAGTAGGAAAAGTTGCTCAGTCTACTTGATCCACAATGAATTCACATTCCTTGGAAAGTTGTGCAACACTTGAATTTAGTTCAGACTAGCCTTTCTTTATTTGAATCACACTTCCTACAAATGCTAACCCACATAAACCAGTACTTCACCCACAAAAATAGGGTTGAAGAATGTTACTTGGGTTGGAAAGCCAGAACACAGAGCTGGGAAGTGTCAGAGCCAAAGTTTGCCACTGTCAGTCCGCCSTCATGTGAATGTGTGTGTTATATCTTTAATTGCACAACCCCATACTGGTTTTCCCAAAGCACCTTGCCTCATTGGTAACAAAAGGTTGAAAATTCTTAGTGAATGGCMAAAAAAAGGCTCAGCTATTCAAAAGACACTTCTACTAAAGGAAAGATGAAGACTTTTTGGCCAATAGAACAAAAYTGATTAAAAGGAAGTTATTTTTGCTTTATAGAGGTGAAGCAGGTGAATATTTAAGGTTAGCATTAAAGTGTCTAAATACTGTACATTTTTAACATGGAAGTCAGTTGGAAGTATCCTGTTTCCTTCCACAATTTTTAAAATATTTAGGTATTTAAATGCCAAYAAACTTTAAAAGGATCAAGCTGTTTGACTTCTACTTACATTAATAATAGCTGCCCAGGTGCATTCTTCAGCAGCAGCACAAGTTTTCCTCCATATTGCATTTTCTAATAGAGATTATAATGCACAGTTTGAAACAAATTATAAGACAGCCCAATTGCACAGCTAAATTAGAAAGTAAGCAAATGTTTTTAGTTGTATTTAATTGCTAGTCAGTAGAGCTACTGAAGGAAAAAAAAGTTATGCTAATTTCAGTACTAGGAAGATAGCAACAGAAGGATAAGAATATTGTGGATGATCAGGTAGTTCCAGCATGTGGAGCATATTCGGATAATCATTAAAAACAGGAAACCACCCTGCTCCCACTCAGCCTCAGTCTGCAGTGTTTTTTCTCTGATTATAATTTTTTGTCTTTCCTTATGATTATTCACCAACTGGAAGAGTCTTTAGCTGACCAAAACCAGGAGACGAGAGGCAAGACCTGAGGAAGAATGTCAAGTACTTAGCTCACATACTCCAGAAGAAAAGTTAGATAAATSGAAAGCAATCAGTACCATCACTCAGGACTTTTGACCATGTTCTGAAGACAAAAAAAAAGAAGTAAAGCAGTGGCCTAAAAGTCATCTTCCAAATGCTCAAAGCCATGGTATTCATGATAGATAGAGTAGGAAGCACAAAGGCAGTCACTTTTGTGCATAATGTTTTCTAGGTAAATAAGCAAGTTGAAGGCTGATGAGAATAAACAAAGACAAGATTAATCCACTTTCTATTGTTATWTCCATTCCATAAACTGGTGACTTTAAGCAATTAGATACTATGTCATCCAATAAAGCTCCCTTCTATCTGTAGCTAATCAGCGGTTTAAGCTCCAACATAGACAGGCCTGGTCAAATTGATTCTGAGTGCCTGATATAAAATCTGACTACTTTGCCTGCTATCTACAAAGCAAAACTCCCAAATAAGAAAGTTAGTTTTAAAGGCATTTACCTTACTGTTCCATTGAGCAAACCAGTATGGTGTGAATGCACAAAGTAGATGCAAATGAAAGGAAGAAAAATCTTCAGAGGAAATACAGTCATGTGGTAAGATTCATGCAAATAATTTGAAATATAGAGTGTATAAGACTCATTGGGTTGCTTGCACTTTAAAACTCTCTCAGAGAAACACAGAAACATTTTCCCTGCATGTAACTCCATTACTTATTTTGTGTCCAGTTATGGAGTTATTGCAGGTTTTAACAAATAGCTATTTTATGCTTTAAATTGAAATATCTGGGCAAACTTTTTTTTTTTTGTGCAATTGATAGGCATCTAATCTGCAAGAAAACAATTTTATTTCTGCCTTTCCAGTCTCACTCTAGGACTTCTTATGTGCGTGTGTTTAAGTAAGTCTCAGTTTTTGTGAATTTCTACCTGACCTGTTGGTTTGACTTTATTTTTCCTGAAAAAATTTTCACCTGCTTTATTTATTCTGTGGAGTTTTTTTGTCAAAAGCAGCATAGCTAGCTTCAGTTTTATTTTGATAAATTGCTAAATAAGCATAGGTTTGAACTACAAATTCAATTACAGAAGGTAGGATGAAAAACAGAGCACTTAACAAAGCAATTACAGAAACAGATTATTAAAACAGAAAAGAAACTTGACCTAGGTATGTCATGTTTTTACTGAAGCTTGAAGTTTGAAGCAGCTGAGCTTTGATCCTGCAAAGGCATCTCAGAGGCTTGCTTTAGCTCACTAAAATCAAGGGGGCTCTTTGCAATGCAAAAGAGCAAGCAGGTGCATCCATCTTTGTAGTACCAGAGCATAAATGTGCCAGTAATGAAAAGTGTGCATGAAAGCCCAGTCTCACTGTTTAACAGTTTTTAGAGAAAGTAATGGAAATTATGTTAATCTGAACTCCACATTGTTCTTGATTTGCATTGTATTTGCTAAAGATAAAAAAAAGACTGGGTCTGAAGAAGAAAAAAAAGAATAGGGTACTAAAGAGAATGAATATGATACTAAAGAGACAATCACCTTCATGATGTGCTTCCACACAAGAATCRCTCACCACAATATGGCTTTTGATTTTTTTCTTTTTTTGAACCATTGTCATTACAGAAAAATTCATGCAAAACTAATTTAAGTCAGGCAAACCATTTACTCTTGCAAACTTTGGATCACTGAGGAAAAATTAACAGATCCAAGAAAAGGAGCGTGTTATATTGTTAAGAACTTTGGTAAAAAYAGGGCAATGGTTGTCACAGGTTTGATTCTGACCATGCTTAGTCTCTGCAGTGATATTATCCATCTGATCAATTCTCAGCAGCTTAATGGCACCAGATGGCTTAGTAGATGAGACAAAAGATTTTCTCACTCAAGTCTGTGGGAAAACACACACTTATGCTGGTGAAATTAGGCTKTGTTCTGGTTTTTAACTTTTTCTTCACTTCTGGCCCAAGTAAAAAGAGATAATCTTGGTTTATGAAGACAATGAGACTCAGGTGTTGTGATTACAAAGAGGTCCAAACCGGCATTTCATGCCTCTGCCAAACACTTCAGGTGGTTGATTTACAGCTTAACAGGACACCATGAATACTGGTGAGTCTAAAGCTATGAAGAGATTATCTATAATCTAACAGATTATCTATTAACTAACCATRACAGATTACCTATAAACACCAGAAGAGATTATCTGTTACTAACAAACTACATTTTTTAAAATGTATTTCATTATTTTATTTAAAACCAAGCATTCTGTCTCTAAATGAGTTGGTAGACACAGAGAAATGCTGTTTATTGGTGGAATTGCAAACCTGACTCATAGAGATGTTTACTGCTAGTTCTTGTAACTGATGTTTTCATTATTTTGCAATTTTAAAAGTGAGTTGATGATTCTTAAAAATATTTTAAAGTAAATGTAAAGTGGTTTATATATTCATTTGATTTATTTCACTATTCTTTTTTCCATGCTCTGCTACCAGATGAAAATTAGTTACCAATTCAGTTCTTTGCCCAAAAGATTGGGCAAAGAACCCTTTGGTGTGGGATTTTTTTGATGGCTTGGTTTTTGTTTTAATTGTGGCTAATCTCCCTTACCCATTTTATTCCTATATTTGWATTTGGATTCTTCTATAAGGCAATAGTGTCTTCTTTGGTAGTGCAGTAGTGTCAGTAGGACAACTGCACAGGTTCTTTTTCAGTTTTCATAGTGGTTGGATATTCTAATTCCTGTGCAGAGAAAATAAAAAAACATTTTTGCAGTGAAACTATTTTGATTAGCTAAATGTTCAATTCTAATTCTACACTAGCTATGACATTCTTTTGATGGCATAAATCACCCCTATGTGAAGGACACACCAACAAAAAGACAAAAATGAGCTGGTTAGAACTGCCCATTTACAACATTAAGGACATTTCRCTTCAGAGAAAAATTCTATACAAATGGATTACATATTTTATAATTCTCTGGAAAAGAAGCCTTCTGCATAGAAAATCTATGCTACATCACTTAATTTTCTTAAGTGGATGAGGGGGAAATGCAGCAAAAAAGTCACTTATCTTCTGCTAGTTCAACTATTGCCAACTCATGTGTGTCAGTTTTAGGAATAATAACTGGAAAGAGTGAGCAGGGAATAGCTCCAAGGTATATAGTTTGCCCTAATACATACAGATGGAAATTCTAGGGCCAACACAGGTCAGGCTTGTATGATCTAGCACTGCAGAAATACAGTGAAAATATAARGTTGCTATATATTCCCAAGACAAGAGTTCTCAAATGGTAAAATATTTTTACCCTAAATTTCAGCTTGTCTTCACTCTTTGTGTATTCTTTCCCTCTAAGCACTTGTAACCTTGGATACTTGCCAGCCTGCTAGTAAAAMTCCTGATCATGCAATCCTTTTCCAAACAAATCTGTTGTTGATTTTTAKTAAGCCTGTTCTGCTCTCTCATATTTACCTACACATTGCTACAGTGTCTCCAAAGGACACAGGATACAGACATATATGCTGGGGAAAATATAACTCTCGATTTGGGAATTGATCATGAACTTTTCAATCAAGCAGAACTTACAGAAGAAAAATAACTTTTTCTTTTTTTTTTTTTTTAATCTATTGGCCAAGCTACTATGTTATTGTCCCACATTACAGCTGTTGAAGGTAATGATCACTTTTTTTAGATTGAGGTACCAAAAGTTTTGTACTCACGTGTAGGTGTGAGGAATCATGTGCATGTGCCTTTTTCAAACCAAAAATAGGGCACTTGAATCCAAATTGCTTCAGTACAATATTCTCTAAATAACTACCCAAGATGATCATTATCTTAAAATTATTCCTGGGAAATGCTTTTGCATGTGCTTAACTCTTTACACGTGAGTAACAGCTCAGTAGAATTATCAACACACATTAATGAAAATGACTTTTATAGCTCCTTTAGAAAGTTAGTACAATAAGGAATACCAACATCCTTAGAGTATTTTGAGTTTTGGAGAAACACATAGTGATTCTAGTTTAGTACAAGATGTTTGGCTTATATTGAAAATTATATTAAAATTAATCTTGTGTCTTGAAGTAGGTAAATTAAGGAAGTATAAACTGCCCTTTTKGTGAGTGGAATAGATTTATATCATAGCTAGTTAGACAAGAGCATAAGAAATAGTTCAAGAAAAATTATGTTGTCAACTAAGATGAATAGCAAAAAATCACTTCTAGGAAAAAAAAATCACAGGATCAGATTAAATTGAGACAATGAAAAAGAAACAGAAAACTGACAAAAAGAAAAAGTCAAATTAAGATAACCTATGGATAACAAGCATGCAAAAAAACCCCTGAGATACAGTGAATGCCATTTCATCTGGAAAGATAAAGGAAGTTATCTGATGTTTTAAAAGTAACAGAGAAGAACTTGTGGTGGAAATGACTTCCTCAAATCTTTTGATGAACAAAGTGGATTGACTGTCAATCAGCTTAACAACGCAGGAAKAGAAACTACTTGAGGCTGAAGCAGCAGATTTGTATTATAAAAAGACTAGACATTCGCTTTAATAATTTTTTTAATGACTTAATTTTATATATGAGTTGAATTTACAATCAGCAAAAGGAGATAAAATGTTAAATAGTTGTGAAACATTTTAGTTCTAAAGACAATTATGTAGTATTTTGTACCTYTTTGTAATAGAACACCAGTACATTTTAATCCATTTTTCAATACTATTTAGATACTTACCGGAATTTTTGTGCATATGTGATCCAAGACAGAAATTATCAACAAGCAGCAATTTAATGTAGGAAGGCTTTGAGGCCTCAAGAGACTAGCTCTGTTCTAGAAAGTATCATGCTGCCTAATTCCCATGAGGAAAACTTACCTAGTGTAAACATCAGTAACAAATAGGCTTTCTTGAATGAAGTTGGAGAAAGCTTAAAAAGGCTTTCAAGATTTGCAAAATTCTTTCCCAAAGAGAAGAGGGCTTTCCTGTCAGAACAGAAGCAACTAGGTACCTTGTAATTTGGAACCAAAATGGCCATGCTGGTTGTATATATGAGTTGGCAGACAAGGGAGACAAGTTTGTACTAACCCAGACAGGAACTTGGAAAATCCCCTTCCATTATTAAGCATCATATATTTTACCTCATGTCCATATCATCCAAATACTTTGTTTGTGTTCAGTGTTAAGGTCATGAGTAATTCTGCTTAGTTTAAGTGTGAACATTCAGGAGGTTCAAATGGAAAAAACAATAATTCCCAAGTCTAAATTCAAAGTAGCATCCAAGCTTCGTGAGTGAAGCTTCTGTTTTGAGGATGAGTGTTTTAAGGCAACTATAGCTATTCTGGCTTTATGCCTCCTCAGCACRGGAAGAATTTACTTCTTATCTTTTCAATTAGGTCCAGGTCAAACATTATATTTACTGAGGACCTACAATTGAGTATATTTGCAGGATTCCTCTAGAACACTCTTTCTTGGGTGTGTGTTGTAACACAAAGTTCTGCACTGGTGAGATGTGGAAAAAACACAAGCCTTTCGGCCTCCATTTCTTTCATATTCTTGGCTGACAAAATGCAACAGGGGAAAAAATAGAAGATGTTTCACCAGCATCTTTCCACAATGAGTTTGKTGGTTTGTTGGCTAGGTCACTCTTCTGAAAATACTTGCTCTTACTTGGATTTGATRTTCTTGAAGGTCTTTYCCAACCTTAACAATTCTGAGYGCTGTACTCTACAATCAAATATCCTTCTCATCCGAGGAAGGGAYGGCCACTTAACACCTTATTTGGTAGCCAAGGTCTGGGGCTGGGCTTCAGGACCCATATTCCCATTTAAGAGACATGACACCTACCACCTGAAGATGCCTACTTGCAAACAAAATTGAGTTGTACACTGACCCTGCTCTGGACTGGTTTAAGGATCAAATTATTTCAGCTGCTGCTAAGTGCAAATCCCTCTTGTACACATCTAGRTGTCCCATTTGTTCAAGGGAACAGAGGCACCTGATTTTATATTGCAAACCCAACTCCAAGTGCTCCCCTTCTCAGCAGCACAGTGCACTCCTCAGCACAAACATTACACTTGGCTCCAAGTGTGGACGTATTAGGCATTGCAGCATTAAACTGTATCTGCCTGAACCCTTTCCTAGTTCTTAAGACAAGTGACTCTGAGCACTGTATTCTCGCATTCTTCAATTTCCTTTCATTAGAAAAAAGCTACAAAATTGCCACAAGATTTGGATTATAAGAAAAAGCAGAAAAGCCAGAAAAAAGTGGCCATATACTGCCTGCATAAATGACTAGAAGATGCATATGAGTTCAGAGCAGAGGAAATTATTCCTAACACCTGGGAAGGATGTATTTCAAAGAGTATTTAGGATGATTTCACTTTGGAGATTAATGTTAAAAGGGAAGTGAGTGGTTGCAGGATGGAAAGATGATTTGTGAGTGTTATCTGGGATGGAATCTTTCAGTTTGGGAAAGAATTGTAGATGCCGGGGCAATCTTAGGGCTATTTTGCACTCAGATATCMTACTTGTAATTTGATGGAGAAAAGATGATAGAAAAATGGTAAGGAAATTATTTAACTCAGGAGCAATGCAATTATTGAGACATAATTCATACAAACAGCATCCCTGTTATGGGCTATAAATGCCTTTTGGCTTCTACTTGTGAAGTATAAATGCATTTTATAACSCTCCCTCCTCACCTGTGTTCTGAGAGGACATATCCTGTAGAAAAGCTCTTCTTTAAAAGGATTAAGGGGACAGTACCTTTACTGTGGTAGTCACACTGCAAAAGGAGAAAGAGAAGACAATGCTTGCCTCTGTGGCAACCAAGACAGCATCCACTCAAGTTCTAACACCTCAGAGACTAAGTGCAGAGTTAGTTGTCTACTCAAAAAGATAATAAATAATGCAATTAGATTCAAAGATTTCAGATTATTCATTCAGAGTATTCAGCAAGTACTGAGAAAACAGAAATCAGCCTGGAGAGACAGAAGACCAYGCTGGAAAATATTTGCTCTATAGAATATTCGTAAAGTACACTGGAAAGAAAGGGAATAAAATGAGGATCAGCAATAAGAACATTGACTTAGTGTGTGGACATAGAAATACTCTGTGTTTTTCTTACCTAGGTGTTCCATCTCTTCCCACAATTGCACTGGATTGCCATGAGGCAGTGCTTGCAGATTGTTCAGATAATCCAACATTAAAAATCCAGTGATGCCTTAACTTGCAAGAGAAAATTTTCAGTTCCTCCTTCTCCATTGCCTTTATTGACGTGGTAAAGCCATGTGGTTCCTTCAGATGAGCTTATACCATGTTTTCTTTTATGCTGCTAAAGCCCTCCTCTGCTCTCTTAGGTTTTTAACCAGGCTCCTCATCATTCTGCTCTGCTCATATAAAATACAGCTGCCAAAATAGTCATATCAGTTGATACGACAGGCTTGCTTCTGTTCTGAAATTCTTTCTCCTTCTCCTATTTCCTAATACATCAGAGTCAGCCTTTATGTTTTTGCCATTGTGCTCACCTTGGAACCYGTCCATCTTTACATCATTTAGCTGCTGTGGTAGCAAACACCTTTCAMGTTCCCTCTAGGTTGCCCTTTAGTGCTACAATAGGCTCCTCCAGTYGATCTTGCCATTAACAACTAAGGAAAGAACAAACACCCAAAAAAGAAGAGAGCATGCTTGTATGAATTCACTAGCAGATAGGATGGCTGATATAGATCAGATACTTTAAGTTTTCTAAAACCATTGAGACCTGCATACTTAAATGCATGATCTTCCTTGCTCTATTTTTGTCTTATCATTCTTCTCTWCTTTTGCTGCCATCATTTACTGTGACTTGGCTCAGGCAAAATATTTCTTGCAGCAAGTTTTCCACCTGCAAGAGAATGTTCATAATGCAAACACAATGAAATTTTTGTTTTGATGGAGCGCCCCAGGAGCCTGACAAAAGATATTATTATAATATTTTAGATACTACAAGTAAGTGTTACATGAATCATTTAAACTACATCTTTATAAAGGAACAGGTTCTGTGGTCATATAATTTTGCAAAATATTAAAGAAGTTTGAGCTACCTGATGACCCAAATCAACTCAGTTTGAGGTAGGCTCAGTCCATCATCTATTAAGCAAGACATCACTCCTAACACAAAAGTGCAAATCAAATTCCACTGAATAATAAAGTGTATTGTATACAAAAAAAAGTTCTTGAGATTTTCAGTTTGAGCAAAAGTGACAATTTTTCTCATTATATATATCATAGTTTAGAGCCATCAGGAAATAACAACTTCCTTTTTAGTCTTAACTTTACTATTTTCCACACATTTTATAGTACAGCTACCATTTACATGTATTTAAGTGTTTCTCAGACAATGTAATACACTCTAACACTATCTTTTCTATTTGAAGTAGCGGAAATTTTAAAATAGTCTTTAAAACAACAGCAAAAAAAAAATTAAAGCCGAAAACCCAGCTTTGCAGACGTAAGAACCTAACATCAAATTATTCCATTYAGGATCTCTGGAAGCATTGAGCAAGCTCACTCAGTCCCCAAGCTCACATTTGCAGGAGGAAATTCAAAAACAGCTGAACAAATGCATATGTTAAGCAACCTGACCTTGACTCTGTGCTCTGTACATGATGCTAGTGATGTCTTTGTGAGCTGTTGTTTCAGCTGAGCTAATGAGTACAATTCCTAGACAAGATCAGACCGAGAGCTCAGGAGAATGCAGGTGACTCAGAGCTAATGCGATATCAGATGGAGCAAAAAAAAGAGCAAAGACACACACTCACTTTTGATTTCTCTGAGGGGGTAAACAGAAACACTGAAAAAAAGTCTATTGGAAGAGAGGGAGTGGGAAAAGATGCCTTTGGTAAGTGTAGGGAGTTAAGAGGTTTTGTGCTGCAATTCATTTTCAATATTTTGTGTAAAAGAACTGCTGAGAGCATCCTCAAGAGTCTCTCTCTGGGAAATCTCACTGTAGCAAGTAGCTGCTAATTCCATTTTAAATTAGTATGTGTTTCTGAAGTACAACTTTGGCCTTTTAAGAACACATCTACTGAACGCTTTAAGCCAAGTGTTCTTCAGCTGCTTGAAGGTAAGGGTGTGCAGCATTCTGGTTATCCCCTGGAGCTGTTCTCCAAGGCCTGCTCTGTGTTTGGTGCAAGGCTTGTTTTATCCTTAGCGCACCAGACAGTTTTAGTGCAAGATACAACACTCAGCTGAAATCCTTACCCCACACTCCAGCAAGTTGGGAATATTCAAAAGCCTTTGACCCAGCTTTGAAAGAGAATTTGGCATRCTGCAGAGAAAATCAGAGGCTAATCAAGAGGAGTTTTACTGAGAAAGTCAATGATAGAGAATGCACTAAGAGAAATCTTTTAGTGCATGAACCAGGTAAAAATCAATTTTTTTTCCACTTTTTTTACCATTAAAAAARCAAGAAACTCTTCTACTTAGGTCTGAAAATACCCAAACTGCAACTGAAATATTTAATGGRTTTGAAACAACTAGAAAAGGATAAAAAAGGCTGTGAGAACAAAATAAGAAACCTGATGTTTTGCATGTTTGGTTCTTTACCCTTAAGGTGAGACTGGAGAGGTGTGACAAATACATGGGAAAGTTGGACAGCAGTAGTTCAAAAAAGAATCAAAAAAGAATAAACTTATTGTGCCTTTTTGATATTCTAATTGCATTTCTTCCTTCTGTTTCTTCAAATCACATCTGACACTTATATAGTTAGATTAATCTGATAGATTGCAAATGTATTCCAGGATTGTAAATGCATTTGCCACATTAAAAATATGATCATATTGGTCAAAAATATCTGCATCTTGTCCTTCCAAGGCGTTCAATTTTTTTTACCAGTAAGTTGTAAAGTTTGCGCTCTTACTTTGCTCCAAACATTATTTAACATACTTGCTACATGGTTAGATCTGTCCTTTTCACTTGCCATGCCCAGTAGSTCTGATGTCCTTAGCATTCAATAATATGAAATAGTATTTTTKGCATTCCCTGTGTTATTTTCTGGGAATTTAAGACCTGTCACACTGACAAATGTTTAATTCTCTTCAAGCCTGACAGAAGAGACTATGATTCTGTCCTGAAAAGGCTGGTTTTCTTCATCACAGTAAAACATTRCATTTTTGCATGTTACTGATACCATTTTAAATTACAAAGATTATAATTTCAAATAATAAATAAAATAAATAAGTAAAMAATTACACAGCAAACTTTATTCCATATTTTCTGATTATTTTATTTTATTATTTTCTAATTATTTTATTGTGTTATTTTCTTTACCACAACACTTCCATAAACCATTTTTGGATCTGTGTTTATTGTGGACAGATTTTATTTTCTTTTGGGTTTTTTTTTTGTTTGTTTGATTCATTTCATGTTTGTAATGGCATGATGGACTTTATATCCCGAGCTGCTGCTTGYAGTTTTCAAATGAAATGCTCTTCACAGTCTGCAACATCCTAGGTAGTGACACTGCCCTTTAGATTTTTATTTTAAAAGAAGGTAGAGAAGACATGTACAGATAAGAGTTCTGTTTTGCACCCTGTTTATAACAGTTCAGGATCTAGAGTTCAGCTTATTCTATAGTCAAGGTATAGAATGTTTCTGATGCCATTGCATTTTATATTACTATATATTCTCATATACATATTCAATATKTATATGAGAATACATATATGCAAACTCCACAGAGCAGGATTAAATGTAGATATGAAAGAGTACTAATCCCCTGGTTTTGTTGTCTTGTTACATATTTTGTGTGAAAGCATTAGAATTTTCTCCATGCAAAATAAAATTATYTTTATAACCAGAAAAACCTCTCCTATCTTATGCTGACAAATAAATCAGGTGGGAAGTTCCATTTGCTTAGCTGCATCAAATATTTAAAGAAGTTGAAGAGCTTTGTCCACAYACCCCAATCCAAAGTAACAATGCATGAAGTAAGACAAATAACAATAAGAAAGTGTTTTTAGAAAAAGACCATTAACCTCTTTCTGTTGAACTATGTTTGAAATTTTTGAAAGTATTTGTTGGCAATTGCTTGTTGCTTCAAAGTAGCAGTACTTGTTCATCACAAGTGCTACTCTGCAATTTCTCTGAGCAATTCACCAACCATTAGAGAGCATTTGGTACCTCTGTAGCCTTTTTCTTGTTACTACTGCTTGAGAGGTTTGCTTCATGTTCTGTCTGGGGTACCCAGATCCAGCAGCTGTGTGGGCCAGCCCTGTGCTTCAGGAACTCATCACCTACAAAACAAATCTTGTCCGTTGCCTACGAGTGCATTCACCAGCTCAATCAGAAACAGAAGGTTAAGGTTTTTTTCCAGTCTCCAGGACCTGCATGCTAAGCCTGAAGACAATGAGTTCTGTGCTGATTTGTGGGGGCTTTATACCATTAAATTGTGGTAAATATATTTTACCTGGAAGACACTCTTTACTCATCTTCCTGTGGAGCTGGCAGGTACAATCAGCAGAGGTAGACTATTATTGTTCTCTACTGATTTTGAGAGTAATTTGGGTGCTAATAACATTTAAGAGACATGAGGAGGACTTCACATTTGKTGCTCAATACATTTCAGTCAGGGTAGTTATTGGATACAGGGCTATAAAAAGTAAAGATTTTTGTATGATAAAATAGCTGGGCAAAAACATCAGAGCTWGGTAATAGCAAAAGAATGTTAATCATTCATCACACTCTGCAATCCTATCTATATTCTCTCAGAAGATATAAATACTAAACAATTAAGGCCCACAATTTCTCAGCAAGTTGACTCTTATTATTTCTGTTTTAAAGAAAAACTGCAGGGCACAAAACTGAAACACTTTAGTTAAGGTCATAGAGTAAGTCTGCTGAAGATGTGCAAATACATTCAAACTCTGCTGATTTTTATTTTTTTTTAACTGAAGAACAGTTTTTTTCTGCAACATTTCTCTCACTCATTAAACATCTCTTGCATAGTTTAAATTAAGAGCATCATTAAGAAGTGAAGTTAATTACCTTCTCTCCTTTTAAAAACTATTTGCTGATTTCTATATTGAAAAGATTCACGCAGGTTTTCTCATGTGTTTATAATGGTAAAATATCTAAACACAAATATGAAAATAATCATGCTGCTTTGCCATGTTTTCATGGTATAAACAGCCAATAACACCCACAGCAACTTTATTAAGACAAAGATTAGCAAATATAGGAGTTTAATTGGATTCTGTTTTCAAACATATCAAAGCCCTAAAAGACTTRTATTTACACTCTATTTCTTCTTTATAGGCAAACCTGATGGTATGAAAATTAGGTCAGTGTTTGAACCAACAAAATTTCTGCATTTTTCTAGTGAAATGGGAGGGTAGTTTTTCACAGTATGTTATGAAAGAATTTCTAAAATCTCATTTTCAAAAGCATGTAAAGGCATGGAGAGGACAGAATTTGAAAGTAGGAATGTTAACAGCTTAATATAATACCCAGAATCTTTAGTAAACTCCCTCTGGTGTATTATTTGAATTTTCAGGTCCTTATAATAAAGTAAAACATTTAACCTACAGGCACTCATGGAAATATTTCATATAGAGCCTAGAGAGTCAAAGTCTCATTGAAGAGGACTTAGGCAACAGCTTCATGTTTCTAAGTTCACATGTTAAGGCACCTGTGGGACATTCCACCCTCTCAGCTGCCGTGTAGGCTTTCTGTCTCTGGAGACCTCTTCATCCAAAGGGTTGGTGAAGTCTCCAGCATGAAAATCCAGACTGGCTGCTTGGCTCTGAGGAAGCCACAGACCTTTCTGCTGTGACTGAGCTAGCAAAAGCCTGGGGACATGCCATTACCCTCCTAGGACTCTCAAATCAAAATGTGCTCTCCCTATAGCATGTCTCACCCCCTCAGGGTTTTTGGAGCATGACTGAACTCCACATAAGTCAGCATGGAGAGAGAGGAAGGATATCTAATTGACATGTAGCTGAAAGCACTGACTTGTGATGTCACAAGATGTCCTTAAAATGTGTTTTGTTTCATTTTAAAACAGATATTTGCCCATTCTGCAATCTGTCACATGAAGCTGCTGTATTCTAGGATGCATCACAGATGGAAGATTTTGTCTCCACAGCCACAATGTTCTGGTGAGAATCACATTCTGTTACAGTAAAGTATTTAAGTCTCACCTGTGATGCACAAAGACCCTTATTTTTGAATTCCTCCTTACAGCTTAGTTGTTRGATTTCTTTCCTGGAAGATAAGAACACAAATCAAACACAGAAGATATTTATTTATTCTCCCATTTTCTAGAATGGCATTTAAGACATGTTCCTTACATTCCCCACCTGCCAATCCAGAAAGATTCTACTCCTTCATCCACATGAATTCAAAAGAGGATTAATAACTACATCCCTAGAGGAAATAAGAAATAASCATCTAGTCTCCCTAAAAGACAGCTATTTTGTGAATTACTTACTTAGTAGTCTCTCTCCTTAAATATGAAAATAGATTAAACACCCAATTTAGAAAATTTGCCTAACTTTTAGAAGATTGAAGTCCCAATTAAAATGTCTAGGTTAATTTTGAAAACAGTGATGGATTTCTGTCACATATGGMTGTCAGGTGATTTTTAAAAGTGGGACCATATTCCTTCCACAAATAGGATGTGTTTCACCAAGCTTACTGTTTTCACTTGGGACTTTGTAGAATTCTGCAACATCTAGCTCGAGCTTAAATTACACTTTTTCTCAAAACCATTAGTATGTACTAAATCAGGAATTGAATGTGGCCATCATCATTAGACTCACATAGTGAGAGTTAACAGGTTTTKTGTGTGTAAAAGAGTTAATTTCTTTAAGATTCTTTATATTTATTGAATGGCTAGTCCAAAATTAGGTGATTTATTTATACTCCATGTAAAGCAGTTATAAAATACTCTGTAAGAAGCTTTAAAAAGCTAATTTTATATATAAGTCTTTGCAGAGAAATGGAAACACTTGCTGACACTTAATATTTAATCTTCTTATTGTCRCAACACCTTTTTTTAGCTCTTTTTTCTTTAGCTCCCAGAGAATGGATTCTGAAAGAAAATAGAAATAAGAGTCTTCATTAATCCCTATTCTTATAACTAATTTTATGAGCTTACTAAGAGCATATTAAAATTATAATACAGAAAAAATTATCTTTGATCAATGGTGTAATTCATATGTCATTAAAAAGATAGTTCTGAATTGATAATCATATTTTGGGGAAATAATCTGAAGTATCTGAGAGAAGAAAACTGAAGAAGGAATTTGAGGTAACTTTTGCCTCAGACACAATGGCACAACTAAAAACTTTTCAACTTTCTTAAAAACAACCTTTGTTAACGAATTTTAATAGCAATGTGCTACAATGGCATAACTMCACTGATAATGCAGTAAGAAAAAAGAAGGTAACATGGGACAGAACTACATAAATACTTTTGTTTTCTTTTTTCTAATGTGTAACTGTTGTAGTCTATTTCTTCTTATTGATTTCTTTGGGTTTAGATTTCTTTGGGCCAGCTAAAAAAGCATTTGAAATATCTCTGAGAGTAATGAATASATTAACAGAGACTGCTAATTCTTCTCTACTACCAAGCCTCTAAATGTACGGTATATAAAGGCAGACAAAATGTAATCACAATAACAGCTATACTGCATRTCACCTTGGGGTGTATTTGCCTAGTCTGCTCTTCCTCGGTGCCCATCAGTGTTATCCCTCTTCATATCACCTTGCTGCTAAAAACTGCTTTTTCCAGGCTTTGAAGTCATACTAGAATAGAAACTGTATTTTCTCAACTTAAAAAACTTGGTGTCRATAAAAGAAAGTGCATGACAAGCTTTCAAGCAGGAAATCCTTTACACACAAGGTCCATGCAGTGCATTACTATTACCTGTACGTGCCTCCTGTGAGCAAAGTTCTGACCCCATTGCCCTTTGGTGTAAAGCAGCAGGAGTGCTAATGCGTTGTGATTCAAAAGGACTGCCACAATGTCTATGTAAAACAGCTCTACAGTGCTGTGTAAGATCTTTGCTGCACAGTGGATCTGACCATACTCAAGAAGTGAGCCAGCTTTGCTCCGTGTTGCTTTGCAGGGCATCAGTGCAGCCAGCCCCCCCCAAAAGCCACGCTGAAATGTTGGATACATCAGCTCAGGTAAATTACAGCTGGTGCTCCCATGATATCCAAACTGAAATTACTTATTTTGGTCTCATCTGGAAAGCAAACACATTGAGGCTATGATCTGGTGATCTGGACCTACCAGAAATGCAAATCAGAGTTTCTTCTGCAATTACTACAACCTACTATGTGCGCTTGCCATGACACTGAGATTAGGAAGTAATCTGATAGATCACTTTTTGATTTTTGCTTTCCAGTCTGCTGAATCTCATCTGCGCTGATTTGCAAGCCCAAAGCTGTCACAGACCCCAATTACTCACTTAACAGAGGATTCAGTCAGTACAAGAGAAACAGTTACACGATATTAGTTACATGATAATTTCTGTACCTACTTTCAGAATGCTGTAYAAAGAAGGTGAGTCTCTCTAACTCCATTTTTTGTTTGAGGAAACTAAATCAAGGCATAAGATCTGACTTGCCAGTGTCCCCCTCAACTCTTTCAACAATTCAAGCAGACCAGGTAAAATGTCATCAGCACTCAAATTTATAATAAGTTGCTCTCACTTCTAATTTCTGTCAGAAGTGCCATCACAGCTTCTCTTTTATGGCAGTCTGAAGTATAGTTGTATATGTAAAGGAATTAAATTATACTTTARAAGTGTAAAGAAGTTTACAGTGAAATAAACCTGTTCCTTTTGGCGTAGAGGGAGATTTTATTTATGTAATAAAAACCTTTATAGCAAAATTAAATACAAGACTAGTAATTATGCTTTCCGCAATCTCTTAAAAAAACAGGTTTGTTTACAGGTAACATATCTGGCTATACCAGGATTTCCAAAGCCAGGCAATTGCTGCAACACTCAGCAATCCTTTGGGAGCAATGCTGAAAACTGATACCTTGATTAAGTAGTGAGATTGACAATCTGAGGAAAAAACTGTGAAAGAGACTGGAATGTGAATGGGAACTCCACGTGCATTTGGGAAGACTTGCTGCAGATCAGACAGCTTTGATGGTTCAGGATGAAGTTTTAGTCCAAGAACAGATTCTAGATCTGAGAGCTCTGCAAGGATCCTAACTTTTTTTTTCTTTAATAACAGAATAAGAGACACTTTTTAGTTATTTATAGCATAAGTAGCTCTGAAACCTTTTTTTAGTATACTTTTTGAGTATACTTTAGTATATCTTTCCCCAGAATAAAGGTTTCATGTATTTTTTGCACAAAATCAACATATTCTTCATATTTCTTCATATTTTAGGACAAGGACAGTGCTGGCAAACCACAGTCATTGCTTTCTTCACCAAATGTGCAGACAGCAATGTGTATACATTATCTACATTATCGGGGAAGAGGAAGAAGTTTTTGTTTCACTAGTGCTCTCACTGGTAGAGATGTCAACAGAGGATAAGAGTGTAAAATGTAAAATTCATATATCATTTTAGGAGAAAAGCAAAAAAAAAAAAAACCAAAACCACMATTTGCAGAAAATACTTCACCACGCATGCTAACTAACATAGACCTACCATGCAGTAAAACAGGACAGGAGCATCCAATCAGTGGCAAATTTCTCCAAATTAGAGCAGTTATTCTGTAACAGTAATAGAGCTAGAGATATTCAGACCATATCATTCCATACCTCTGATGAGTTCCAAATCACAGAGAGCATCACTCAAATATTTTTCTACTCTGGGTCTATGCAATTGCTAAACCAGTTCCTAATGATGCATTGCAGCCAAGTGTATCCAGCTCAACTTCTGCTCCTGACACAAAATAGTCTGCAGTCATGGTTCAGACCCATGTGTCATCAAAAGAAGAAAAAAAAATCAGAAAAGATAGAAAACAGCATTTGTTCAAGACTATTTCAAACCTTCCACATTAAGGGCTCTCTGCCTTGAGAGAACAAGCAGCAAGTTCTTTATGCTCTATTGGAAATAGCAGTGAAACTCAGGACCTGCTTTCCTTCAATCTCCTAGCAGGAATTTTTGCAATCMGTACTGTATTTTTTGCACCTTAGTTTTTAGAGCACATTACTTTTCAAGCTTTGCAGTACTGCTGTGATTTCTAGACATGTATCTCCTTGGGAAAATGGAATCTCTGTGGATTCACAGTGCTGAAGAACCCAGGAACCTCAGGCTTCCTGGATTCAGGTTTGCCACGAAATTKAATCAAAACCAATGGTGAGAACATTTCGAATAATTTTCTTGTGGGATTTTGTGTGTGTGTGTGAATTCATATATATGTATGCAAACATGCAGGAAAGATACTAAGAGGCAGAAATTACATTGATTATTTCCTTTCTTTACCATCCTTCAATGTTATAGGGTTCCAGGAGTGAGRTGCACTGAAGTCTGGCAATTCTCATCCATGTTTGCTGCTCCTCAGCAGCTGTCTAAGCCAGAGCAGGTCACAGCATAGGTGTATTTCCTGCCGTGTTTAGCTGTTCAGATCTATGCTCTGTAGTGTGTCTGGGAAGTTGAACAAGCTAGGATTAGAGATGCTGTTCAGCTGTTTGATTGCAATAATGCTACTTCCCTCATCACAGACATTTTGATTGGAAATCTGCAGCGAGAGTCACAAAGGACAATGTTGATGTAATTAGGATGCTAAAATGACAGTGACAGCATGTTAGTTGAGCTGTGGGAATGACATCCAAATAGTGGGTTTCATACTCTGTATTTACCACCAAAATACACCTTCAGATTGTGACGCACGATAGCAAACATCTGCCGCCCTTATTACAGAGAAAGTGGAGCAACAACAAGGAGGTTATTTAGGGAGTAATAACAGYTTTCAAAGCAAAAGGCAAAGTGCTGATCAGTGAAGACCAGCAAAGTCCATATTTGTGCTTCACCTATCTTTTTTGCCCTTAGAAAAACATCTATCCATGTCTCTATTCCAAGCAGCTCTTTGGAATTATTCTCCTTAGGAGACTTTTCCATTACAGTTAAAAGGAAGAGAGCTAAGAATYGCCTTCCTTGTATCATTTATTTATTAAGCTTCCCTTGCTTTGCTTTGTCARAGTGATTTTCTTCCCTGGCAGCTACAGAAGGAGTTACTTTAGTGTGTTGTCCTCAGTTTGATAATAGTTATACTCTATATCATTCTGTGGTTTTGTTTATTATGCTGCTTTTTGTGGCATCACCATTTGACCAGTTTGGTGTAYAGATATCTTTATAGCTTAGTGGTCATATTTATACTGTGGCAAATCAAAAGGGAAACTTTGAGAACAATGATTCCCAATTACATACACAAATCAAAAGCTTACAAATGTATATACAGGCATATGAAAAGTGAGATCCAGTATGGAACCTCACTAAAGAACAGGACCTGGTAGATGTTGGACCAGATGCAGGCTCTGGATCAGGTATGTTGAGAAACATGGGAAAAAAGCAGCTTGGTTCAGAGCGTCATCACTGGTCACAGTGCTGYCACCTGCAGCCAGTCTCCCAGAAGATCTGAGAAGCAGGACAGTGAGGAAACAGGGTTTGGGAACAGACAGAGCTGGACACAGACAGARCATAATGCCTCTTATTTCAATGAGGTATTTGTGATGCCTTGAATTTTACCTATCATATTTTTTAGATTCTGTACTACCTTAGTGTGTGACTCTGAAATTCATATAAAGTGTTAGCAAGTTCTCTTCACAGTTTAGTTAGACAGAACAATCATTTTCCAGCTTGAGAACCRGGGACACTATTGSAGCTTTAGGCTCAAGAAGTGTAAGCAATGGTCAGTGGAGGAGAGCAATCTGGGAGAATCGGATTTCATAACCTGAAGCTGTAATTGGACAATTGACCCCAATATGTAAGTGCACCTAAACTTATAAAAGTGTGAAAATTCATGACAGGTTGTGCATCTTGCATCMATCTTGGGTCCAAGATGTCCRTCCAGGCTCTTGTAYTGCCCAAGGTATATCCCTTGAAGGCCTTTTAGTAAATTTCCACTTTATTCCTTTAACTCTGTCTAGCCTCTGYTCCAGGTCAGCCTCTTTAGGCATCGTTTGCACGGCAATCTACACAAAGCCTGCAATCACAGGTCCAGAAAGTGGGTGCAAAATAAAGTGTTGTTACCAAATTGATGGGATTTTTAATTCATGCTCATTAACTGGGTAACGATTACGCCTGAAAGTCTCTGTGATTAGATCCTGCAGTCATTTTTAATTTGGAGTGTCTGCTGCTGGGGTAACACGGTCCAACTCTAGTAATGAATTAGTAGAGTGAAATGGTGTGAAATGCATGTAAGATTAAGAGCCTACATGAAATGTCAGGGATGTAATGCACCCTGCACCTTGTCTCCATGAAAGTAACTGTAGCACCCTTAATGTAATTTCCATGCATAGGCATGGAAATTAGTTCTGCATAATAAATAACATAACAAAGCCATGATTCTTCAATTCTGATTCAATAATATAGAATAAATTGCATAGTAGGACATATGTATATTATGTCTTTAACAGAAAAATAACTATCAAGAAACTGCCTCTATTCTGCCACCTCTACCCTGGGTGAGTCTGGCGATCCTGTCTCTCCTGCACACTCTTGAAGTCCTAAAGCTTCCAGTTCTTTAATGTTCCTTGTCTGACTGATAATCTTTCTCCTTTCTCAGAGGAACAGTACACAAAGAAAAAAAAATGCAATGCTTCCAAGTCCTTTTCTCCCAGTCTTTTCATGGATCTTTATTTCACCAATTTCCAGGYATGAAACAATTGTTGTTGAACATGCTGGACCCTATCAAGAACAATSAAAGTTCTGCTAATGTGTCTTAAAATATGTAAATGTTCAGTAAATAAAAGCACTCTAAATGATGACAAAGGCCAGGAAAAGAGGCATTGGCAGTGTTATTTGGATACTTCAGTGAAGAGGKTTGTATGTTGCTGGAGCTGACAGAATTCCTTAGTTGTTTCTAATTCTGAGAAATTGAAAGGTTCTGACATTGYCTCAAAAAGAAAAAGGAGTAAAGATGAAAACAGGGTCAGAAGAATTATGAAAAGGGAACAGTAGAAGGGAAAAAATAACAGAGAGGCAGTTAAGAGAGCAGGTCAATCTGTTAGTAGGATGATAATATCTGAGGTTATGACCATAAGGAGAAGCATTGCATTGTAGAAGCATTGTACATGTGCATGTTCAGGCACAAGCTCTCTAAGACAGGTCCTCTGAGGTGTCCTTACCTGAAATCTTAGGGGACACTGGGAAGCTCTGGGGACACTGGTACTYCTGCGGGTGCTTGCTGCTAGAGCAACAGTTGCTCGATTGTCTCCTGATTGAAATTACTCAGACTATGTCTCTATCAGGGTGAGATACATTTCTTCCCCTCTTATTTTCTTTTTAGAAGGTAATTCAGCCTTACAGCTCATGAGAGGGGTGTGAGGCTGTTGTCATATCCCATCCTGACAGCATCCTGACGCGTGAATCTCTCCTCCAAGCTTGACAGCAGAAGAAATCTTCCAGCCRTTAAGGGAACCTTAATGATATCTGGGATGACTTTTTGTCCTCTGCAAAATTTTGTGATACTGAAATGTTCCCTTTTTGTTCAGAGCAAAATTGAAATATTTCAAACTAATCTCTCCCTAATGAGGTACACTGACATGAAAGCATCTTTACGCTTCCCTTAAAATTTGTTTCAAATATGACAAAAAAACACCCCTGAGAAAATGTTAGCAAACTCAACTTTCCCAAGGTAGATTTTTGTGTTGACAAACTTATACCCGAAAAAAGAATTAAACATTCTGTGGTCGAGTCTCTTTGAACTTTCGTAGATCAAAATATAGTTTTGTGCACAATGCATCAAAAAATCATTTTAGAAGCAGTTTATGAAGACAGAATAGGGAACAAAGGACCCAATACATCTTGTCCAATGAAAATAAGAAATTCATTTCCACYATAGTTTATAGCTTCTATCCAGTAAATCTGAGTTTGTCCTTCACTGGCAGAAAACAGGTTATACAATGCAGGATTTTGGAAAATAAATTTTAAAAATTTACTCTTCACTTCAAATAATTATTGCAGTGGAAAGGTTTTTATTGTTCTTAAATATTGTAAGTCAATCTATTCTAAAGCTAAATTCTGATCTACATTTTTCTTCATGCTGTTATTTTTATCTAATTTTCCTTCTATGAGCCATACAAATAAAACAGTGATGTAAAATCTGAAAGGGAAAGTAAATCTAGATGGAATAATCATATTAACAACACATCAGCTCTGCAAAACTCTGACATGCTTCCCTGCATAAAATGACAATTTAAAGTATCTTTCCAGAAGTCTCATGGAGATTATTGTATTTTATTCTCTATTTAGGTTTAAAAAATCTTAGACAGCCTATTTGAAGTCTCCTAGTGAAATACTTACAGTTCAGTTCAGCATTACMTGTCAGTTTCAGAGAGGTTGAAGTGTAATTTATTTCATTTTACTTTCATCAGCAAGTCAAGTTTATCCATCCAAAACCAGCTTTTCTGGATGCACACATTTCATTTGTTACCATTTTAAGTAGCACAGAGTGCAGTCAAATTCCAATATCTGTCAATCGCACACAAGTACTGTTAAGTAATCTTTTACTTTCTATTTAAATGCTTACACCTTAAACATTGAATAAATGCTTGCTTGGCACTCAAACAGCTGAAAGCAGCAAAACTTCCTTTAAACTGTATGGAATTTTCTAACTATTTGATGGGTATCTGAAAATTCTATTTTCTGGTTAATATTAAATCATTTGGAATCTATTAAAAAGTATTCTGCACRGTAGTTACACCTCAACAAATCCAAAGTAACTCAATTTTTAAAAATACTCCTCTGATCTTCATATCTTTCTCTTGATTTGTTGTACCAAATTCTACTTACATTTTAATCTTCCCTTTTGGCATCACAGAGCATAATTTCAGAACRATAAATAACAAAACCAGATGCTAAGGTGTTGAACATGACATAGGMACCTGAATAACTCAAAAAACAAACRGAAGATGTGTAGAAAAAGCCTTTAAAAGGCTTTATTCTAACATGTTCTTAGAATTTTTTTTATTATTTTTTTAAACATGCTCATAAATCTTAGACATCTGTATTGGCAACTAAAATTAATCCACTAAAAATAGCTTGTTGAAAACAATTGTGTTTGTCTTATTCATCATAAAAACCTTAAAGAACAGAAGCCTTGAAAGAAACTGGCTGGTAATAAAAAAAGAAGTTGATAATAATTGCTGATGCTGAAAATGCAAAAAGAGACAGAATATAAATGCAACTTAAATTGGAATTTAAGAATCATTTATCTTTAAAGCTTTCTATTCATATCAGCTGTATCAATAAACATGCTTGTTTGCTTAATGGGGAGTAAATTCACCCAATTCCCCCATGCCATATTTCATCAGAATTCTAGTCTCAGCAACTGCCTCCTGTTCCTTGCTAGACTTTTTCCCAAAATCAAAAGGCAGATTTCCCATCTCCAATAATTTATACAGAGGTTTCATGCATCTCATGCTGTAAATAATCTTCAGGATTGCAAGATTCAGCTTGCTGCTGTGTTTCCTGATGAAATAACTGTTTCAGAGCAATACGTCCTTTCATGTCATCTCTGTCAAAGGACTTAAGGCACATAAGAATGAAAAAGATTTTATTTCTCCTATAATAATATAACCTGTCTCTACTTTCTGCCTCCTTTTCCCATCCACCCCTCCCTGGCTCAGTGCCCCAGTGAATTCAGGGCTCTCTTTCCCTCCAGCACGGCAGTAGCAGTGACTCCATTGCCTTCTGCACCCACTGGCTGTCACACTGCAGCACATCTCACAAGGACAGCACAAGAGCAGCACTTCCCACTGGGACACAGCCTCCAGCCAGGGCCAGCAGCTTGGGCAGCGGTGCCTAAACATTCATAAGTTCATCATGTCCGGGTTTGTTTGCATACTACACAGGTAGAGAGGATACAGAGAAATATAAAGCATAATTAATGTATCTTATTTCAGAGAGAATCTAAGGAATGAAGTGTGCTACAAATACCACATATATAGTGTGTATGTATATGTATATATATACATATATATAAAARTATTCATAAAAGTATGTATTTATAAAATCCAGCAGGTGTGAAAACAGCAGAAATACTTCCAAAAGGTGATTAAATCTTTCCTGAAGTTAGAGATTGTGGGTGGCACTGTATGAGCGTGTATAAGGGAGAGTGTTTATTATTTGCACCTTGTTCCAAATTTTAGATTCCCTGTACTCTAATTCATATCTGTCTTGCTGTCTCCTGAGTTGCCTTAGGATTTTTATTTCTAAGTGAACCTTAAGGAACACAAAGGAATAGCTTTTGAGCTCTCTTTTTTTTCTCTTCTTACATTGAAAGAACAAAACCCTAACCATACTGAAATTAATAGGTTTTACTGTGTTTCTGTAAAAGTGTTTCTTTTACAGTGTTTCTGTGAGCAAAATTTCATCTCTGATACTTCTTGTCTTTCAGCAAATCCAGCTATGCTGGTAGAATTTCAACTATAGCTCTGCAAAAGGGTTGGGTTTTTCTTATTTTAAAGATCAAGGGGGTCACTGACTTTAATCTGACTAAGTCTTCCATTTATCTGTATTAATTTACCTCAATCAAAAAAATTTGAATGTGTTTTCAGAGATTTGAAACAAAGATACATAAAAAAGATATCTGATCTGAATAAGTGTGATATGACTACCTTTCRGTGAAGTTTGTTTGAAGAAAAAATTCTATCCCACAGATTCAACCATTTTGATGCAAATTTAAGTCATAGTTGTCAAGYAGTTGTTCAAATTTTCATGATATTGTGAAAATTACTTATCTTTCCTGGACTTGATTTCCATCCCTCCTTTACTCCATATAGAGCAGTTTCAGTAATAATTTTCGGACTGTGGTGTGATTAAAACTTTATGCTTGCAAAAGTCCAAAAGATTCTTTAGGGAAAGACATTTCAAAAGTGAATGTATTGTTTTTACGAGAGCACCATTTATTTTGCTTCTATGGTACTCTTAATTGGTATATTTTTTTGAAAGTATTTTATTAAAGGAAAGTAGTCTTACACTTTGGGTGTCTATGAGACAAAGTGATTAGTGCCAAACTCAAATAATTAAATTCTGCTCAACTAAACTCAGATTAAACTGATAAAAGATCCAGGAAGTTCTCTRCCACTTTGTTCTACATCCTGAGTATGGGACTTGTCAGGGCATCAGCAGGCTCTAATTGCCTTGGTAAATCAGTGCTGTCCAGCAGAGCAACGTGCTTGTCGGTGAAATAATGATTTCCTWACATTATTATCATTGCTTTTGATTAAACATCCTTTAGGAGGACTTAAAATAGACATATATTCTAGCAGAAACTCCATTTAATTTGGCTGGGAAGAAGTCTTTGTGGTACTTTAACATTTGTTTTGTGTGACATTTGACCACAACTAACCACAGAGATCAAAGGCTGTCCTGAACACCCACCACCTGCTGACCATTAGCAGGTCTGGTTGTTAGCCCAAAAGGTTCCTGGAGCACCTACAAAATGCAGACAATCTGTTGGGCACCTACAAGYGCAGCACACAACAAACAGTGAAAGAGGCTGCCCAAGACAGAACCGGGGTGTGTCTTCCTSCATCCTTCACCAAGATATTTCCAGTGCTCTAAAGGATTGGGTCCTTCTAGGGATTCAGAAGCAATCTTGAGGAATCAGAGGATTCTTGAGGAATCCTCCCTCAAGAGCAGGGATCTAGTCCCTTCCTTTTATGAAGAAGTTAGGAAATCACACCTTTTGAAGCACAGCCAGAAAATTATTCACCCAAAATAAACAGTTTTTGTGTTCTTTCCAACAATGGAGATTTAAACCCTCTCTTTAACCTTCTCTTTACAGGRTTGTAAACTGCATGGGAAAGGAAGCTGACTCTACCTTCTACTGCTGCAGATGTGCCCCTGGGCATAAATCATTAGGGAGTCAATGGGCAGGAGACAGAAAGAGGTCAAAAGAAAATAGTATTGTCTTGATTAGCYCCTAGGCCTCCAGTGAGGGGAAAAGGATTGCTCATCTCTACCCCTAAGCTCTTCACACATTGTAAAATCGACAGACATTGTTGTCTAGGAGCTAGAAAGCCTTTAAGGAAATTGAATCATCGAGATCTGAATCACTTGAGGTTGAAGAAAGATTCATATCTAATAGGTCATAGCTTCAATTTCTGCACAAAGGGACTTCATCCTATGCCTGTTTCCTTTAAATTCAAGCAAACAACATGCAGCTGTTGCCAGTGCATTTAGGATGGAGTCTGCTCTTGTCGGCACATCTATTTCCTTAGGGCTCAGAGCTGGGGTAATAGCTGGTTTATCGATTTTGAGTGGCCCTTCCTCGTGAAGRATGAGCCCCTTCTGGGGACGTGCTGGCACCAGGCAGCTAAGAGCACAGGAGTCTGAAAGGCRGAGGGTCAGAGAGAGTTTAAGCATGACCAGCACCAGCAGACAAATGAACAGAGGTTTTCAGGGTTGCAGGATTGCAACATGTCTCGTGATCCCTACCAGTAGAGCCTGGTTTCTGGTTTGGGGCTTCTTAGGACACTTAGGATAGCTAATCAGCTAGGGATTASGTTCCTCTTAACATTTTTGTCATCAAATTGGTCCTACCCACAATTGCTAAACTGAATTAACTGCATGCATTCTCAGTCTGTTTGGAAAGGCAGCAGCTTGTCATCACTTTTTTTACACCAATTTCCTTAAAGTAAAGGAATCCAGCATTAAGTGCTGCTGACCTCATATCTAGACTCCTTTTTTAATCTTTTACAGCTTATTTCCCTTGCTCTTTTTCTTTCACTCTGTGTTTCCTCCTACCTATCTCTCCAGACTTTCTAAAGAAAGTTACTTTCTGAGTAAGATTGCTATATAAAGTCGTCCTTGTGTTACAGGAGCAAAGGAAATCTCTTTCCACTTTTTAAATGCCTAGTTTTAACAAGCAGTCAAGTTATGCCAGAGAAAGACTATGGGTTGCAAACCTTAAGATGGGAAAAAGACTACTTGGCAAACTGTATTTCTAAGACGCAGTAAATAATTGTACATTGAATTGTTACTCGAGTGGCGAAATATTAATTAATTCCTTATGGAACTTTTTTCTCTATTAAGAGTAGAATAATGTATGACACTAAAATCCAGTCATTGAACATTAGAATCAAGGGCAAATTGAATATTAGAATTAAACTTAGACTGCAAACATTTAACTTCTCTTTAATATGCATAAAAGAAAGACAATAAGCTAAGAAATAGCAAATAACTTGAGCCTTTTCAAAAGAAATATGATCTCTGAATTAACTGCTGGCTTTGTGCAGTTTTTTGTCAGCAGCCTGTGCAGAATATTCTTCATTGACATGTTCTAACCTCGAGTTGCTCTCAGAGGCATCAGTGCCTATGTTAACCTGGAGAGCAAGTAGTAAAAAGAAAACRTCACCTTAGAACAGGTTGATGTTTGCAGCTACTGGAGGATTTTTTCAGACAATTGCTCCTTCAACCCATTCCTCTTGTGTATTTGCTATTTCTTCACTSAAGAACTTCAGGTTTYTTCTTTTCTACAGAAAGTCTCTTCAGTGACTTTGTTAAGCTTTGTATTCTCAGCTTGTGATACTTGTAGTTCCAGCTATCTGCTCTTCCTTTTGTTGAGCACACAAAGAGAAAGTTATGCACACTCCCAGAAATTAACGACTGCTTTCTCTCAACTGCAATTTTGATTTCTCAGAAGAGTGTACAGTTTGAGAGGTTGAGGGATTGTTAGTTTTGCTGGTTTTATAGTATACACTATCTAAAACATATATTGTTTTTTAAATATGCTTTCATTCTGGTTTTATCACGCTTTAGGTTTTGGGTATTAAGTTTTTGTTTCAGTTTGTGTGCATGCAAATGTTTAAACTTCTTAATAGGAAAGTGTCTGAATTTACTTTTTGTGGATCCTGCTTTTTCTCCCTGTGTTTGAGTAAAAAGACACGTGTATCAGATCTTAAAAGAGATCTATCAGATCTCTTCTGCTCATGTTTTCAGTGTCCAAACTTTACAGTATAGTATAGCCTTTATAGTGAATTACTAATCTTGCTCCAGCAAGACAAGTATTTAATTCAAGGGTCTTGTTTTATAATCACCTTCTATCTTACACTTAACAGCTTACTCTTTTGAAATATTTGGTAGTACCAACACAAGTAATCTTGAGAACATAGTTGTTGGTGCACAATGAAAATGAYTGGTGCTGGTTTTCTTTTCTTCCAATTAGTGCTGGTGTCCTCACACACRCAAGTGCTCTACAATCCATCCATTATTTGAATTGCACTTTTCCCAGATGGAAAAAAAGCCTCTGTTGTTTTGGCACTCAGTATGTTACAATATGAAGGATYTGTATTCTCTATGCACAGAATCTAACCTGAAGTTTTGAGTCCCTGATGGGCTTTTAGGAAAGCTGGATTAGTGAGGAGTTCTGCTCAAGGCATCTAGACAACTAGCAGAACCTGGCTGAGCACTCTTGGCAATCCTGAATCCTCCTGATGAACACTTAGTTACTTCTTAGCTCAGAATAGTGCAGAAACCCAATTCTGTTGACTGAATTTTTTAAACAAATGCCCATCCTTCCATTCTGTGAGAGGAAAAAATCTCATTTGCAAAGAGTATGGATGGACATAGTTTAAAAAGCAAGCCTATAAATTATCACCTCTATTCTCTGTTAACATAGTAGTAAATGGCATTCTCCAATTCAACCACAGAGCAGATTGCAACCGATTTCAGCACTCCAGTAGCTTTCTTTTCTCTCTAGGGCAGTTGTTGTCTCACTGGCAACTAGGATCCACAGCACAGAAGATTTTTCAAATTAAAGCAATAACATTGACCTGCATCCTAAAAAAAACAGTTCTTTCAGCACAGATCCCAAACTTAGAGGTGTAACGAGTCTCTTAAGGAAAAGGTGCTAGGCAAGCAGAGAAGTGAAATGTTAAGCTGAGATCAAATTATGGGGAATTTATGGTATTTCTTAAAGGCCTCTCAGGCTTTCTTTCCTGGCTACAGAGCTGTCTCAAAAGTTGTGTTGCCACTAGCAAAATCCTCAGATCTATGGAGGTTTATCTGCAAAAAAGGCAGCATTAAATCTCAAATTTTTTGAGCTTGCTTATGCAGCAAGATAGGGCAGTGTAACTACTGCACCTAGCCTCTAATCATATCTACACAAACAGCTGGTGCTCAGAGCTCCAAAAGCCTTGCTTTGCCACAGAACTAATATACCCCAGAGTAAGTGTTCAATATTATAAGTAGGCATCCTCTGCTTTTTCCTGATTCTGGTTTATCTTCTTCACTTGAGRAGGTGTTTTTCCACTATACAGGGGAACTACATATTAGGAAATCAGTCAGAAGCAACTGTGATTTTTTTGATGGGGAGTTTAACTTATGTGCATAGGAATACCTGTGGTTCTTCTCCTGTCACTTCATGCTCTCTCTCTGACTTTGCTCACATCATTTTCACAGCCACTGTGAGTTAACCAGGGCTTTCTGGTGGGCAGGGGGCCATCACAAACACACAGTTTGTGCAGGTATGTTATTCATATTTCAGCTGGCCGGCTGCAGTTTTACAAGCCAGTCACAAAGCTGCTGAAGAGCTCTTTCTGCAATTCTGGCAGAATCAGAGAGAACAGCAGTTTGCTGTTCCCAAACCACATGGAAAGAGGAGAGGAAGAGACCACTTGCTTTTGGAGCACTTTTCTTTGATCAGCTTCATTTTGTGCTGAGCCTTTTCAGGGCTTTTGAAAGAGGCAGGGACTGGCTTGTGCTGCATAACTAGGATGAGCTTTATATTCAGAAAGATAAAAAGCTCTTTTTTAGCAAGGCAGATAAAATTTGCTGCTAAGCTACAGTGGTGAAGAACTCCATTTTCTATACCTAGCACAGTATGGAGAGCCATCACCCCTTTCACAGATTGCTGTCGGTCATAAACTAGCTGTGATGTGGACAAGCAAACGTGGAAGTTAAGGTAAAAAAGGTTCTGTCTGCACGCTACCAAGGCTGGCAATGCTGCTGAGGTTCTGATCACTTTGCATGCCATTTATTTTCCAGTTGTGCCAAGGGAAGGAAAAGGTACCTCCTGTACCCTCTGAGACAAACTCAKAAGCTCATGGTTAGAAAGCAACGCTGCTGCCATGTGGAATGTCCTGACACTAACTCYGGATTGTCTGGAAAAGTTTCTTGCTGATAGGACTGTCTATTTTTTTAATATGTGGTAGTGTTGGTGGACATRAAGTCACTCTGGTATGGACAGCAGTGCTTTAGCCATTTTCCCCTGCTGTTCTGAGAGACTCTGTGTCCCTGGCTAATGTCTTTTGCTGTACACTGGATCACAGTAAGAAGCCACTGAGCTGTTGCATAAGCAGCTGGAGAGTGACAGTGTGTGACTGCCATGGAGAGAAGGAGAGGATAGATGGCAATCGGGGGAGGCTGGGGGCTGCTGAGCCGTAGCAGGATGCTGTKCCTTGCACAGCAATTTGGAGAAGGAAGCTGAGAGTAGGATTTTCTTCAGCAAGGGGGTCAAGATTCAGACATTCCCCCAAAAAAGCAGCTGTACCCCATCTAGCAATTGACAGGAAGATTTAGGTTTAGCCTTTAAAAACAGGGACTTTGTAGTTGCTGTTGTCCGCATAATTTTTTGCTTTCCCTCAWGTTTTCTCTCTGTGCCATGTGGCTACTTCATAGTTTGCAAGACAACGTTGAGGATGGGGGATGATTTTACTAATTTATTCTGCAATTCTTTGCGGTTTTAGACCGACAGTTTGTATTCTTATTAGGTTCATTTTACAAGAATCTGTGTTTACTGTGTTTACTGTGTTTACTGTGTTTACTGAGCACAGGGCTGGAAGGAACCAAGTGAGGTCATTGTAGCCCAGCCCTAGGACCTGGGGGCACAATTTGGTCTCTCATTGCTTAGTGGTGCTTGTCGAACCTTGTTCTTGCCAGTCTCCAGTGAAAAGTTCTGCACCATTCCSAAGCAGTCTGTCTTCATGGCTACCTGTCCTCGGGGTGCTTTTAAGTAATTTTTTTTAAACTGTTCAAAGTAAAATTTACCACCACTGAATGAAATGATCCTATATCGTTCTCAGAGTGCAAATACACAAAACTGGAATCTCTGGAATTAACAAATAACTCAAAAACAAAGGAGGTGGAGAAGGGAAGAAAAAGAATGTTGTAAACAGTAGAATAWAAATATGCAGTCTGAGATCAGCAGCTCATTCTGTTTTCAGCCTTTTAACTCTGTGCARCTCTGTTGAGCCTTTTCATGCTGGGTTGTTTTCAGAAATCTGTGGACAGGCATGGAAATGTGTGGAAACAAGCCTGTGTTTGGATGTTGGGGGAGAAAAAATCCGCTGTCCCAGTTGCAACAGAGGAGGCTTAACTGGGAGCAGTGAGTTAATTCCAGTAAAAGGAGCACTCTTCAGTTTCAGAGAGCTGAAGCAAAAGCCCAGGGGGCATGTCCATACAGCAGCGACTTGGAGATAAGAAGTTACACAGCGGCTATCCTGAGGCAATCAGGTTTGCCTCAATACTGCAGGTGAAAAAGCTCCAGCTAATTGGAAGTGTGCTTTAAGAAAATCCAGCTTTTAGCATAAATGCAAATGTGCCACGGCCAAGGGTGGTAAAATATGCCAGAGGACAGGGAGGGCAATCTCAGAYGAGCTTTCTTTCTAACAATAACAATTGTTTGCTTGTGATTCCTATCAGTTCTCGCTGCATTCAGCTGTCCTTTTATAGCCGTGAAGTATCTACCTAGATTGTCTGCTTCTAGAGGGAGCTACCTCTGCCACCTCTATTAACCTCAAAGTCCTTCTGCTCTTCACCCACTCTGATGCCAGGAGTGATCCTTGAGGATCTTGATGTTAAGCGTTCCTACCCGAGAAATCCTGAGACCAGCTGGTGGTGAAGACAAGAGTTAGCCCAAACACTTAAGAATTCTAAGGTGTGAAAAATATTGTGATTTTTTTTTTCATGATTCAGTGTCCATGCTTTTAAGAATCTTARCTTCATTTTTATTTTAAAATACTGTCCTTTCCCTTTGGAAAAATCTCAGTACTAGACTAGTAATGAAAGTTATACCTCTGCAAGTAATGGTATATTTTGGGCTACTGGCAAAACCTTGAGAAACTGAAAAAATTGGTGCAAAAAATGCCAGAGAAAAAGGCATCAATATTATTGACGAGAAAGTTCATATTTTCTCCCCACTGCAGTATTGCATAATCAGAAAAAAAAMCAAAACATATCTGTCCCTTCTGGGWTGACTGAGAAGTCCCAGTTGCAAGGAAAATATGATAAAACAGTACCCATAAAATTCMATTTTATTTCTTAATAAACATAATGCATTCAAAACCAGACATTTTTTGCAAGCCTTGCCTGGTAAACTTGGGGTTAACAGGGCTGATACCCCATTACTATCTCCCTGTTTGTGTTGCTGCTAAATGCAGTTGCTTGCAGATGGAATGCCAAGATTTGCACTTAAAAAGAAGCCTTGCTAAGTTTTGTACCGAGAAAAACAGTCTTGTACTGATAAAATACTACACTTTCAACTTGGGAAAAAAAGCACCTAGAAAATACTTGCTACTCCACAACACTCTGAAATGTACTTTATAACAGAACTATCAAAAGTACAGAATTCTTCCAGCTGGCAAAAATCTCAGTAAACACATCTCTTTGACAAAGTTCTCCTTTCAGACTCGACATGCATGGGGGAGGAAATCCACAGAAAGGAAATTTGTGATTCTGTGGTGGAAGAAAAGCCATGAAAGGGGAAGGGTGAACTAAGGTGACTTGCATGGATGGCTTGCAACAAATGTCTCCTTAGTGTCACCTTTATAGCGAGAATTTCAGTCAGATGTTAATGGTTATCTCGGGCACAAAAAAGAAGGACATAATAAATATGGAAAACACTCCACATTTTGGAGATTATTATGGAAAGAATAGTCTATGAATTCTAGTGCACCATGACCTTTATGTCCTAGTAATACACACAAACTACTTCACAAAAAAATCCCTTCCAACCCAAACCATTTTATGATGCTATGCAAATAATATGTGTCAACAAGTGCTTAACACATGCTTTCACTGTACTTACTGCTGCCTGATTGTGCACAGGAYTAAATCCCAAAAGCCATGAAAGCAGAGTTTGCTGGTCCATTCCATGGATCCCTCAATCTGCCTTGGGAGGCACAGAAATTATTGATTCTGTTAGTATTTCATGAAAAATCACYGCTATTCCCAGTATACATCTTAATAGTTGTTACTGTATTCCACAAAATGGAATACAAAAATAGAATTCCATGACAAAACCCTGTCCAGCTCCTCAGGGTGTGGCTAAGTGGTATTTTTAGGAGCCTGCTCAGTTCCTCTGCTTCCCTGCAAGACTCTCATTCAATTTTTTAAAAGGTCCTGCTATTAGAACCTTTTCCACCGTCCCATTAGCAGTAGTTTCAGAGCAAAGCATGCCAGTGATGCCAATACAGYTAATGGATCTGTGAGACTGCATAATGAATGGTTGGTTCTCTGAATCCAAATGATGCAGGACTRTAAGGACTAGAGAGGCTGGATGTAGGTTAGTGTTTTGGTAAAAGGTAAAAACTAAAAACCAGGATCCCATATCAGAAGGGGGACATGCCTTCACAGGACAGCAAAACCAGGAGAGGAAATTAACCCAGAAGAAACAAAAATTGGCAAACTCATCTGCTTAACATGGTCAGATATTAATATTGGTACATGGGGTAGCACAAACCACAAGTGATTATCCTCAYATTGGCTCTACACTTCAAAAGTCTKGACTAACTAGAATTTCAGGCAGAGGACAGAAGATATAATATGTGGTCATTTCCTATGTAGTAAGAATTGTCATGTGATGATGCAGGGGTTTGTTTTTAGTTAGCAGAAGAGCTTAATGTAAAATAATCCCTGTCAGAGACTTGAGTCAAAAGGCTTATAACTGGAGGGTGACTATGTTACAAGGCACAATGTTAAAATCCTTTTCTGATGTTTCATCATCCTTTTTAATCCCTAGAAAATTATCAGCTCCTGTGAATAAACGTGTCCCAATCTATTGTTCAAACTCAGCTGACACTCTCTGTTCAGTGATAAGTTATACCTATGCTGTGTATCACTTTCAAAAGCACAGAAACAAAGAACAGCTTTACATGAATATCAGCTCAGCCTCTTGCTTTTTCCTTGAGCTGCATCTCCTGGAGCTGTTCAACCTAAATCCCTTCTTCCTTAGAGGTCCTATTCTCACTTTCCCTGTAGTAAGGCAGGGAAGCAGTCTTAGGCTCTCATAGGACRTGTCCTTCCTTCTAGACATAATTTCAAGAAACAATCAACACAGGCTAAAAAAAGCCAATGTAATGTTGCTGTAAAGCCTCATTTTTCTTTCAGAGGGATTTAAACTGATGCAGATAAGTGGAAAAGCCATGGACACACCGTCCCCCTCCTTTACTCCCCTCAGAATCATTTTGCTGAAATCAGAGAGGGCCTGCTAAATTATGTCCTTCAGAAAAAGGGCCTAGACAAAAGCACCAGACTCAGCATTCCATATATTTTATATAACTGTAGGAGGTGTTYGTGCCCAGGCACTGGCAGCAGGGACTGACTGCCAACAGCCTCTCCAAAGAGAAGCCAGGGCCACCCCATGCCAATTCCAGCCTATCCCAACGCACCCACTGCAGGGCATGGCTACACCCTGCAGCCAAGGTGGTGGCACYTCTGGGAAAGTGTATTCAAGAAAGGCACAAGCAGTGGAAAAGGAGGGGGAAAATGTGAGAAACAACCTTGTGAGCACCAAGGTCAGAGGAGAAGATAGGAGGATGTACTCCAAGCACTAGAGCAAAGATTCCTTCCCCTGCAGCCCATGGTGGCCTGGGGAGGACCTCACAGGAGGATGTGTCCTGCAGGAACAGCATCCCATGGACAGCTCACTCAGTAGCTAAGTTTTTTTCCCTGAAGGAAATGCATCYCATAGGAAGCACTCATTTTGGAGGAAGGGAAATGTATGAGGAGGGAGCAGCTAAGAGGAATGGTTGTGGACTGATCACCAACCTGCATTCCTATCCCCCTGCACTGCTCAGGAGTGGGTAGGAGGTATAGGAGTTGGTAATGAAGTTGGGCCTGGGAAGAAGAGGGGGAAAATTTATTTTAATATTTGTCYTTGTTTCTCACTATATAAATCTATTTTAAATGACAATAAATTACATTATTTCACCCCAAGATGAGCCTACTTAGCCTATGAATGTAACTTATAARTGACCTTCCCATCCTTACTTCAACCCATGAGACTTTCATCTTATTTTCTTCCCATATTTTGTTCAGGAGAGATAGTGAGAGAGTAGCTGGGTGRGTCTGACAGCCAGACAAGATTAAACCACCAATATAACTAAAACCAGAATTAAAACCATCCATATTCCCAAAACCAGGAGATATTGTGACAAATTCCCTTTTCTTCAAGATACAGTGTTAGAGTAAAGCTAAGTTAARGGATATTCTCTCCTTCTTCCTTTCCTCAACAATGAATGTGAAAACATTTCTGTTGTAACTGTAGTGCTACACTCACTACACATCAGTTTTTACACTCACAAAGGCTGCAAAGTTATGTGCTATTAGTGGACCTCTGAATCACATTCTACCATGATTTCATTCTGAATTTAATGATTTATTTCATAGTAGGAAGAGATGAGCTATGGAAGTGTTTTTAAAGGCCTGAAATTTACTTTCTGCTTTCTTTGACTTCGATTGTGTGTATATATATATATATATTTATACATCTATATAATATGATATATTTTTCTATTTATAGGGGTRGGTTTTTATAAAATTTTTTGTGGCACTATCTAGTCAAGGAAACAAAACACAACAAATTGAAAGATGTGCAGAAAAGGAAAGTCAGACAACATTTACAGTAATTGTAACACACTGTAGAATCTACAGTGTGCCAGTATGTTCAGMGTACTTTTTCCTGGTAACTGACTTCTGCTCCTTTTCCCTTGTGTGCCATGGTGCTGCATGGTTAACTTTTTTTAGTTTAGAACATCTGTGAGTTCTAGGGCTATATTCAGGATCAAAGGTTAGCAATTAACAACCCCTAACTAGGGTTGTTAGGTTTTGCAAGAACCATATGGTAGAGTAGTTCTGGAAAGAGATTGATCACTCTTCTCAGGAGGAAACAACTAGAGCAAGGACAAAGGAGGCTGTATGAACTTCTCAGCCCCATCTCCCCACGCAAAAAAAAAAAGGATGCCTCACAACGATGCAGCATATCTCTAYTTTTCCTAATTTTTAACATATAAAAACATAATGAAATATACAAGAACATCTTTTATATTAATTTCTCTTTATTTTTTTTATGTGGGAAATATGTGAGATATGTGGCTGCATAGGGAAACTCTCTATTGGTGCTTCCTCCCCTAGTTATTTCAGGAGTCTCCTGGAGAAGGCATGAATGTTCATCCCTATGTAGCCACCAGACATGAACTAGTTTTCTAATAAGAGTCTTATTGATTACACAATTAAAGTTCTAGTCCCTTCCTTTTTCAATTCTCTAATCCTATGTCCTCCACATTCACACAAATACAAATGCAACAAATCTGCAGTATGTTATCCTTTATACAGACACAGGGATAGAATTAAAGGGTAATTTTTTTGGTCTTCTGTGTTCCAAATGCTTGGCCCAGGTTCTGAGCAAAAAAAACTTCTCAATATGTACTGATTCACCGGCTATGAGATATATTAAAATCTTGCTTTTATCAGTGAGCTTTTAACGTGAAGAAGAGAAATATTGTCACTTTGTCACAGAGTGCAAGAGACCATACCCTCTCCATTCAAAAGAAATTTCTGAGGTTGCAGTTCAGTGTTATTGAAGTTCTATCTATTGTGATGTCTGATTATTTTAACAAGACACATATATGTAATTTAACACCTGATATTATTTTCTTTCTTTCTCTTCCTCTTTTTTCTCAGAGCAAATTATGACATCRACATCTAAAGGAATTTTCCGGCCATTTTTTATTATCTTCATTATCCTTGGTTGTTTCATGGCATTTATATTAATTTATATCAAACCAACAAATAGCTGGATTTCTGGTCCTATAGAATCAGCCAGTTCAGTGTTGAAAATGAAGAACTTCTTTTCTTCCAAAACTGATAATCTCAATGAAACTACTGTTTTGATCTGGGTTTGGCCATTTGGTCAGACGTTCGATCTAACGTCCTGCCAAACGATGTTCAACATCCCCGGGTGCCATCTGACTATTGACCGCTCGCTCTACAACAGATCCCACGCTGTCCTCATTCATCACAGAGACATTAGCTGGGATCTGGCCAATTTACCTCAGCAAGCCAGGCCACCGTTCCAGAAGTGGATTTGGATGAACTTGGAGTCTCCAACTCATACTCCACAAAAGAGTGGCATYGAACACCTTTTTAACCTGACCCTGACTTACCGGCGTGATTCAGATATCCAGGTGCCTTATGGCTTCATGATGGTTGGCACCAGTTCCTTCACATTTGAAGTACCAAGTAAGGAAAACTTGGTCTGTTGGGTTGTGAGTAACTGGAACCCAGAGCAYGCTCGAGTCAAGTATTACAACGAGCTCAGCAAATACATTGAAATCCACACCTACGGACAAGCCTTCGGAGACTACGTCAATGACAAAAACCTGATTCCAACTATCTCCACATGCAAATTCTACCTTTCCTTTGAAAATTCAATCCACAAAGATTACATTACTGAGAAACTCTACAATGCTCTTCTGGCTGGATCAGTACCAGTTGTACTGGGCCCTTCCAGAGAAAATTATGAGAATTACATTCCAGCAGACTCTTTCATACATGTGGAAGATTTTCTCTCCCCCAGAGAGCTGGCAGAATATCTTCTGATGCTTGACAAAAATAATAAGATGTATCTTAGTTATTTCAACTGGAAGAAGGATTTTTCAGTGCATCTTCCCAGGTTCTGGGAATCACATGCATGTCTTGCTTGTGATCATGTGAAAAGACACCAGGAATACAAGTCCATTGGAAATTTAGAAAAATGGTTTTGGAATTAATTTCTGGGGGGTGTGTGTTGGGGTGTGTGGGTGTGTGTGTGCATTTTTTTGAAGAAGCCAGAAAGGACTTCAGTCCAAGTGGAAAGGAAAGGAAAAGAGAAAAAAATGAAGGAAAAGAGAATCTCACATCATGGTTTATCAGTTATTCTCTTTTGGCTATCCTATTTATATTTTGTAAGAGATTTTAAAAGATCAGCAGCAGCAGTCGTCAGTACTCAGTTTCAAATTATAATAGATATACTAATTATGTGCACTGAAGAGTATTTGATTGCTTATTATAAATTTAAAACAAGATTTTCTACATTTTCTGTGAAACATGTCCCAGTCTTTCACTTGAAGTAGTCATTTTTGACTTTTCTTTTTTTATTTTTAACATTATATTTGTTGTTTAACCTATTTGGAAAATGAGGAAACAATTTTTAAATGTCAGAGAAAATTTTAARAACATAATTTGTGGTTCCCGACAGAAATGTGTGTAACACTTCAAAAGACAGTAAAGTTTCATGTGTCCATCTTGCAATTAAGAGCACAGTAGAGTACAATACCTACTATTGTGGAAGTGTGATTAATTGCCCCCTTTTTAAGGGTAATGAACCTAGAACTATAGTTTTTTAAATATATTAGAATAGTGGATAGTCTTTGTTTCTAAAAAGGTTTCCTAACAAATGGTCCCGTTAGGTTGCTTTAGGAATACATCTCTTCTTACCCTCTGAGGAAAAGAGAAGTAATATTTAGAGAAAATGACCAATCCTGGTGACCAAAACCCAGATTCATCAAATTTTTGAGTCCATTCAAATGCAGCACACCCTTGGCTTTCAATATRTCTCAAGTGTTTTTAACATGAACCAGGGCTTTAAGTAGTGTTACACTGAGATAAACAGATTTTTAAAAAGGTGTTTGATTACATCAGACTTATGCACTGAATTCAGCTAGTAAGAATGGATTTTTAGAAGCAGTTTGCTGACAAATTTTAGAAAGCTCTCTCATATAATTTGTTGAATAATTGTGAATTTTCCCCCAATTTGTAAAGATGTGTTGAATTTTAACTGTAGCAGGACAACTTGATGTTATGACACATAAGTGAGGGGAAAAAAATACTAAGCAGTCAATTTTCTGAGAGAAATATGCTGAAATTCAGTAAATAAGCTATGAGGCTATATAAACTTTCAACTTACCAAGCTAATAAATTTGGGGAGTTGAAAATATTGTGTATGAGAGGTATTAAAAATTAACTCTTCAGAGCAACAACTTCTATCAATATTTGATAATATAACTAGGTTTTTAAGTATCAAATTTGCTCTAATAGCAAAACCAAAATTGTGATGATTGTCATAATTTTAAGATATGTCTGCTCCGAAGATGTATAATTTGATTTTACCACTTCTTTCTATCAGCTAAGACAAATTTCTGATTGCTATATATATTCATATGTACAAGATTGGTTTAATGACAGAAATGTATGGGTATGCTTTAGTATTAAATGAAAGCAAATCAGCTTGGATTTTCAGGTCAAAGTGCTTCAAATCACACCTGCTACTGGAAAAAAAAAGAAAAAATTCAAACTGGAAAGACTTCTGCTTATGATATATATAAGACCCTGATCAAGCAAAGTAGTCAATCAAGTAACTGAGATTAAATTTGCAGACAAAAAAGTTGCTGCAGTAAGGAAATGAGAGATAAATTATAAATATTTAGCAAAAGACAGTGGAACTTATTACAGGCTGGAATAGAAASACAAAAGGCTATAAAAGTAATTAGTTAAATTTATAGAATTCAAAACCCCATGGAGAAGTTATAGAATTACTTCTGCTCTGCCTGTGGTTTCAAAAGCTGTATTCTGATCCAGCTAGCTTTCAATATACTGTGAATCACCTAAACTCACCAGCATTCTAGTATGCAGCAAGATAAGCTTACCTTGAACATTAATGCAATACAAGGAAACTGAGTCTTCTAMAAACAAACTTCTGATGTGCATGTAATATGAGTAATAACTTATCATTTTGAAGGCAAGTTTCTTCAGCTTATAGTCTGTCCTACWGGACATCATAACATTTTATTTTCAGGAGGACTGTGAAATTCTCAGTGACTGAACATGCCACTGGTTTGGCTCAATAACCTGATTCCCTCAGTGCTGGAATTTGGAAGTCCTTTGCATTGACCTCAGTGAAAGGTGAATGTGTACAACCATTCCTCACTTCAGATTGTGAGAGCTGTTCTATGTGTTAGAAGGCCTTGGGTGGATTCAGACTCGTTCCTTAGCATCAAGTTCAGCTMAGTCTTTTCAGTAATAACAAGCAAGAATATATAAGATATATGAAGTGTGAAATATTGGTCAGTGTATACACAGGAAAGTTTTGAAATATACTCTGAATTTTAATCCTGTAAGTAATGTCTTCACCTCTGTAAGCACAAGATATGGCCAGCATGGCTAATCTTAGGCTGAATTTTAAGAAATGGAAAAGTCTTTTGATGGAACTGGAAGGAGTGAAGAGTGTTGTTCTCTTCACAAGAAGAAAAGCTCCACACAAGGCTTGTATAYATTTCATTCAGGAAACGCTGCTAAAATTGCTTCAAAGATTAATAAAACAGGAGAGAAATCTAATCCAGAATTATGCATAATAATCACTACCAAGCCCTAAAAAATAAACATGACCCTAATGCCTCACTGGCATTCTTGAAAAGTGAGTGCTGGAACAAAATTGAGCCAATTTTTAACGAAGATTTTAAGGTGATCTGCAAGTTTCAGGACTTAAGCAGTTCTGGATAGAAATATCTTTGTTGACAGAAGATGAAGCATTTTTGGGCATGTTCAGCCTATGTAGTAAATGATGTGAAGCAATGGATACAAAACATCTGTGCTCAATGCATGCATAAAGGCTGCCTACCTAGACCTAGACACTTAACTCACCTAAGGCCGCTTCCAGTCTGTATCTGACATTCAACTTTGTGAGGTCTGTGCTTCTTTTGTGATCTACTCTACATGGGCAGCAAGCATAGACACTCAAATAACAAATCACTGTGAAAGAAAAAGGGCAAACTAAAGCAACTGTGGAAGGGACTGGACAAAATAAGTTTTGTGCTTTGGTACCGCTGGCAAAAGAAGAAAATTATCCCAGAAAAGTGAACTAGAAGTTGGGAAATCACACCAGTCCTAACTGTTTTTTCAAGAAATTTCTTTTGGACATTCAGTTTCTTTTGTTTCCTAGCCCACAACAATCTTGAGTTGCGCTTTCCCAAGTTAACTAAGCAGTCAGTGAAGACAGAGGGYAATCACCATCCTTTGTTTTACTTTGGATGATTTTAGGCTCTCTGTCATCACTGAGCTATCAACATTACTGCTTTTCTGAGTGTGGAAAATAGGACCTAAACGAGATAAAATACTAACTGCACATGCATTGTTACCCCACTGAATGTGGACAGGTATAAGACAAAACTGACAGCAGATCCTTCTAAACCTGTTTTCCTTTCATTTCATAGACAATTTCCACAGCAGATCTTGCTTTGTATGAGATCCCCATTCCTYAGGGACTCCTGTTGCCAGTTTCTTCGAATGCCTCATTCCATATGTCTATACCACAGTGAGCAAGCAGCCTGAGTGAKGCCCACTGAAAGTGTGAGACATCCAGCAACATATTTGTCTTTTAAGAAACAGATCAAATAAAATGAAAGTTGGACTGAGAGAGCATCAATGTGGGGCTTTGTGGAGTTCATGCAGGCTGAGCAAGACATGGGAAATGGATACCACTGAACACAATAAAGAACCACTTGCTCTCTCTGGACACTCACGTTTTTTTTCTCAAAATAGGCTTTTACAAAAATACATCATTTTCTCCTGTCTCTAAACAAGCAGTTAAGTAACCAATAACTGCTCCTTTTTATTCAAAATGGGACTCCTGGTAGCCTTGTATTATCTTTTTTATTAGATGCAGAATAACATTCAAGAGAAGGGAAAGGTTTGTCAGTAAGATAACTCWATTTCTTATCTAGATTCAAGGAACTTTATTCTTATTTTCTAATTTGATTTATAAGTCCTCATGCAGCAACACCTTCTGGACACAATACAAAAAGGCATTAAGAGTATGCAGATGACAATGAGACTTAAGTGTGTGCTTAATTTTAAGAGCATTTTAAATGCTTTAATGCACTGGGGCTCCAGAGAATCTGTTTTCATTGCCTTTAGGAATTGTGCCAAAGASTGCAATCTACAGACATCAGAGACCAACTCGTGTGGCCTCTTTGCATCATGTACAGAGGGAGTAAAGACTGGCTGAGTACTAAGTGAATAGTCCACACTGAAAGCCTTGGATTCATTCTGATTTGGTGTCTAACCAATAAATCTTGGCCCAGCTCTTCACCACCTCAGGCCATCCCCTGAGCACAGCACCTCAGCTTACAGCCTGCCCGTGCTACGCAGGGTCACTGAACTCCCACGTGACATGAAGAAGCCAGAGTGGCTGAGGAGGCTGAGGTAGTATTTCAAGGCCTGTCCAAGGATGAAAGCATAAAACCTGGTCTTGTCTTGAAATCTGGACTCACTGTGCCCTACATAGAGTCAGTCTCAGCCACACCTGATTTCCTCTGAGGAAAGTATTTGGTTCATTCTAGGTGAGACTGTGAGTAATCACTGTGTGTGCAAAGTGGGAGCAAGAGGCGTCTCTGTGTAGGCTGACAAGGAAGCTTCTGACCTATTTAAACCTAGCACTGAAAATTTAACAAATACTCAAGTGTTTCCTTGGTCAAAACTAGTGTGTTATTGAGAACAGAGTCCAGGGGAAGTACTTGTATACCCACCTACCAGCTGGTGGGCTTTTTCATTAATTTTGGCTGACAGTTCTGGTTTAGCTTTTTTGTTTGTTTTTAATAAAAGTGATTTGAAAATGTTAGAAATCAATCAATATGATTCATACAAGATAGTTATTTCACCTTTATCTTTTGCTTCTTGCTTGGGCAAATCTACCAGAGTTAGCAGGTGACTTGGGAGATTCCTATGCTAGTAACAAAAGATTGAGCCAAGGATGAAATGGCTTGGGTAGAAAAACCCTGTCTTATTTGTGGATATTTCTCTTCTAGTTTTTGAATATGCAATTAGTGCTATGGACAATTCTACATACAGAGAATCAATGTAAAAAGCATACTGGCTAGAGATGCTCATAAAAGGTACAGAAATACCAATAAATTGATTAAATAAACCATGCAGTGGCAATTTTAATTCACGGCACTATTGCTACAGGGTGATGCAGAAGATAAAACCATCAACTTGTGAGAAACAACTTGGCCTAGAGACATCATCCAGCAGTTTTCGTACTGGAGGAAGTCACTTCATTACTCCATTGCAAATGTAATTAATTGCCAATGTTTAGTGTCACCAACTCACTGAAAGCAACAGTCTGTGCAGTGAATMGCTCAGAGTTTTGCTCACGTGGCAGAGAGCCTCCCACCCCCAGGTTAACAGCCAGAATTAGGAGTTGGTTGGTACAGGTCACAGTTTGGCAGCCTCTAGCAGGTGGTTCTGTGATCACAGGTTTTGTACTGTGCTTTCAGCCAAGGAAGGCAAAGAACAGAGCTGAGGCTCACCTGACACCCTCTGTGCATTTCATGGCACGCTCACAGGAGGGCTTAAGACACTCTCACTCCTGTGGCCTCTACCCTGCCTGCTTATGAGAATGCAGAAGACTTTGCTGTTCCAAGTAATAAGAGAATTTTCTTTTTTTTGAGGTGTGGTGCCAGTCTGTGCAAATGAATCATTGATACTTGGGGGAACTCCTCATTAACATTCTTAAGTAATTAATTAGCAGGAAAATAATTTAATCATTGCAAATTGGCAGCAAAAGCAACTGTTTGTTATTCTTTATTATTAATTAGTCCAGTGGAAAAGAGGATTTGATGAAACGTTATCCCCTGGCTTGATATAGCCTAGTTGGATCCAGATATAGAAATATGTTTGATAGCAAAATTTGAAAGATATATGGTAAACCAACACATATATATAAAGTTGGGACAAATTTCCTACAGAACCTTAGAACTATAAATAAGCACTTTAGCAGTCACCAGACAGAAAATGTTCCCATCAATCCATTTATTTATAACATCATAAGAAAAGCCAACCTGATATATGCTGTTTGGCAAACAAATTAATTACAAAACCTACATTTTCTTTGCTGCTTTGTAACACACATAAGAGCTGAGATTAAAAAGTTTGGAAAGGTAACTCCCTTGGTGTAATTTAATGTTTTAAAGAATCCATGGACACACTGAAAAGAAGTGAGAAGCTTTTCCATCTATACAAAATCCTAATGTGCCAAACTGTTTCCAGTGAATGAACAACACAGTTAAGTATACTGACTTTTTATTAGGATTTACAAAATCTTCTATTAACGCACTGTAATTTTGCACTATTTTGTAAGAAAATTTTAAAAAAAGGAAAAAATAAAAAAGGAATTGAAAAAAGAAACAGAAAAAAAAATCTAAAAATAGATGCCAAATGTATAGTTTGTAAAATACTATTTTTCTGACATAAGGTGTCATTACATTGTGAATCTGTGTTATTGTAAACTGTGAAAAATGTGATGTTCTGTTGTGACACAGCCTATGAAAGGCCATTTCTAACACAGATAATTCACCTGGACTTGTTTATATGAAACATATTCATAAATCTGAGATCACTTTTATACTTATTTTTATTAGACTATTTTTCCACATTTGCAACACAGCTGTTATTTTATATCAAACATTAATTTTGCTTTAAAATATTATTTGAATAGGTGGGTGAGCGTCTTAAATGTGCCAGAGATTCAAATCTGTAACAGAGATAATTCAGAAACTACTCTTTGCCAAACTGTAATGCTACTAAAATCGATGATGTTTTGTTGAAAAATGGGCACACTGTCAATAAACATAAGTTTCTAGTCCAATAATGATGACAATGTTGCATTTTCTAGGATAAATGCCCAGTAGTTACGAGCTGCATTTCCCTGCTGTCTTTGTGTATGTTGAGGAAACAAAACTGTGTGCCATAGCTGAATGTCATAGATATTCAGTCACTTAAATAATGTTCCATGGATTTTACCTCTGAGGTACATTAATGAGGATTAAGAGGAAAAAACAAGCTGTTTGTCCTGATTCAAACTCAGTTTCTGTGATGGGTCGCATGAATATGGGGTGGTTGTCAAGGCAGGACTGGGACAACCTCAGCAGGGAGAGGAAGTTCTGTGTACAGAAACATGTGGGGACTGCATTTATTGTGTTAGTGCAAGATCAGGACCAAAGTCCCTTTCTTTTACATTTGAACTTGCACCCAAAGCACTGAGTGAGATCTGATAGGAACCCTTTCTTCATGTTCCCAGCTAATGATATTCCTTGTACTGACAACTTTTATGTGTTTTATATAAWATATAAATATAATGCATAAATTCATGTGTAAGAAAGAGTAACCACTGAAAATTGAATCTTAATAAAAATAATAGAAACCATTCTTACCTGCAGGCACATTCCAAGATGTCATGTTGGAAGATCTTGTAAAAACTGTATTTTTTATTTATTAGCGATTGTATATTTTGCCCCATGATCTAGACATTTTATATCAGGGAGTCTACCAAAAACTGGTTTTTTCTTCCCTTTGAACACTACCATCACCCTGAGATGCATCTGGAAACTGTAGAGGTCAACCACTGATGTTTTGTGGTATTTTTTTAGTATGATGTTGTTGTTGAACTTTCTTCTGATTACCTATAGCTATGTTCAGAGTTTTCAACATAATTTAACTGCAGACTGAAGATACCTACTGAATGAAACTACAGGTAACCATAATTATTTCAAAGACTTTCACCATTTATGTGAAATTAATATTTCAGAACACTGATTCCAAGGTGGTTAACGAGCAGCTCATTGACTCTTATTTATTGAGCACTGGAATTCTCCCTAAAGGATAAACACTGAATCATGTAAATAATAGTGCTCTATATAAGCCTAACAAAATATTGTAATAGGTATATTTAAAATAAAAAGAGAACATTCCAAGTGTACCATAGTCTCTGATCATTATTTTATAGGTCTGRTGTCACACTTTTTCTTCTTGTGGTACTTCTCATTAAGAGCCTGATCTGAAGATTGCTGCTACTCATAACCACGACTTCTGGCAGAGATCTCACAAACAGAATTTTGGTTCTTTTTAAGTAGTTGCACATTAAATTCCTGTAAATGCTCAAGGTCAGACTGAATTCATACAAACTGTCATGTGAGTTTATTATGTACAGCAACCAGCACAGATGAATTAATATGATATTKTTATTAAGGTTACTTTCCCTTGTTTTTAACAATGATTTTTAAAATTTTTCTGAGGGGTGGAATAGTAATTTACATGGTTGTATTTCATTGCTTTATCTACTGTACAAATAACCTACATTTGCAGAAATTAACTGTATCTAAAATAGCAAATGGTTAAAACAATGGTGTCAGATTTATTTCTAAATATTTATGCAAGCAATGGAAATAGCTGCCACTGAAATAAATGTAATAAATAATGCAGTATTTCCAGTAGGAAAGATCATCTGGTCACAGAAATTGCAGGTCATTCAAGACATAATATTATGTCTAACTGCTGTGCACCTTGAAGAATAGGTTGGGGGTCTTCAAAGAACCTTTTCCTTTCTATCAGACAGGAAAATTTACTTTGCTTCTGAGGTAACAAACCTTTGTTAATTTGGATACATTCTTTAAAAGTTTATTTAACTCTTTCCATTTACTTAAAACACACTTATCATCATCTTGAACTCATCCTTGACAAGTACAGACTGACTTTCCAATAGTATGTGTGACAGAAGTCCCGGCCACATTTCACTCACACACACAACCCTTTCACGTTCTTACATTCAAAATCCACTTTGAAAATCCAATCCAGGGCAGAACATACAATTTTCTGTCTTTAAAACAGGCCTTTTTTCTTAAATTATCCACTTCTACTTCCTCACACAAACTTCCCCTGGGTATGCCAACAAAGCCTTGTGTGTTTGGAAAGCCAGGTCTCTGCCCTGAATGTCAGAAGCAGTCAGCTTAATGATATGCTTCTGAAAGCACAGCACTGCAGTGAAACCTGAAAGAGAAAAGGGTCAGGCACAGAAGGTGTGCAGGTTTCTAACCCTGCCAGCAATAGTGTGCTATTATAGATGCTGAAACAGCATCTCTGGCTGATAAGGCTGCTATTGGCACAACTTCCTCATGCAGTGAAAGAAGCAATAAGCTCTTCATAAGCTCTACACAGGCTGATACTACAGCACAAAGCACTTCATTGAAACAAGTGTGCAGCCAGTGAGCCTGAGAGTAGGCAGCTACCACCACTCAAAATACAAAACACTCCACGTCAATTCTCACACAGACTAAAACAGAAGCCTCCTTTCAAGAAATATCTCAACAGATATTTTTATTTTGGTAGACCCTTTGGATAGAATAACAAATCTTTAGACCAAAGACCTGGTGGTATTTTAAGATACTTCAGAACAGGTTTCTACAGGTAGGTGTACAGAGGAGCATTGAATTCCTAAATTTCCAGCATAYATAAGGTGGTCACATACATAAGTCTGAAAAAGTAAATGGAGTCTGAGAGTAACTCAGCTCACCTACTCAGAGTGAGCTGAGTTACTTTAATCTTTAATGATCTTTAATCCTATCTAAGATCACATTAAAAAAACATTTAATGACTTGCAGTTCAATAACAATTGTTAYTACAATTGATTTTGATGTACAATGAATCAGAAGAAGGAATGAAAACAAAACTGCTTGTGTTGAAATGTGAAAAATTACCGAGTTTCATTTTCCAATCAAAATTAGTTGTTTGTGATGTTATGATTGATGGTTTTTTGAAAGATCAAAATTACGGTCAAAATTCCTGTCTTTAATCACAAATCTAAGATTCCAGTAATTGCTAAATGAAATTAATTTGAGAAATTTCACATTAATTTTAACACTTTTTCTGAAATGGTTCTTTTTCCTAAAGGAGTCTCTTTTTCTATGACAGGATTCTTGAATAAGGGAAATATCACTAACTGCAYGTTTATTCTTCTCTTGGCTTCTGTCATCTGAATTCTCCCATGTGTGAAGAACACATACTCAGTGGGATATGGTTAATCAGTATGGAAGAGTTGCAAATGGTTTCAAAATAATTTCTATATAGTCACAGACTGTTGCCATACCACAATTATGTTATTCCTGCAACAGGAGCAATCATTTAATGGCTGATTTCCAGCTTTCAGACATACACACTGACAAGTTATGAACTTCACTCTGCTTTTTAAGCTGCCCAGTCCTGTTATCACAGTTTCTTATAATTGTTGACATTCTGTYTGTATTTTATCTATGTGGTTTCCTCAGACATATCATGCCCTGTCCTTCTACACCAATTCTATATCTTTACATCCTCTCTCTGCRTTTTGACATTTTAAGAAAATCTATTTCCAGCTACAAATACAAGGCTCTGTAACCTTGAAGTAGTGAGCCAGACATCCTCATGCCACTGCCCCTTCCTTGTCACTGAATTAGATTTAATTCACATTAAGTTTAATGCACTGAAATGAAATGTAATGAGGTACATGGGCAATCGGGTGATTTTTAATCAGTTCTGCTTGTCAAACAAATATATTGCGCTGCAATCTGCTGGATGTAACAATTACATCCAGAGTGGTGGCTTTACCCTTGAAACCTTTTACTCAAATGCAGATCCAGGATGTCATGTTGTTATACCACACCAATCCCAGTCCTGAGCTCAAAGACAGCAAACAATGCTGACCAATGCCACAGGATAATAATTTAGGCAGTTATCCAATACTCCCTGATTAATAGAAGAAAAAGCAACCAAAATGCACCTAGACATGCCATAATATTTATTACAGTCATATCACCCTGCACAGGCTCAGTTTGTGTACAGCAGAGTTTCTCAGCTCTGTCTCAGCACAGCCCTTGAGTCTCAGCCTAGGATCTGCCTGGCACTTCTGGCTTCTTTGAATCCACAGAACCCTCCAGCACCCYGGACAAGCTTCCCAGAAATAATAAAGTGCAGATGCATCTCCAAGCATTCCTGAGAGCTGGATARCACTGCCTGGTGTGCAGGATTAATCCTGTAGGCCATCTCCGAGCCATATGAGAGCTAGATCAACAAGAGAATGTGTTCAAAAGCGCAGCTTTCTTTGTTTCCATCATTTTTCAAGTCTTTTATGTTGGATGTCTGAAAAGTTCTTTTATCTTCTATTTGTTTGATATTAAAMAGCTCTGTAAGCAATGGCACTTAATATGAACACTCAAAACCTTTTACAAAAATTACAGAATCAAACCCTTAATCTTTGTAGTGATTTTACATTACTCTGATGCATTAAATTTAAGTTTGTGTTCAAGATGAATGCATTTACAGATAAACATATTGTGTAGCWAGGCAGAGGTCATTCACCATTTTGTAAGGATCAAATATATATTTATAAATMAAAAAATAGTTTATGAGCTCTATCTTATCAGCAAAAATATGCAGGAATGTGCACCAAAATGATAATAATTCTCACAGCCACCAGCCCCATTCAACCAAGGAGATCAAAGAGTTGGTGAAATAGATCTGACCTTTCAGCATCTATAAAAATGTTTTCCTTTGATGTTACAAATTGTAGGCTTAAATGGTTTTGAGACTCTTTCCACACTTATGTAAAGCATCTGCACAAGTGTTTTTATGGCCTTTACTTTCCAGAAAAACTGGTGCCTTGCATAAATATTTTATTTTATAAATATATTTTCTTTTYATATAAAATGTGTTATATAAATATCATGTTTTCCTCCTTGCATTAAAGAACTGAGGCAGAGTTTATGCTGACATTACACTTGAGCTGTCTGGGTTGTCTGCACAGCCCACTGCAGGGTGAAGGAGCTCAGGTGTTGTACACCATGGCTGTACAAAAATATAAACCCCTGTCTGTACTGGCCCAGCAGCTGAGCAAGCTCACTTCAAACCATTGCACTTCTGCAGGGGACCTGCTAAACCTTTCAACTCAGAAAATCTCTAGAATTCTCCAGGAAAGTTAGTCACAAAACAGGCCTTAGGCACTTTTCTAAATTTCTTAATCCATAGTGAATGGTGTGACTAAGTCACCTGGGAGCCCCTCCCTGGGGTGCACATTAATGCACACTTTCACAGCTCACCACAACTTTAATAAAGAGATCTCAAAGATTCTTCTCTTAAACTCTCAGCACAATTCTTTTAAGACAACTCTAAACTGTCCTCAGTGAAACATGTAAGGTTTTGGAAAATTCTTACTGAAGAGAGACCCRTTTTCTTCCTACCAATTGGTTTTCTAGTAGTCGTCTGTCTTTTTTATACAGTTGCTGACAACGTGGTATTAAGACTTGACTGAAGATTTAAGACTTGACTGGAAAGGACACATTCTAGGCCAGGACACCCAGAACTAGCAATTCTCAGCAAATCTGAGTGTACAATTCATACTTATGCCAAAACTTAMTTTTGAAGGTGTTTTGCTGCCCTGAAATCTCAGTTCCTTAAGSCAGAACATTCCTTCTGGTGAAAGCCCATCTCATCTTGTGAGAGCACTGCGCTTTATCTTAGGAGGGGAAATACTTTTAGGCTCATGATGTGCTTCCATAGCATTGCAATCCATCTCCATTTTTAGTTTGTTCTTCCATTTGCTTTCCACATCACAGGTTTGCCATCCCCTGATATTCTTAGCTGCTAGGAGGAATTTATCCTTTCTGAATCTGAGTGGCTAGACATCTACACAGTGCTTGAGATGCTTGGTCATACCAGCTTCAAAAGTTCAAAAGTAGTTAACAACTTTTCCATCTTCCTCCCCAAGGGAGACACTTATTGCTGGTGTCTTGGGTCTTGTAATGGTTTCTTATTGTTCTCCCAGTGGCTGATTGCTTAGTTTGAGGGCATTTCCCAATTACATTCCTTTAAGAGTTTTTCAGTCACTTATTCCCAGTACAGGAGAATTCCCTTCATTCATTTATCAGCCTAGCACCCCAATGTTATCTAAAAGTCTTACATAGCTTTTGTTTTCCCAATTTAACATATTAGCATAATACAATTGAAATTGCTTGTGAAGTCCAGAAACGTTAATTTCAAGGCATTGTTGATTTCATTGTTCTAATATCTCCATTGTATGACACTACACCCCATGGACAGAAAAATACATGCTTAATAAGCTTTGTTATCTCCTCTGAAGCTAATTGCTTCTGTGGGTTTTCCTTCACAATGTGTCCTGGTTTTAAAAAGTTTCTCAAAACATCCTACTTCACCATCATTTTTTTAACCCAGACAATATGGTGCTCTTCCTCACTCTCTTTACCAACAATTTCCCTCCACAGCAGTCTTTCAGCAAAGCTTATCAGCAGCCCCATRCTCTTAACAGACATAGATTCCTTTCAAGATCCTCTAGCAGAGGAAGCAGTGAAGCCTAGTTTATGAATTCAGGTCTTGTAGTTGGACTCTCTAGCATATAATTAGGCATGATAACTGATTAAAGCTTTACTCACAATTAGGGCACTCATAATAGCTCTCAGTTGTGGATTCCCTCATGTCTCTGGGGGGTTGCATTCATAAATGAGGTTCTCTTTCAGAAAGGGGACTTTACAGGTCTGCTTGGACTATTCCCTTGTCCATTTTGATGAAAATCATGTGAACATAATATCTTTGCATCTACTGACACTGTGAAATCAGCTGATTTGCTGATAAGTTAGGAAGTGTGAAAGAGGGTGGYAGAAAGGGAAACAGAGAGAGACAAGAGAAATTAATCAGTTAAGCCTCATATCCTTAGGGGATATCTAATAAGTCTAATTCTGATATATATCTCCTTCTACCACAGATCAGTATAAATATGTGCCATTTTCACACACTCAGAGAAAYGCAGGTTCAGTCATTCACCTTCCATGCAACATGAAAGACAAGGCCAGGCTCTGTGCTGAAACAAGTGCTGCTTCMCTTTTAACCCAACTTCCAAACTTTTCCTTCTTCAGACTGTCTTGAATTTGTAAGTTTCACATAGAGCTCTTTTCACACAATATTTTTCATGTCTCACATACAAAAACTCTGTTTCTCAAATGTCCAGATAAAATATTTTAAACATGAGAATGACAGCTAAGAATTTTTGCTAAAGGACAACCATTTCCCAACTSTTCATTCAAACACAAGCTGCTCACAAATAAGCATTCAGCCAAACAGCCATTAAAAATGATTCTTCGGCAGCCTATGAAATTGCACATTTGGACATCTGCTTGTGTCTGTTCTTGGAGACAGACCACCCAGCCCRGCTGGAGAGACTCCTAGTCCACCCAGTTTGATCCTCATGCCCTCACACAAAAGTGCCATGGTGAGCTATCCATGAGAGCATCTCAGAACTGCCCCACAGGTGGCCAGTGCTTTTCAYTCTGGAGACCAATGCCAGCACCACCTTCATTGGACAATTTCTAAAATCTCTGCCTTAGATATTTAACAGTGTGCAATCCCAGCAGCACGCACCTCTTTTGGTCAGCCTCAGACATGGCAGCAGCTGGCAGACCTTTGTAACAGCATCATTTGCCTCAAAGGAAGTCTCTTGAGTGAGTAAATTGAAAGCTTACCTGTCTGCACCCCAGAAGTGCTAAGCAACGTGCTGCCAGGGATGAGCCAGCTGCACACCTTAGAGACAGCAGTGTGTGGATAGAGCTGCCTCACTGCTGCTGTCAGCACCATGACATTGTTGCTGGAATCACCAGTAGAATTCTTGGTCTCYTTCTGGAAAATATAGTCTGGTTTCTGTTAACTGATTCCAGAGCCAGTGTTAGCCTCCTGGAGTCACAGATAAGTGAAAGATGCAGTTCTCTCAGTCCTCGCATAACTGTCAGAGGGCTCATCTTTGCTTGGCTCTATGGACTTCCACAACTTTTGACCCCACAGAATTTCTTTTCCTACCCTCCCCTAAAGTGACTGAGGAATGCACAACTCTCTCTTAAATCTGCTTTTGGTAAAACTATGGCCAAACATTCAAATGCAGACACAGACAGTGGGAATCAGATATTCAAGGTCACTTTTTCCATCACATCCCAGACTTTGTTATCTGACGTAGTATGTTRCACTGCTAGAGGGATCTAGACAACTCCATTATTAAAGTGAACCCTGCTCCAACTTAGGCTTCAGACCACCTGCTGCCCTCCCAGTACCTCCCTAGCACATTTCAGGAGTCATCTCATGCCAAGAAGCCCTTCATATGTGACTATTCTGTTCTGGAGGATACATTTGACTGGTGTGGACACGTGTGGCTACTGTTGCTAGTCCCAGAGAATGGTCATGGACATGTCACTAGTGAAATGCAGCTAGATTTCAAGTATATGCAGCTAAATTTCAAGYATAGATTTAAACATTTAATGCTATGTACTTATTTAAATTCGTGAACAGTCTTTCTCATGAACTAAAACATATCACCTCCCACCACCTGCAAAAGGCATTGTCATATTCTCTGGGAATGGTAATCACGTTATGCTAAAGGAGCCATAAACTCAATTTAGGAAAAATCTTTTTCTGTTACAGTTCAATGCATGATCGGTTTGGCAGAGTTCTAACAATTTACTCTTCTGTATTTAACGTGATTTTACCCCTTTTTAGTGGCAATYCCTCCTTAATGAAATCAAAATTTTTTGCAACTAGTATGATATAAAATGTGAATCTAATCTATGTCTAAATTTTATGTTCTTTGATGACCTCCACCCCTTGATTACTATGAAAGCCCTCCTGCYGAGTTCAACTGTGTTCAAGAGTGAGCTCAATCTTTTTCAGGCATTTGGAGAATTGATAGCTCTTGATTAAATAGTCCATTCATTAAACCACAGCACACAATTTCTATTCAGACAAAAAGAATACCCCATATAATTGAAATAGAAGGCAAGATTCTGTACATATTTCCAAATATGAGCTGCACAGGACAGGAAATGGTGATCAAGAGAAATATCAGAGCAAGCATAAGAAATTCRGCTCTTCTGATAAGCATCTGCTGAAATTCCTTAAATTTCAGGACACTTTTTTTACCAAACTGGGACTAAATATACTAGTTGAAATGTAAAAGAAATTCACCATGGCAAATCAGATGCCTAGCATGGAAGAATTTTAATGAATCAAATGAATATTTGCATGTTTGTAAGCACAACTAAATAGATGTTCCAAGTTCACCTATTTCACACATATTGCATTTCACTTTTCAGAAGGAAATTAGGATATTAATTCATTACTTAGATCAACATGCTTCAAAAATTCCATACCATTCAGATAAAAAACCCCAAAAATTTGATAWATATTGTTTTGGTTTGTGTTTTTTGAGGTTTTGAGTAAGGAATGTGCAACCTACCAGATCTAAAATTTAAAATCTAAAAGTCAGACAGATAAGATAAACAGTCCTAGCATATTTACAACTCCACCACTATTTTCTTCTGTTCTAATTTTCACTGCAATACAAGAAAATAACATTCTCCAGCCAAACTCTTGACTGGCACAGCATTTTTCTCTAAAGTAATAGGTTAAGACCTCATCATCAAAATTCAGTAAAACAAATTTGCATAACAACACAGCTTACACATAAAGGTGGTTAGAGCATTAGAACCAGAGGAAYGAAGAACATTTCTTACCCAAAAAAAAATCAGGTTATGCTGAGCTGAATTTATGTCCAATATCCCAAGCTACTSTGAATTAATCTCATGGCAGCAAGATGATACCATCAGATATCTTGGCTGAGTGTGAATGAAAGGTGTATACTTTGCAATGTCATTTATTCTTTTTGTTTCTGCCTCAGATCCTCTCTTTCTGCCTCYTGCTTCTGGCAGAAGCCTCAATAAACTGACAAGACCCTTCTACTTCATTCTTGGGATGGCAACACCCAATTGTTCCCATGCTACTCATAAAATTTGACTCTAGGGATATGTTCACTTACCTTTTTTCCTGAGTGGACCTTATTGACTGCAACTGGATTATACCTCTGCACAATATTAAACCCTCATACAACTGCAGGCAAGACTGATTATTGCAATAAAGCTTGCTTACTTTTTAATATCCCTTGAATTATCAAGGAAAATACTCTATCCCTTTYTTGTATTTTTCCATGTTCAGTTCCCAGGTGTAGTTTTTGTCTGAACTCACTGGCAATACCTACAAGCAGAATTCTCTATCAAAATATTGTGGCCCAGCAGCCTTTTTAGGWGAATGTCTGGTTTGTTCACTGAGGAACATCACTAATATAGTGCACAATTTACACACACTAGATTATTCTGCAACAACACTAGATCCATGAGGCTCAACAGAGAGTCTGCTGGAGAAAAAATCAATTATAGTTCCAAAATTACACAAAGCTAATTTCACTGGAATTTGTTCTAAAATTATGTCAGCATATCTTTTGATTTTAGTCTGTTTTCTAAATTCTTTTGTGTTGGTTTTCAATTGATACCCACTGACTTACCTACTAAGCATATTATCTGTTACTAGGACTGAATCTGCATATGTATGGATTYCCAGCTGGACAAAGCTCATAGGCTGGTAGGCATAAATTATAATTTAATAGACACATAGCAAGAAAAAATCCCTGCCCATCTGTTTCWTCCTTCAACTAAATATTTTGGAAGGAAGTAATTCACCTTGGCAAGATTCCACAGTAAATTATGAATGGAATAAATAAGTTTCCATGTATTTCTGTTTGTACTTGCATTGTTTCTCAAGTTGGGACAATGTATATTTATCTCTTTTAAAACATTTTCACAGTAAATGAATAAAACAGTCACTGTTCTTAAAGGCTGATTGGTTGCAGAGATTATGTTATACAACCAAAAGCATTTTTGTCAGGGAGAGAACTTAAGAACTGAACATGGTATCTGGAGGTAAACTGGTATTAACTACAATATCTCTGGCCAGTGAGGTGCCAGAAACTACCCAGGAAGGACCTTCTCATACTATAAAGGAGGGATAAAAGTGTTTTTTCCTATTAGTTGTCTTGAATCTTCCTTGCTGCAAAGTAACTTTTACCTCTGATCATTATGTAGAATATCCTCATACTTACATTTTGGTAGCCACAGCCTGCTGCCGTCTTCCCATCTGTTCTGTTTTCTAGATCAAATAAACTCAACTGCTTCCCARGTGCTTTTTCTTTAATTTCAGCGGTCTTTCTCTAGGTTTTTATAGTTTCTTCTTTAAATTTGTTGCCCAAGTTCCAGTTTCTCAGCAGTCTTTAACAGAGGAAGTAATTTGTTCCTTTATCCACTACTCTTGCTAATACAACACAGAATGAGATATACTTTTTCTTTCATTAYAACATCCCAGCAGGGAATCATGTTTCATTTGTGATCTGCTACAACTCTCACAGCCTTCACTGCAGTATCTCTGACAACTCAGTCATTACTCATTTTGTACTTATACCTTTGATTTTGCCTTCCTGATTGCTGAACCTGTATTTAGAGAATTTTGCCTTTTAAATTTTAGATTATTTCTTCCATTTAAAAAGAAACATTGTATTCTGATCTTTCCAATTTCTCTTTGCATTTATTTGGCTGAAAATAGGGTGGGCTGGACTGGATTGCTGTACATCACATACATTGATCAAAGGATTTATCCAGTGAGGTGACCAATATTGTGTGGTGGGAGRAGCAAGACAGAATTGTCACCTGCCATCAGTTTGGTCCAGGAAAGCTCATGAGCCCAAACTCAAAGCCCAGGAATTTTTCAAAAGTGTACTGGTGGCAGAAATGTGGATAAGGTGGAATGGCTGCAGCTATGTAAGGTACATAGAATTTTCTCTCCTAATGTCCCACCGAGTGGGGAGGGAACACTTCTTCCTGCCGCATCCTTCCCCTCATGTGTGGGGCTGTGATGCATGGCTGCAGCTGAAGACAAGACACCTCTTCCTGCAGCACCACAGCTCAGCCCCAGCTCCCTGCTTCTTGCATGGCGAAAAAAAGGTGTCACTTTGGGCTGGAAACACAACAATTTCAGTGTCATAAAAGGAGATGAGACAGAATTTCACTGCTGTTCTAGAAGAACTATCAGCAGAGGGAAGCAACACTGGGAAACTGGGTGTTATTACATAAAAGATGGGAGTGAAAATGGTTGAAAGCCTGAGAGGTTGAAAAAGAAGCAACTGTCAGGGAAGTATAAAGCAAATAAGACATTTCTTAGAAATTACAATTCACAATCTACAAAATTTGCTATGGTCAACTTATGGGTTCAGCTAGAAAAAAAATAAGAAGTAAATGAAAAAAATACTTCAAGAGAGGGAAAAAAAAACCCAAAAACTTTTACTGGTTTGTATTGTGCTGTCCAGACTCTTGCATTTTTATTAATCTATTTCCATTTATTTTCAAGGAAAAAATAATAAAGGGCCAGCCCAGTGTCTGTTATGGTATTCCATGCATTTCTTCTGCACACACGATTTCTAAGGGTATTGAGACATCAACTATTTCTGAAGTCAAAGATCTCAAAAATAAAAAATCTAGTTCATAAGCAATGTGAAACAGCTGGGTAGATCTAAGCAGCCCTGAAGAGATCACTTTTTTTAAAACCTTTGCTACTTTTTCACGTATTTCACTGCAACTTAACTATTCTAACACGTCCTCAGTTATATCATCTGATGTGAATTTGACAGCCTCCCATCTCAATATCCAGCAAAAGATTGGCTGGTTATATGTTTACACAAACTGATTTGAAAGAAAAGAAAAAATAAAAAGCAGGAAATAATTTGGTAATGTGCAGGGACCAGTAGGCTCACAGCTGGAATAAGCCCAAAGGAATCAACTAGATTTATGSTAAAGCTGTTTTATATCACCTAAGTTCAGCTGTCTTAAGGCTGGGTGTATAATTGAACATCTAAGTCTTGACACCTASGCTTTCTCCTTTCAAATATCTCCATGGAATGGCTAATAAGATGTATTTTAGATATTTAAGATCAATATATACTTGAAGATGCCTGTCTCTCTCCACTAACTGTAAATGAAGTTCAGGTAAATGGCTGAAAGTATAAAATATAAATATATAAATAATTTATTCATRTAAATATCTAAATCCTGAGGAGATAAATTGGATGAAGCATATACTACCTTAGAAGTCAGCATGAAATAATATCATTTTGATTTGCACAGACTTTTCRGTCTTGAATGATCAAAGAACTGTTTTAGTGCACAGAGAGCATTAATGAGTGTAAAGGGAGGGGAAAAGATTATAGTGTGTGTAAAACACAGTAAATTGTAGAGGAAGATTTTCTGAGGGAATGTTAATTTTCTGGAGCAAGGGCCAGAATCCAGATGAAAACAGCTTTCTGCTTGTTAGTTTTGAAGGGTAAACATGAAATGGCTAGTTATACCTGAGGACTATTTGGAAACTAGGAGAAACCACAATTACAGTTGTACAGTTTAAGACTAGGCTGAAAGAAGTTATTACAAAATGAAACATTTTTGTGTTTCCCCTTGACACTAAATCACACACTCTAAATAAAATGGGGTTGGAGTTTTGCTTTGGATCTCAGACAAACGCAGCACGGGATTTGAAAGACAATGTGTACTATTACCAGGGATACTAGAAAAGCTGCAGGAAGGCATTGTGATAACCAAAATACTCCACTTCTAGTGCCTGAAATCATTCAAATATCTCTTCCAGGACCTGCACTGAGTTTTAGAGAACTGACKTCTGCCATTGCTATATAATCAGTGATAAAAGGTCACCCAACGTTATTATCCAGGTTCTGTGTTTAAATTCTTACCAAAAACAACTGAGTTTTCAGAACTTACATCCAAATAAATTAATGGTGATGAAAAGGAAACCTAGCTGATGTGCTGTACCATTTTTRTAAGGCAAAGTCAAGTCTTTCCAAGTTTATTCTTCCTAGCTGATTTCTTTTTTTTTTTTTTTTTTTGCATTGGCTTGATCTCTAAAATATCTTTGAGATACAAAGCTGAATGGGTGCAAATCTGTCCATAATTTGTACATTTCCTCCAGACTTATAAAACTGCAAACAGCTGCAAGCTATACAGAACAATCCCATTTTGAAGAGCTATTTAAAAAGTTTGAGTGGCAATATCCTTCATATGGCATATGAGGCAATAAACACAGAGCAGTTGATTTTTGTGTACTTCACTCTTAAATTATARAGCACTTTTCTTGCAGAGATGGTTTCTATTTCGCTCTCTGTGTTCTGAAGTCTGTGCAAAGCAAAGCTGCCTGATGGACACTTGACTTTTATTTTTTCTTCTTGTTCTTTAACTTAAAATAAAGATAATCAGTAAGGAAAGACTGAATGTGGCGAAAGGTAATTCCAACTACATTAAAATAAATAATACTATAATCCCTATTTAATTCTTTTGATTGAAAGGAAGTAGTTATAGCTGCTTCTAACTTGAATGATTTTTGTTTTAGCAGCATTTAAAATTTATCATTTTTTAAAAGTGCGTTTCTGAATAAAATATTGGAGTTCTAAAAACAGACTGGCTTTGCAGTGCTGTGAATTGAGAGGAAAAAAATAACAATTAATCTGTATGATAGAATTTTACCTGATATTTTATGGGCAGAAATCTTACAGCTGCTTTAATAACTGAATCATCTTCACTGCAGAGGTAGCCTTGAGAACAACATCAAGAGTTTTGAATGGGCCTGATTTAATTCCTATCTTTCAGTTTAATGTAGAAAGACTTTTCATAGCCCCACTTCAAAATTCTATACTGTTAGCAGGAGTATTTACAAATGGATTGCTAGGAGGGCAAGAGATAGTAGATACAAATTAGATATTACAAAAAAACCATAAATTAGATACTACAAAAAACAGCACCAGTGTTCTTTCAAAAGAATTACTAACTCTAGAARCAAGCAACATTAAGGCTAATGTGGAGTTTCTTTTCCTTTTATGGGAGACATTATGCTCTATTTTTTCAGTGTTGGTGTAGCCTGAGTGCCTTCAACTTTGATTGACTTTGAGATGAGATACAGACATCCAACACATTAAAAGATTAAATCCTTGCTAGCATGTGGAAGTAAATCTCACCCTCAGTCAGCTACACATGTGCCTGTGGGTTTAGGGAAAGGTGCAGGTTGCAGTTCGCTTCACTGAATGCTCAGGAATTCTGAACTCTACAGAAAAGATATGGAATCACTATGAGATACAAAATCCAACTCCAAAGGGGCCCCTTGTGTGGTCTTAGAGAGATCATTAGGTTTGTACCAGCACCCCTACAGCTCATGGCAAGATCCTCACAGCAAWAAGGAAAGGCTAATTCAAAGAGCAAACTCAACAAGGCCTCATTTCATGCTGATTTCTGGTTCAGTCTGAACTACTGCCACTACCTGCTGTTGCTTTTCATTTCACTTTCAGTACCCACACATAAGCAACCTAAGTAACTGCTTCCTGCTTTCAAGAGCAGAGCCTGTAAGTAATCCTGTCCACCCTCAAGCACCTGATATTATTGGATGACCAGTGCATATACGACAAGAAGTGAAAGCGTGGTCTAAACAATATCCCAAGACACAGCTCCCCAGCTTACATATACTAGAGGGCTAGAAACACGGTAGGTAATTCTAWATAGATCTCCTGTCTACACAGAGTTTCACTTAAGAGATTAATCCTTATGTGTTGGAGTCTCTGATGAAAGTTAAGTTTCACAAAACATTCAGGTTTTCTTTGCAAGTCCTCCTTTTAAGAACTGGCATGAAATTCTAGGGAGAAAAAGAGTGAAATAGCTCCCAATTCTCAAACACCAGCATGGCTAATTGGAAAGTTGTGTATCAGAAAATCCAGCAGAAATTCATTTCTGTCTAATGCAGCAGTTTTCTTTTCAGGTGAAGTCACCATGGAGACAAACACACCTCCCAAAGCTGCACTGAGGCATCTCCTCCTCTGCAGCCTCTGTGGCCTGTGCAACCAGCAGCAGGAAAAGCACTGGACAGGCCCAGCTCTGAATTAGAGCCAGCATGAGATTGGACCTCCAASCTTCAAGGTTTGGGGTCCAGGTGTGCTGTCAGTCCTGTGCCTAGACACAATGGGCACTGAGATGAGGCAGGATCCGAGCCCTAAAGCGCATATTCTGCTAGCCAAAAATCATTTCCAGATTCCTCTTACCCACTCYTCCTATCAAGTAATGTTTCGATACCCTAGCAAAAAGCTCACTCCTTTGTCCTCAAAAATGCCATTGTGTTCTTTTCTGAAGTGTGGTGGGTTTTGTCCTATGTGGCAGGGATTTCTGTCTGATTTTCATGCACTTTACTCTGTGAGAGAAGATTCCCCTTCTCAGAAGGAGAACTTCAAGCTAAACAGTCAGGAGAAGGAAAATGAGGAGGATCTGCTAGGCAGCAAAAGAGTTCTTGCCACAGTTTTTTTTACTGCTTTATTGACCATCAGYGTCAAATAGTTAAGCAGGGAACCTGTGGCTCATTTTCTTTTTCATTCTTTGTGATGCTTTAATACAGGAACATCTCTTTGGACCTTCCTCAGCTGGACCTCAGCTTCTTCAAGCTCAAAGGTAAGGTTTCTTCAAGAATTTAATGTCCTGTTACATAGAGGTATTGTAGGATGTCCTAATCTCCATACCTTCCACTTACGTAGATGCAAATGTGGCATTTCCTCCAAGACATGGTCCCCTGTGCAGGAATACAAATGAATAGGAAAAGTTTCATTTAATTACATAAGAAAAAACAGTAGTCAAAAGCAGCWGTCTACAGTTTCCACTGTGGTGGTGGTTTTGCAAACAGTTTACAATCAGTGTTGAACATGCAAACAGTTAGTTCATTTAATCTGGGACTATTTAATGTTTCAAAGTTAAGCAGATGCCTAATTGCAACGTTCACAGAGCAGTAACAATGCCTGAAGTTAATGGTCCCTGAGAGTTTTTATTACAATACTTATTTTAGATAAGTTTTTCTTTCCCATACTTGATTTATAGCTGGTAGTTTCTTATAAACTCAGCAATTTATGGATTATAAAGTCAAATTATTCTATCCCATTTCTTCAAGTAATGAGTGGACGAGGTCAAGCAAGTATTAGGTACATACAGCAAAGAATTTAATTGGACTTATTATAAGTTCTGTTTCCCTGGCTATCTAGCTCACAGCGCAGGTATGTTTGTGGCAACTTTCTCAGCCTTGATCCTTCATTGTCCAAACTGGAGAATGTGGGAAAATGCACCATAGATGTTCACCTCAGTAGTACAAACCTTTTTTTAATGGAAACCAGGGTCAGGCAGGAGTATAAATGTGSCTCATGCCTGTCTCCTTTGCCAACAGGGAGTGAGGTTGTGGCTTGGATGTGCATAGCTCGGAGGAGCCGTGAACCTATCCCAGATCTCACAATATTCATATAATGAAGTGTGAACTATTTTGGTGAGAGAAGAGGAGATTCTCTGGCATARCCTGTCTCTTATCCCCCAACCACATTTCATGCTATTTTGGTTTTTAAAATGTTCTGTGAAACCTCAATGTATTGCATAATTGTGTTAATGATAATGCAAAAAATTAAAGCACACCAATTCTGAATTCAGAATCAAAGCAGCCTAATACTTAATGGCTTATAAGCTTTGACATTTCATAGGTCTTCTGGGACACTTAKGAAATATCCATCTTCTTTTGTGTAACTCAGCTGAATATTTTACTGCTATTCTGTATTAACATTTGGTACTATTTGAAAGTTTCCTCAAAGGATTTTAAAGGATTTCTGGTAGGCTGCACATATAATAATACTTCCTCCCCCATCCTTGTGTTTTATAGCCGGAGTATAGACTGGCTGCTTACAAGTTTACACTAAAGGACRTAGTCATCATAAAAAGTAATGAGCCAAAATTCAGAATTCCTCCCTGCACAGAATCAGGCGCCTGTAGCCTAGTAATTACTCCAATGCAAGACATTAAGTCAAAGCTTCTGAGAGCTCCTTCCTGTAGCAGCTGCTAAATGATTAATATCACRTTGGTAGATTTCGCAGGAGAATCTGTTAAATAAGGGAAAGTTAAGTGTATATGCAAAATTTCAATTCCACACAATTTGGTTTAGAGTCAACATACAATATTGCATATTTCATGGTTCCAAGAGGAGTGCAGCATTCATTAAGAAAATACAGATGGTTTTCAGATAGCTAACAAGATTTCACAGCCATTTCTTTGCTCCCTGCCATGAAACCTGGAGAGAAAATAACAGTAACGATGAATTCACTATGGCTGAAACCTCAAGGCTCATTTCTGCCAAAATATCAAAATCCTGAATTGATGTTAGCAGTCAAATTCCACCAAGTTTAACAGAGCTAAGCCATTTACAGGACTTTGAAATGTGTCCCTCTTTTCTCCAGCAGTACTTTTCTCACTTAGAGAAAATTCAGCATTTTTGAGGTTGAGACTGTCAATTTATTGTGAGCCCTGAATAGCCAGCAGCGTGCAGTTGTACTGCCCCAGGAGCACAGCAGTCTGAATCTTCAGACTCAGGGAATGAGAATTCAATCCTTGGGAGATGCCAAATCTGCAGCACAGTCACACAGACTCTGCTTTGCCCTGCCATGCACTGCCCCACRCTAATGTGGAGGAAGAAATGAAGAGATGAGGGTCAAACCCCCCCTGCTGCACTTCTCTGCACAGCAGGACCTAGTCGTGCCTGAAATTTGCATTCAGCAGGCTAACATCCTGTAGAATTTGGGGAAAGCAACAGATAACAAGCATGGTTTGCTGGTCTGAATCCACTCAGGAATAACTGATTTCTCTCACAGTTTTCTTGGCTAAAAAACCAAGGATTTCAGGATTTCTTCCCACATGATTTCTGCCTGCAGAAAGAATATTTGATAAATGATGCAAGAATGAACACTGAAAAACAAACAATAGACTATCAGAATTTAAATCAGGAAGTTAGTTTTACCTCCACCTTACACTCTTAAAAATATCATGACTTCTGCCTCCAGTGTCTATGTTTGACTTCCCCTCTGTTATTCTAATGCATTCACCATTTTCCTCCTGGAGCATCTAAGAATAAGAAAAATGCATACATTGAATATGCACACAAAGGCAGGTATCTATTGTTACTGCCCCAAAGACCTTCCACACTAAAAAAAAAAATGGGATATGTAAAAACTTGCAAATATTTGAAAAATTATGCTAGTTAAACCAAAGACTCTTCACCACTGTGGTGAGCTGGTTTTGACTGGAATGGAGTTAATTTTCCTCATAGTAGCTAGTATGGGCCTATATTTTGAATCTGTGCTGGAAACAGTGTTGATAATACAGGAATGCTTTCATTTCTGCTGAGCTGTGCTTGCACAGAGTCAAGGCATTTTCTGCTTTTCACCCCATCCCACCCCACCAGTGGGGAGGCTGGGGGTGCACAAGAAGTTGGTAATGGACACAGCTGAGACAGCTGACCCCAACTGACCACAGCCATATCCATATCCATATRGTGTCATGGTCAGCTTATAAATCTGGGCAGAAAAGGAAGGGGTAAGGGACATTTGGAATGATGGTGTTTGTCACTGTTGTGCTTGATGGAGCCCTGCTTCCCTGGGGATGGCTGAACACCTGCCTGTCAATGGAAAATGCTGAATTAATTCCTTGTTTTGCTTTGCTTTTGTGCATGRCTTTTGATTTACCTGTTAAACTGTTTTTAGCTCAGCTCATGAGTTTTCTCACTTTTACCCTTCCAGTTCTGTCCCTTGTTTCACCAGGGGGGAGTGAGGAAGCAGCTGCACAGGGCTGAGTCGGCAGCTGAGACCAAACCATGAACAGCACCCCCAGGTGCACCCAAGCTCTATTCACTCTCTAGGATGCAGCACTGGGCCTACATACAAGCACTCCACAATTAAGTGAAAATACTGGCTTAAGGCTACTGTTGCTCAAACACAGTTTGGTCTCACCCTTGCTCTCAAAACTGGGAAGTTAGCCATTATTTAAGTTTTCAGTGAAGAGCTTGTAATCTGCTTATTTTCAGGATCTACCAAATCTTTTGCAGCCAGCCCTGAGCTTGTTCTGCTTGTACTGGGAGCTGGCAGAATGCAAGCAGGGTCTCATTCCGAATTCCCATAGCTTCCTTAGGCAGCACTTTGCTCTGGGCAAGGCTTGCTGTATGACTCCAGGCATGGTGCTTTCAGTTTAAAGTTGGTGAGTACGTTGTTGACTTAGAGTGCAGGTGAAACAAGCTTCTGTAAAAGTACAAAAACATCTCTGCAAAAGTATATGTTCATAAATATTTATGGTCTGACACTATTAGCCAGGATTTCAGGCTGCAGGCTCTTACTGATATTTTAAAATCCTGCTTGGAGCTCAAGCTTAGGGCTATAGCTGTTGTACAGAATCTCACACATGCAAATGCAGAACTTGCACTGCAGACAAGTTTTTCCACAATAACAAAATCAAAATCACTTCCTACTTTGTATTATTCCATCTGAGTACAATGCCTGTCYCTACAGTACCAGGCTGATGTCCACATCTGCATTTATCATGTTGCTTACCTAGGGGAACATTCTTGCAGTGGTTTTGAAGGAGGTATCTCAAGAGGCAGAATGAGTTTTGCAATATGGCACAGATTTATTTAGTGTCTGTGTGGGCCTTGAGGCTCTGCACCCCACTGACTTAGGCCAGTGGATTGGGTAGAGAGATTGTCACATGATCTTGCCAGCTATGTCAGCTTCTGTGTTGGACTGTAGGTTAACATGTAAACCCTATATTCTTATCAGATATTCCTATTTTGCTGTGATATCTCCAGAATGAAAGAGTGARGGGCCACTGCAGACTCTCTTACAACTGGCTATACATGAGTTATAGTTCTAGTGAAATCTCTATAGAAATTTCTCTATAGAGATGAAACCTGTCTTGCAAGACTTCTGCTGCAGTATTAATGGAATATTTCATAATAATATTAATTATATATATAATACTAATAGCATATTATATATGCATCATATATATAGAAGATACTTCTGATATGATTCAAGATTTTAATGGAATTTTATCACATAACTTTATCTTTAAAGCCTTCTACTCGAAAGCAACTGTATTGTACTGGCAGGAAAAAAATATTATTACCATAATGTTTAAATCTAAATATTCAGTGAATTCTTCATTGGTTACAGTAAATCACATTTCCTGTCTCTCTAACATACACATGCAAGGTTTCTGTGGTTAAAACTTCCTTGATGAAACATCCAAGATTATTATATGTATGAGAGTATAAGTGTTGCTTTTGGACTTTTTTTAAAAATTTTTGTCTTTTTGCAGTTTATTTGTGAATTATCAGTTTGCACGGCTTGAATGTGAAGATAGCTTTACAAGTGGCAACCACATGTCTTCTTAGAACTCCTAAAAATCTTTGAAGCTTTTGATCCTCTGTCTGTGTATTTTAACTCAGTGTGACCTGAGTGATTGACTTTTAGTCTGATTACTTATGTGGGATTCAAACATTAATGTTGCTAAAACCTTTAGACCTCATCATGCTACCATGCAGTCTCCTTAGACACTTTTTTTCTGATCCAGACGTAAGAAAAACCCTTTCAAAGAATAAAAATCCCATCATTTGGTGCCATGTCAAGCARTCATGTTGTTAAAACTTTCCTTATTGAGCCATGACAGGAATTGTGCCTTTGTAAAAAGGAAATTGAGGCCCAGAATGAAGCCAGAACTGCCAACAGAGATCTGGTGTTTCAAAGGGAACCTGTCATGAAAGGGAACCTATGCTGAATGAAATCACCCTCAGCCTCTCTCCCTTGTGAAGCACTCCGCTTATCCAGAAAAATACTTAACTGTGTTCAACAGGTATGCCAGGCTTTTTTATCCCTTTGTCTTTCCACTCTAAATACACAAGTCATCTTCTTATTGCAGTAAACATTCTTCTCAAATAGACTCAAATTCTTTAAAAAAAAAGGAAAGGAGTTTGATCTTAATAAATCCCAATAAAGGAGAATAACCTCAACTCAGCTTCTGGAAATTTCCCAATGAATAAAGGCATGGAAGTGGCCTGGAATAAAGCAAGTAAAGTCACAGATTTTTCAAGAGCAACTTTGAATTACTGTAATTTTTTACTGATATGAAAAAAACCCTAAAAAAACAACAATAAGTAAAAACATCCGCAAGAAAAAAACTAAATCCCAAACCAAAAACAAAACAGTAATAGAAGTTGTATTGTATCAAACTTTTTAATTTAGCTCTTACACATCTGGCTAGCTCAATGAATTCATCTAGTATTAGATTTACTAATATTTACTATTCAACAAATTGTGCAAGTAGAAATCATTATCAGAAAACCTGAAATAATTATGATACGGAACAATTGCAAAAATATATTCCTTGGTTTTGTTTTCCAAATTTATAATAAAAGAACTCTACTGAAGTGCAAGACACATTGACTGTGTTCTGGAAAGGCAGTGAGGTTAAAGAACCTGCATATGTGCGTCAATAAATAATAAAGAAAACTATTAACCTCTTTTGTATGGGTCATTTTTTTCTGCAGTGATATCATCTGTGCATTTTTATTATGGCAGTTATGCTATTGCCGCTGGATTTAAAATCCTATATGCCTACTATTGTTAATTATTTTTAATAACAATTAAATAAATATACATGAAGTTAAAATTACCACTTTGTACAACCATAGCACTAACCATCCAGATTAAATAACTAACATTGTGAGCATGAAAATTTAAGCTTCCAAAAAGGACAAATAATTTATATATCTAATTCATTTTCCCTCAGCTTTACATGTGCATGAATACCACATAAGACATGTGCTGCTCTACCTTCACAGGTTTTTTCTATACCCACACACATTGTCCAATGTAAATAGACTGTAGCTTGAAATAATTATGGACAAGAGGCTGTAATAGCAGTCTGTTCATCACTGTTATTTTTGTCAAGAGCAAAGAAATTGAAACTGAGCAGTCCTGAAATTGCTCGGAATGACTCATGACAGTGTGAAAGTAAATTATATTCTCCTCATCTATTGAAATGGGGGTAGTGATATTTACAGTGTCTGGTTTTGTTTATGAAGTGATTTGGAGATGAAAGGTTCAGTTTCACACTGACTCCTTCCATTGTGCCAAAAAAATGTCTTGCATTTCCTTTCTGTGGAGCCATATGTCCCACAAGGACAAAGACTGGAGCGTCAAAGTGCTCTGCAGATACAGTCCTTACCATGATTATTAGGTTAATAACTATCTGAAGCTGCTGTGACAAATTAGAGCACAATCTTCAGTAACCATATCATCCTGAATGTCACTGTATATATAAATATTTCCCTAGTATTAATATTACCTTCCTGTGTGATGTAATTTGTTGCTCTGTTTTTGTTTGAAGTTTTAAGAAGCATCAGAACGGGATTTCATAAAATCAGTGTCAGGAACATATCATGAATGTATATGAATTCTGATGTCTTTCAGCTCCAGGAACAGAAGTCTTTAAAACAATTTTAAGTGAAAAATTCCTGTAATTGTAAGTGAAAGTTGTCTCTTATCCTTTCTGTGGAAAAAACGCCAGAAGGCTATATAGCATTTTCAACCACATATCCTTAATTGCAACACATTACACAGTGGAAGTACTGGCAGCTGTACCACCTTCTCAGAAATTATGTAGYCTGTGTCTTTGTCTCAGCAGATGGTATTTTTATGACCCACAGTTCCTATCCTATGCTCAGAAAGTCTAGAGGAGAAAATAGAAACCAAGCAAAACTGGGAATATAATTCTCATTTTGCATTTCAAAAGAGAGTAACCAAAGTTTTTCAATCTTAATATTAAGAATTATGGGACTAAAGGTTCTGATTTCAGGGATACAGAGTAATATGTTAAATATAGTGTCATGTGGAAATCATGTCAATTTATGTAGGTGCCCTACCAAGTATTAGTGACTTAGGCAGAAGAACTTCAAGAAAACAAGTGTTGTTTGCAAAGAAAGCCTCTACGAGATCCTGGAAAAACACACCACTTCCTGCTGTTCACTTTTATAAGGCTGAGTTCCAGCAAGGGTTTTCAGCATCCCACATCAATTCCATATAGTATGATCATTTTGACGTATAAATAACAGATCATATCAGATTGTTTCACCTTCACAAGTATGGATTTGATCAATCAATAMCAAAATATATACTTCTCTTCATTTTTATCTTATCTCAATCTACATGCTTAATCAAATTTTATTTTGTGCTCATTTTGCCTGGAGTAGAGTCAATTTCCTTCACATCAGGTAGCAGAGGGTACTATAGGGTGTCATGCTCAGAATACAAAGCTGAAAAAGGAAAAAGGAAGAAGGTTGTGACCTCCAGAGTGATGGCATTTGTCTTCCCAAGTGTTGTTACAGGTGATAGTCTTGCTTTCCTGGGGATGGCTGAACAGCTGTCTGCCCATGCAAAGTGATGAATGCATTCCCTGTTTTGATTCACTTGAATGTGCAGCTTTTGCTTTAGCTGTTAAGCTGTCTTTATCTCACCCTCCAAGTTCTCTTGCTTTTACTCTTCTGACTTTGCCCCATCCCACTGGCAGAGAAGTGAGAGAGCAGCTGTGTGGGACYTGGCWGTTGGCTCCGTTAAACCATGACATATTTTGAATTGGGATAGGTGATTCAAAATTCTTCATTTTTTATATATTCAAAGATACACAACTGAGCTTAGCTGCGATAAACAGCAAAAAGACTTAAAGGTAGCTCCATATCTTTTAGTTCATTATCAGTATGTGAATATTCTGGTTCATACTGTACACCATTTAATAAATGCCTTTGCCTAGATGTACAAATACAGATGCACCATCATACACTCAGTTCTGGTCTTTGTAATGATGTAAATCTACCATAACTCCTCATTGGCAATCTCTTTGGATTTCTATCAGTACAACTAGAGGACAAATATGACCCCCCCTAACTGAATATTTTATACAGTCCTRTAAAACTTCACTCAAAAAAACCCCAAAAACCTGTGGACAGCTTCTAACCCTTTATCAGCTTGTGAGAAATAGAACAAAGCAAACAATTTCCCAGCTGTTAGAACACCTAAAGAAACTGTCATTCTGATAAATCCCAAAGTACTTTTTGAGTAAACAAGTGTTTATATTTAAAAACCACAATGTCATTCTAAAGWATTCTTTCTATCCCACTCATTGCTCAYGGTTAGAGCTAATTGGAAGCAGTTTTCTCAGTCTATTGATGATTAATGAGCAGCATTTTGGTTTTTTAAATACAGTATTCTTTCGTCCAATGTAGAAAGGCAGAAGAAATTAGTGGCTTCTTAAATTACAATTTCAGAGGAGAAAATAATTTACATGGTGAAAAGACAAAGGAGGACACACAACAAGCCTTATTTAGACAAATCTCCTGCTGAGAGCTAGGAGAGTTTGGGATCACAAGTAGTAAGCAAAATCAATTAATTTTGGTCTAACTCGAGTAAAGTTATTGATTTTATTTAAGGATTTGATCTTCCATGCTGATTAGTTGCCAGCATGAAAAATTAATCTCATTTGACAGGAAAGCATTGAATGCAGAGATTGCAAGACTCTGACTTAAAAAAGTAGAGGGTAAAAGACACTCTGTATTTATATACTCAGAATTTCTTGGTGGTGTGTGGGATGTCTTTCATTCTTCCTTTTTTTAAAAATATGAAACCATGAATATCTATACAAAGTTTAGCTTTCTTGCCCAGCACTGTACCTCCTTTCATGCTGTCAGCACAAAAATTATGACCCATCCATGTGTTTGAATAGATGTCTTCATAAGCTCCTTAAAGAATCATGAATAATACCATTCACATTTCTATAATCTACAACCGAACTAGAAAAAARTGGTCAAAAGATATGTCCAAGAAAAGGAGACAATAAAGAAAAATATAAGTTAAAAAGGCAAAATGTTAAGTGAGCTATATCCTCATGGAGCTTCAGGAATAATACTGCTTCTAGCTAGCTCTGGAGAAAGACAGTCCACTCTASCCTTTGATTTTGAAGTTACTGAAAGTAGCAGATTTCAGATCAAGACCTGGAATTTCAGCTTCCAAAGATCAATAGAGATTGAGAGCAGTCAACCATATCAAACAGATCCTGGTGTGGATTTTCTGTACATCTTATACTTGCCCTCCAGTAGCTCTAGATGATGTAGATTTTGAAGAGAGGTCAGCAACGAGCTTGCCTTGAAGGAATAATCAGTCAGAGACGAATCTTTGCATTTTGGTTCAGGATTGTGGAAGGGCACCCTCCTYATTCTCTGCTGCCTTGCATTGTGTGAAGTCATCAAAATTTCACCTGTACAGAGCAACATCCAAAGGTTCATAAATGACAGGCACTGATGGAACCTGCCACTTGAACTAGGTATGAAAACAGTGAGTGGGAGGAAGCCTTATAAAGTTTCAAAGATAATATTGTTGCAGACTTTTCCACTTTAATTCATTAGGTTTTTATTTSATCCAAGTCAATTGTTTGCTCTGTGCTGCTACTGTACTAACTTCCAAGGTTTTTTTTGAGGGCAGGCAAAGTCCTTGTGTCTTAWCATCTGAAGTGTAGATAAAAGATTATTTATTATCAACTTGAAAATATGAATGATAGCTGATGGTCTAAGAAATCACCACAAGGCAGATATTCTTACAATAAACACATTCCCACAGCAACTCTATAACAGTGACACTAGAAAATAACAGAGCCTAGTGTTCCCTCTCAATCCCAAAAGCAATCTCTGCTTTTCAGTGCTAGGGCAGGGTAACAAGGCACTGCCCAGGACCTCACATACAAAGCAACTGCACTGTTCCAATGTGAAGCAAAAATATCTCTCACTTCATGGAAAGAGAGCAGACCCCAGACCCCAAGCAGACAGATGTCCCAGGCAGCACACTGCTGAGAGTGAGCTGGATATGGCTCACTGCTCACCACAGCTACTCCAGAGCCCTCAAAAAAATCAGCTTTCTTTGCTGCTGCCATCCAGGAGAGGCTGAGAGGTGAAGGCCACTGCTTATGGTGCTCCAGCCTCCATAAAATCTTCAAACCCTGTGCTCTGCCATTGCCTCTTGTCTCAATTGCAACAGCATGATGGTTTCCCCAGGACTTTTTCCTTGACTCCTCATCCACCTCTATCCCATTTCTTCTGGTTCTCATGCTGCTCTGGCCGGAGTAACCCGGGATCAGCCGAAACCTGAATTGTCTTTTTAGAGCASCATATTACATTTTGCCAATAATGCTGAAAATCACTGCACTACCTCTAAAAAGCCATAAGCTCAGAGCCATGACTTCCTCCTGTGCAACACAGCACTGAATCCTGCCCTGACCTTAAAGTATGTTCTAAACCTCCTGTCTTCAAGCAGATTAGCTGGGTTTGAGCATACACTTAATTGCTGTCTTGAGCCAGGCTAGATTAAATCCCTAGGTCTGTCAAAACAGAAATATTTTAAAGAGCACATGAAAAAATAATCCAAAAGAGGGACACTGTGAAATTCCATCAGCCAGAATTAATTTTTTTCCTTCTGCATGTGGAAAGTGAACTGGGTCATTCAGCATTCAGTGACTTTTTTCTTACATGCTTTACCACACACAGCGATTACTTCTCTAGATTTAGATCACAGTCACAGGAGGTTTAGTAATTTAATATTTTAAAATGAAGTGGCACTTCAAATTAAAGGGGCACAAATACTGTTTGAACATGGCAAATGCTGATAGTATAATTACATGGCAATTAATTTTCATGTGGTATCTGTGTGATTATGAGATAAATATATGGTTTTTCTGTCTTCCAAACAGCACAGCAGTTTACCAGTTAATTACTTTTATATCTGCTTAGTGTAATTACACTGTAATCCATGAAAGTCTGTACATATTCTGTCATTACTTCTTGTTTACTAATAGCAGCACACAAGTGCCTTAGGTCAGATCTCATCCCTTCCTCAGTATCCTGACACCTTGCATAGGTGTAGTTCTACAGGAAAGGAATGCAGGAATTCAGGAGGATTTCTTGCATGCTTCACATSTTGTATACAATGTGCAATGTGCTCTGGTTCTGCTAGGATTTCTTGCTCTGCAACGTAATGAGAATTCCAAGATCATTGCTAGAATGKGAATTTTGTATTTTAGACATAGGACAAAGAGAGGGGCTGAATAGCTTTGCATCCATTCAACTACATTTTTTCCCTAAATTGCTTTATTTAAATACAACAATACTTAACATTTTCTGTGCATCTTCCAAACTTCACATATCACCAGTTCATGAAAGTATCTCAGTGTCTCAGACAAAGAAGTAGTTCTGTTGAAGAAAAATACTCTAAATCTCATCAAGCAATTTCTCCATGTCCAAGAGAAAGATCCTCCCACCTGCAGCTGGAAAAGAAGTGAGGGAAGGGCAAGAATGAGCAGTTGTTCTCTGTTCTCACTGGTGTTCAAATTTAGCMGGCTGCTGTTGCAGTATGAGAGATTACAATGATGAGCATTATCCCACATRTTATATGAATGAAGAAAAGACATAATAAAACTATAGTAGCTCTATATAACTTGTGCTTTGTGGTTTGAATATCTTCTATGGGCTCAGTCTGTGTATATTGTTCTTATTGTGCAAATGCATCTTTTTGTCAGGGGGTGAGAAAATGCTGCAAGGCATTTGCATTTACATTTGCATTTACATTTATTTACTGCATTCCCTAATTCACACTCATGCTTAGATACGTGTTACGTATAGTAGAAGATAATTCATGCTGTAGAAATAGATATACRTATGTATAAAATATTAGGAGAAACTAAACCTATGCTTATAACTACTCTGGCCAGGAACAGCATTCTACTCACATTATAACCATTTCCTGGACAACACTAAAGATAATATCAAACCTGTTACTGTATGAAGGGGGAGGCCTGGGCCATGAGCTAGGCCTGCAGTGGCTCTGACAGGACAGAGTTATGCACATTGTTATGCACGTTGTTATGCACATTGTTATGCACATTGTTATGCACATTGTTGCCGCTCCCCGGACAATACCAGATCGCTGGCTTGGGCCATCAGAGGTTTCCTGCAGCACCATRCACCTTGGAGATAACATCTGGATCTTCCTGGAATGGAATGTCCTGAGGAAAGCTCACAAGACCAGGCATCACCAATTCCATGTGARTACACCTTCTGCCGGGGCACTCAGACATTCGTCTGGGTTTGGACTTCGTCTTTGTCTGTTTCTACACTTGTATGGATCCAACTTTACATGCAAAGGGACACAARGGAATATGTGATCATCTCTGCCTCAGGCAGAATAAACTGCATATAAGCTGGCTGCTGAGAGCACTCGGTACCTCTGGGGAAACGCCATCTCTCTGTCAGCCAGAACCCTAGGTCACCCAGCATCTGTGTTCAGGGCAGACGCTGTCTTGGCTGTGGTTGGTTTTTTTTCTAAATTTCTTTAAATTTCTATTTTTTGTTATCGATCTAATAAATCTTTGTTAAATTTTTCATAAATTTGACTACAGATTTGATCATTTATAACATATGTAACTTAAGCTCCTTGCAGTGATTGACATCTTATCTAGGGCATTGTGCATTACTATACTTTGGTAATGTTGCTTAAACATCATATGGAAAAAAAAATGGGCTGAAAGACAGCATAAGTAACAATGGGAATATTTAATCTATTATTAAATCAAAGGGGTACTGTTTAGGAGATTCCAGATTAAAATTTTGAGGAGTTGGAGATACCCTTCATCATGAAACTAAATGCCAAGAGAACTGACTTTCAGCAAGTTATGTGAGAGAAATTGTTTTTTCTAGAGTCATGACTCATAAATCATCTTCAAGGCAAATCATTGKGACTTCTCTGTGGTAGCAGTTGCAACATCATAAACTATACATCGTTCTAAAGCAAATGGCAGCTTGCAATGTCTTTTTTAATGGCACAATAATTCTAGATTTTTACTCAGATAATGAATTTTCAATTAATCCAAACGCAGCATCAGACTTCAGAAAATCCTTGCTATTATGTTTCACTTACTAAAGTCAACAGTGTTTTGAAAAGCCTTTTTGTGCCCTGGAAGACATGATTCACCATCTGTCACAGAGGTTCACTGATTATATTTGGATCCACTAATAAACTCACAGGTTGCAGATGAGTAAAGGTGAGCCACCCCCCCCAGTGGAAGCAGCTGGCCCAAATCTTTGCCTTTTTTCACAGCCAGACTGTTAAAGTTCATTCTGACTCAGACAAATTGCATAGTATGGAAAAGATAAGTTAGTCACTCTGTCTGCAAATCAACCCACCCAGATGGATCCCTGTTGGATTGCAGGTCTGGCCATGCCAAGCTAGAGGATGACGCCCTACCTTCCTCTGCCTCTGGAGTTCAACAAGAGCTTCAGGAGACTCAGAGAATTTAAAACCCTCTGGGGCCTTTGTGAACAACTCTCCACTTTTTAAGTTTGAAGTATGAGCTAAAAGGTTCAAAGGTGGTAGTGTTTCTGACCTTTAGCAAGGAATTGACCTCACTTGTGTCTCTCACTGACTTTTCCTGATTGCATCATTGTTAAGTATTTCTGCTTCCCTCTGTGTTTCTAATTGGTTTGTCTGTTGGAGATATTTACAGCAAAGGGAACTGCTTTTCAGCCTAGCATTGTCTGAGCAGCACAAGAGATCTCAGAGATTGCATTATCCCTACTCAGGCATCAGTTTTCTGGGTGCACTTCAATGGCATTTCTGAAGCTTGAAGCAGAGAGGTAATCTGGAGATGAAAGAAACTAGAGAATCTGCTCAAAACCTTATCCTTTCTCCTTCAGGTCTACTTTAGCATTTTCGTTTAAATAAGGAATGCATTCCTTAAACAAATCACCAGATTGTAGCTATTTACCAAACTTTGGTTCACAATGCTAAGCAGACTCAAAATCCAGAAACAGGATTTGTTTCACTATATGTCCAAAACAGGGACTTCTAAGTTTAAAGGCACAAGCTGACATCAGTCTGAGAAGGACTCAACACACTTAACAGACCACAAAAGCACACACACACACACAAAAGTATTTAGATGTATTTTAAGTTATTCTTTTTTCTCCTCATGGGAAAGAACATTTCAAAAATTGCTGGAAGCAGGAATAGATCCTCAACTTCCATTAGTCCATTATTTCAGAGGAATTGTGCCCCAAAGTGAAGGAAACGGAAAGCTGAAGTCCATCAGGTAAGTAAACTGTAAAAAACTCTGGCAAATTTCCAGATGATGGCTATCTCTCAAGAATAGCTCATGAGAGCTATCCCATCGTTTCATTACARCTTCAGAGAAGGCATGATACAGGGTCTCAGTAGTGTTACTGATTCCACATGAAGAATAATGTCTGTTAACCTTGTATTTAAGATGTTAAGTATATCTTTCTAGTTTATATTAAACAATTACATTTTGAAGCTTTAAAATTTTACTTTCTTCTCCCTGAAGTTAGAAATACTCATCTGTTTAAGTATCTGAAGACCTGTTTTTAAGAAAACTTTAGAGAATMTAGATGAAGGCAACCTGAGGTGAACATCTGATGGATAAGGATTCAGTTTCCTGTGATCATAAATGGCAAATCAAATTTGGTTTTTCAATGCTAATTTTACATAGTTGGGCATATCATAAGAAACAAGGATCTGTTCCATATCATGCCTGACACTGTGGTGAGAATATCACTAGGATAACTCATTATATAAATATATATACCCGAAAACTGTATTGAACTTAGTGTTGTTACTAATGAAAAATTCAATAAAAAGACAAACTGAAAATTCAGAAAACATCAAACACTTTAGCTTAAAAGAGAATGAGCCAACATATTCTTTGTTGCTCTTCATCATCATTTTGCTTTGTCAGTCTTTAATGACAATCTGTCACTGACAATAGCTGACATACAAACACCTACCACACATTTATATGTAAGACTGTGCATGTGCATATATTGACATGAGTGGGAAAGATTCTCTTACATCAAAAGCCATATACACTCAGATATATAGGTAATCTKAAGTGATTTGACAAGACTGTAAATAAAGTGTCATTTTCCTTCACAGGAAACAAAGAGTGGGAGAGATCCAGCCTCAGAAGTCTCTCTCACTACATTTTGTCTTCCTGTGAAATTCTACCAAAGAATGAGGGAAATAATTTCAGCCACTTTCTCATTTGACATTTACTCACAGAATGCTTTGCAGCCAGGACTAGCCCATCCCCAGAGTTCTCCTCTTTAGGCAGGTACTGTGAATTCCTTCCTCTCAAAGCTCTCATGATAATTATCACATTGCCATTAGGATTATTCCACTCTTAATGGTCAGTATCTAGGAGTGGGCTTTTCCTTTGCATTGAGGTTCATCCATCTCTCAGCTTCACTTTCAGAGGAAGAGGCTTCTGTGATCTCATCCCTGTGTTCATCTGTGTACCTACCCTTGAACAAATCTCAACTCAGAGGCCAGTTTCTACCAAACTTAACAAAGAGGCAAACGTTCAAAGATATTCACTTCTGACATGCTTGAGGGTTGGGATGAGGACAAGGTAAGTAGAGGAGACATTTCCCATTTCCACAGAAAYGCAATTCATCCCATATTAGATGTCAAAACAAAGAAAAAATCCATAGGAAATTGTGACTCTATTCTTATGAGGGAAACTTCTGTCACCAGCAAAATAGAACTAATTTCCCTTACTGTGAGGCAGGGATTGTGACGATTTAGTTCTGAGTGCATAAGAAAAGAGAGAAGAGATTATAGCCTTTCTTTTCATGGTAATAAAACCTTTGTTTATCTTGGCCTGCTCTGCAATGTGAATCTCAGTGCATGAATTCTGCAAAAACCAAGGACCCYGCAGTAAAATTCAAGTTCATCCGGTTCTAGAGAAAGTGAGTTTTTATTTTATGAAGATACAGAAGTTACAATACAAAAATAACTGGAAGATATACATGTGAGTTCACTGYTTACTTCTTATAAGACTTAACACTTCCTCTTTGTACTAATCAAACAATGCAAAAAAAACCCCTCGATATTTGTGAGTAATTTATCTCAGAGGTTAGAAATAAAATTGTATATTGCATTGCATTACAGTTCATTTTYATATAAAAGCAAGCATGGCTTAGCTATGAAGTATACAGGTGCTGCGAGAGAACTAGGGATGGGAAAAGCCTCAGCAGAAAGGCAGGGAGAGGTCAGAGGGAGCTGAAGGAAAATAATTTTCCTTCATTGCATGTGGGTATGAGGAAGGTTCATTCCTCATACCCACATGCAATGACAGTTTATAAGAAGGACTGTGACTGGCTTTACATCATGTGTCAGCTTTCTTGCCTGCTCAGTCTTTATTGCTGTCAAATTTTATTGTTCAGACTGACATACAACTGAACAYGACTTTAAAGGGTTAGGGCATTGTATTCAAGTGCAGTTCTAGCTGATTTAAATCAGGAAGCTGCAGCACCCCTGATTCCCCAACCTGTTGTCTCCCTAACCTTTACAACTTCCCAAGCACCAGTAGCACCAGAGGCAAACATGGGAACTACACAACTGCAGTCAGAGGATGGGACCCTGACATTCCTGCTATGGCCAGTCTAAATTCTGGTGGAGACACTTCCCATGAGCATGTTCAAATACAGCTAAATGCAACAGAGGAGAAGGATGCCCAACATGCAAGGGCAATATTAGGTAGCCAAGCAATTGTGCTAAAAGCAGTATTCATGTCCACTGATCATGGTCATAGAATAATTACTTTCCATCGCAGATTTTTTTCAGGGATGTTTCATTCTTTTCTTGTACAACCAAGATATGTCTTCAAGAAGCCCCTGCAATAACTTAAAGCTCCTTTGTGCTCTATCTTCATAGATACCAGGTCTGGATGAAGGAGTTGAGTGCTTTGATTGCCAGCCTCATCCAGACATAATGTAAAAGATGTTTTCCTTACATTTACATAGAACCACCTGTGTGGTATTTTCAGGGTTCCCCGTGGCAGGAAGGAAATGATGAATTTGACTCCATGTTCTTAGAAGGCTAATTTATTATTATATTATATTATATTATATTATATTATATTATATTATATTATATTATATTATATTAAAGATCTGGCAATCTCAATCATCTTTGTGGCCTCTTTTGGGACTCTCTCCTGCCTGTCTCTTGCACTGTGGAAGCACATCTGGACACAGCACTCCAGAGCTAAGTAAAGGGGAAGGATTGCCTCCCTCCTCCTACTGGCAGTGAGGAGGCTCTTGGCCCTCCTTGGTACAAGGACACATTGCTGTCTCATGTTTGAGCCGTTATGCAGGATCCTTATCCCTTCCCTGGAGAGCTGATCTCCATCTGGCCAGCTGCCAGCATACACTGGGSCATGGAGCTATTCCTCCCCAGGTGCAGGACCTTACATATCCCATCAAGGGATTGGAATGTAAAAGAATTTAGCACACAGAATCATTTATAAGRCTGCTCTAGGTACCTCAGAATATTATGTACCTGAGAGGGCAGATGCTGTCTGACCATGTGCAGGTAATTTTCATACTGTTAAATAAATACGTCTCTTACATTAGGACTTCTTCTCACCCATTACAGAAAACACAGAAATCAGTAGAAGTAGCTCAAATATTGCGTGTCCAGTCTGAGCTCTATTGCTTTCTTAATGTAAATCCAAAGTGAAAAAAAAAGTGGTACTGTGTGACAAAATCCCAGTTTAGTTATCCAGGTTAAAATGGGAGAATAGGTGAAAATTTAATAAAAAACTTAGATTCTTTTTCAATTTTCAAGACTTCCATTAGAACAGGCCTAAAATAACAGATTATTAAACAACTTTACTCTTGCATTTTCCCAGAGTAAAACATGGTAGCAGAACCAGAGAACTGATTCACTAAGATGGTGAATGCTGTCAACCCCCACCAAAATGAGCTTATTAGATGGAGTCTCAAATGCTTCACATAAAATACAACAGAGGGAAGCCTAACTCAATGTGCTTTCCATATGGGAAGATACAGACAGGAGACTGACAGTGGTGGTTGGTTGGTTTGCTTGGTKTTTTTTTCCAAAATAAGAATATAGTCTCCAACTGTTTTTTTTATTTTCAGGGGAGCTTTAATTTCAATTCTGTTTCCATCTGTGGCTCTTCATTCAGGAGAGATATATCCACAGCCATAGAAAAGTGTAGTGTGAAAAGATAATAGGACAATTTAGATGGGATAAAATACCTTGATGCTTTTACAATGAGCCTTGGAAGCTCAACTCTCAGTGCCTGAGATAGCTGCTGCTGAGCAAGTGTCACCCTCTCAGGCACTTGGTGTGAAAAGTTTCACATTCACTCAGCCTTTTAACATGATAGGCATGGAAGAAATTGTTTGTAACCACGGGGAYCTCTTGCAGAGTGGTGCTTTTGCCATGCAGACCCCCAGCTCCTTCCCTTGTTCCTTCCCCCAGTAATACCCAGCCACTGACCAGGACACACAGCATTTCCTGCCTCACTCCTTGSCCTTGGAGAGCTGCAAAAACAACCAGAAAAGCCATACAGAAAATTCCTGAGTGTTGTCCCAGAAGCCTGAATAAAACATTTCCATGTCTTTCCATGTCAASACAAACCTGAAGCCAGAAAGGGGAGGTATGAACCTGGTGGTTTCCCACGAGTCTATGACTTTCCTCAGATGGCCCAACATGTTCTGAAAACACGAATTCTGATAAAGGATTTTCCTGCAGCTCATTCCTACATATTTGTCCCATATAGATCCTTTGATGTCTTTAATAAAATTCATCTGTATGTTTCCCTTTCCTTTACTGGAGAACAACTCTGTTCAATTTCTTTGTATTTTTCTATTTTACAACAACTGTAGGGTATACGTTTCACATCCTAATCTGTCTGTCAAATTTAGTTAAAATTGGCCACAGAGATTATGTGGTTTCTTGTGCAGGCAGCCAGGAGSAGCTGACAACTAAGCATTTTCTGTGTGAAATCTGGATAGAAATATCTAAAAATATATAAAACTCTCAAGAACCATGAAGCTTTACATTTTCTAGATGATGGAATTACCTAATTTCTACTTTTTTACMATAAAATTAGGGGAAAATCCAAATGCTCCAATTTCCCTATGAAAAAACAACTTCTTTAATTTAATACTTGAAATTTTTGAGTGAAGCATCAATGGCAGGTTCATTCTAAAGGAAGGATTTTTTTCCTTTTCTTRTGCCAAACTCTAGAGAGCTACCATTGTTAGAAATCTTTGTCCTTTTAGCTTAATTACTGACCCAGAAGTCAAAACTGCAAATTACAGTCCACTTACAAAAGCAGAACTGTAGACTGTGCAGGTGTTAAGCTTTTTAATCTCTAGAATGTCACACTCCAGCTCAAGTCACTATTCATTAAACAGGAGCTGTTAATGCTATTTGTTGACAGCATGAGTTATCACTATTTGACAGTCATTATCTTGCAGCAAAGCTCTTTAGACTTTTGGACCCTTTCTCTGTGATTATGTTGTATTAATTTATTKTTTTTCTGTAGGCAGTAGCTCATTTATCATTTGAATTGGGAATCCCCACAGAAGCCTAGTTTCCCATTGAGTTATTAGTTAGGAAGTAAGAGGGATATAGTAGTTTTAGATGAAATTTGGACCATCTTATGTCTGACATTGGAAAAAAAACTACATTCTCCAGCTAGACTGGTAGTTCCCCTTAACAATGTTTCAAATATGGTTTCACACATACTCTCAATGACCAAAGATTTTTTAGTAAAAGTGAAAAGGAATGGAAGGAAGGCATAACTCGTAATGTCTGCAAAATTCATGCTTTAAGTAGTAGGAGGCAGACAATGTTAAAAAAACATTTAGTGGGATGATGGAAAAGGCAGGAATAAGATGATCTAAGGTAGTCTGTGACTCAGGTTGCCTTTTCAGTAGGGTTTTGYAGCCTGTGAAGTATCACATTATAGTGCAAAAATAATATAAGCCAAATTTTGAATTTCTAATCCCTTAGAAAAGCAATTTCTTCTTCCAAATTAATGTCAAAATGTTGAGGATTTTTTCTCATCAAAAAGTGCATAAAATCCCTGATTCACAAATAGCTAAATATTGTGTTATGAGTCAGTTTGACATTACATTGGATTATCTGTCATCCCACATGGTCTCACAGGAGCTGTACCATCTCCAGTTCATAATCTACTTCATAAGCAGTGCTCAGTGTGAGGACTTCATCTTCCACAGCGCACTGACGCTCGTAATTCCTCATGTGTTTCAATCAAAGGCTACTATAAGGCACCATGGGAGTTAAAATCCATCTGGGCAACATAGATTACAGAATGCCYGGAGGCAGGGCTCTAACCACCTAATGCACAGATGTTATGAAATTTCACTGACAGGAGACCCAGGTTAATTCTGAACTGAAGCTACCATTCCAAAGTTGACAAAAGTGATTAGGCATCYCTAATGGATTATTTTTTTAAATCATCAACATAAAAACATTTTTAATAGAAAATGCATGTTGTGTAGAAGAAGGCCTTCTCTAGCTGAAAGGAACAAACCAGAATTTTCTTGCCCACCTCCTGGTATGGTGCAAGTTTATGATTTTAGACTAGTGCAGGAGAAYGTGAGATAGTTCTAAAGAATGACAGAACCTTTTCCCTTTGATTCTTTGGTTGTGTAGAGACTGTAGACAAGGCACTGCCTCAGAAAGGCAGGACAGGCATTAATAGCTGGACTATTTTAAAAAGTCAGATGGCAGGATGTCAGGCAATGTCACTGAAGTGTTCTGATGTTTGATAACTCTGTAACAGGAGTCATCTATTTCAGGCTAGATTACAAATTGATTGAAAGCAGCTAATTCATCTGAGCAACTCAATTATGTGAGCTRCACAGAATCACATCAGCAAAGAACTATTACATATCAAAGCATAATAAAATTGAGGGCATGTTGAGACCCAAGGGTCACTGAGGTGTTGCTTTATGCTTTATCACCACTTAACAACAAAGGCAAAGAAAGATAATCTTCTAATCAGTCCAATATGAAACTTCAAGATGAGAGGTCTTTTTATGCTCTTTGATACTTTTCCTATGCAGTTCTTTTTGAACACCAGATTTCTTTCCCAAAAATGAATATACTTTACAGGATCTTTTCCCTGCTTGTTGTGRGGTTTTGTTTGTTTGGGGKTTTTTTCCTATTGTTTTTGAAAATGTGGATGAGACCATGAAAGAATCATGTCTCTTTCCTTACACAGCATTCTGCTCTAAGCAATTTCACCCTTTATTGCATCACGTTTCCTATTTGATCTAATAAAGTAGCCCATAATTTCTTAATCATGCCTCTTGCCTTTGCTGTTCTGAAAAGGTTGGAACAAGATGCAGGTAAGAGAGAATTAAATGATAAGAGTATACTTAATGTCCCTTGGTGTGGCTAGAATGAAAATAGGCCTTGTCAAAACAAATAACATTTCATTTTTGTTGAAATTACAGGTTTGACTGATGAAGATAACTGCACAAGTATAAYTGAATAGCTAAGCACTGACATCTGAAATACCAATTTAAAAATTAGCTGTATTTATGAGTAATGAATTAATCATCCAACTAATAAACCTTCAAAAGTCAGTGGAGAATATTTCTTAGCACTTCTAAAACAGACTAGGAAAGGCTTTCCTGTCCATGACAAACACAATGCAATGCAAAAAGCATTAGCATTTTGCGGTAAAGAATGTTACAAAATTAAAATATCTCATGACAGAGCATAATGCCCTTCTCCCTCAGAGAATATTTAAGTCTATACATAAGACAAAAAACAGGTCCTGAGACCATTTTAAGATTGACTAGAGTAAGGTAAGATATTGTATTTGGGATATGGGTAATTTGGGTTGAAATCCAATTTTTAGCCTGAATAAAAGAGATAAATCTGCACTTAGACCCTCCCAGTTACGACAAGGTGGGTTTATCAATACTCTGTAATGCAATTCTTTAGTTTTCATTACAGATCTCAGAAACATCTCTGTAATACTTATCAAAATCAGCACTTATATATGAACGACTTTTAATTCCAACATATTGGTATAATCCAGTGAGAAAGATCTTTAAAAATACTGGCCTATGACTGTTTTGGTAGGGCATGACAATACAGCTGGCACTAATCAGTATCTTCCTCAGTGATATGGAAACAGCATAAATCTAGTGCTGATAAAATTGTATCAATTGATGCAAAGATGAGTGGAAGGCTAAATAATGGTGATGAAACACCATCATGGTTGGTAAATTGCTCAGCAAACTGARTCCATTCAGGCAGGATACATTACACTAAAATATGTATGAAGCATAATATAAGTAGTACAGAAAGAGGGACTATTCTGTGGCCACAGAAGCTGCGAACAGGGCTTAGGATTCCCACTGAGTTAACTACTTCAGCTGAGGATGGATGCAGGCCCTGCTTAGAATGCAGATGACTCTTTCAGACTGTATGTGTGTTTCTGAATAATAATAATTACYAAAGATGTCTCAAACTGAACAGAAAAATTGAGTTATTCAAATTGGAAAAAAGTCTTACATTTGTAATTATATCAACAGAGGGGTAAAAGTGATTTMATCTTCCCTCACTGTCTTCAAGTGAGCATTTAATAGCTTCAAGAGAAATAATGTTTCAGCCCAAACATTTTCTATGCTTTCTTAGTAACATTTGCTTCTGTGCTCTTGTCACCAGATGAAGAACTGTCTGCACACCTGCTGGGTTAACACAATGCTTATTCTTCAAAAACCACTGGCCTATGGAACCACACAATGCTTATTCTGTGGGATCATGTTAAACATTAACCAAGAAGAAGAATGGAAAATAACCAGCTCAATTATTTTCACCAGTGCACCAAGCAGCCAAGTATGACTTTGGGGTCACCGACCACCAGGGACCACGAAAGACACCCCCAGGACAGAAGAACACATGCACAAAGGGGAGGGAATATGTGTTGAATATGTTGTTCAATATATGTTGAAAATTTTGGGGTATTGATCATCAAATGTACATTTATTCCAGGAAAATCAATGAATATATATATATGTAAAATATAGTATAAAAACAAAAAAATTTCTCTACTTGGTATGCATGATGTTTTGGAGAACATATTCCCTTGTGCATCTAGATAAATAAAGAATGCCTGCTTCTTAATGTTACGTTGGTGTTAAGGAGTTGTATTTTTACTGATTTTTGGAAATAATCCCATCTTTGATGGGATTGCATGGGAACAAGTTATTAGCCTTCAACGCTTCCAGCAAAATGAAATGTAGCCTCTGGCACTAAGAAAGCCTGGATTCTCATGAACTTTTAAGCTACATCTTAGACTTCTTGTGTGTAAAAAAAACCAAAAAGTTAAAAAAATACTAACTTCAGCTGGAAATTCAATCCCCTATCCACCTGGATTGGCTGGTGGCTCCAACAGATATGCTCCTAGAGGTGACTTTGCTTCAGGTTTTACACATGCAAGGCACTTTCCTACACTTTCCAGCTGTTTTCATGAAACTAGAGAACTAGCCTGCAGTTTAGGCAAGCCAATTGAAGCCTGTCATTTGAACCTCAGTTTTAGATAACTAGTGGTTCTGTTTCCATGCCCTAGCACAATAACCACTGMATGGAAAGCAGTAGGTGTTTCTGAAGGTCTTCAGAAGTTATTGTCTACCTTCATTCTGTGCTCAAACTACAGTCATCAAGATCTCTCTTCAGAGAGATCTCTAAAGCACCCACTTCTCTACCTTAACTGTACAGGGAATTTGGCCAGATKCTTTAAGAACACTTCTTTGCTAGGAGTGGAAGGATAAACACATCATGAGTTTTCAGTTAAATGRTAGTCAGCAGCAGCAGCTATATGAAAAATTACAATAGAAGAGCAGAATCATGAAGTCTGTGTTAGCACTGAAACATGAATGTATCATATGATCCCAAGTATTTCTCTCCATAGCAAGCATAAAATGTTTTATTATTAATTACTCTTTTATTTTTATCTCTAAAAAACAAGCTTAAGTATATTTTAAGTTAGCTGACATCCAAATTTTTAGAACAAACTTCTATTGTCAGGACAATTGTGTGAGAAGGTTTTCCCAAAATCTAGTTGTTTTGGGTTTTTTTTACATGAGATTATCAATTTCTTTATTTGTCTAGAGAGCAGGGCTTAATAAATATCAACACTACTTCATCACATTTTTTAAGCTAATACTAACACTTATCATTATTGCTGAGAGGCTATAGCASCTTGATGAATTGTCCAGCAAGAATCTAACTGATCACTGAATTGGTCTTAAATATGTCAGAAGAATTGCTGACAGCAAAGCCTGTGCACTGGGAACATATAGATCTGCTAGACATGCACCCTGTTCATTATATAGCTCCACATTTTCATTTAGTGTACATAGAGAATTTCTTGTCCTTGGGCTACCTGCAGTTTAGGATTTGACTTGGATTTGTTTCCCTCTTTCGTCTGTGCAATAGCCCAAAGCACAGTGCTTTTTCTTCCTGAATTTTTGATGCTCTTTCCAGCATGCTAGCCTGTGAGGGTTATTTTCTCCATTATTCAATCTTTGTCCTATTTCTTGTCTTCCTTTAGCTTGATATACTTGTTCCAAACGGATGGCTGTTTTACTTCAGTGCTCTTGCTGAAATTCAATAGGAGGTACCTTTATAGAGATAAAGCTGTTCCTCTCATAAATCTCCCTAGCAAACTGGATTCACATAGYCCACAAGAGATTCAGTCTTTGATTRGGGATTTCTTTCTCTGATATCATACAGGAATATACAAATTCTTAACTGTGCACGTTTTTGAATATTTTTTGATCTGCAATTTTTGTTTCAGAACTCATCAAATTGCTCTCTCCTGTGTTCATACAGCATTTCTAACAATGGTGTCCCACTTCTTTGTTTACTTTTTTGTCTCATCAAAATATTTAAATGACATTATCTCAATTTTTTAAAATCTTTATCRCAGGAAGATCTGTATACACACATCTCTTTCATCCATTGCTTTTACACAAAGATATCTGTATCTATGGTTCAGCCTGAAACTGTGTGATTTTTTTTTCCTTCAGGAYTGTAGTGTTCAGCAATTTATCAGTGTCTTCCTAAGCATGAACATCAGACAACTGAATATTGCTATTGTTTTTCTTGCATCACCTGTTAAGTAAAATATAAGAAGATTCTTTTTTCTTACGGCCCATTTCCTCTTTACTAAGACTTAGATATATTCTAGAATAGTAGCCAGCATTTTGGGCACATGTTATCTTCTCAGTCCCCTTTCCTTTTGCAAGCTGTATGGTTTCTTTCTCTAATGCCTTTCCAGAATTTGTAATTATTTCAAAGTTTACTAGAGGGTAAACAAGCAAGCAGCAGCATTGCCAGTGTTCAGTAGCTTTAKTTCTTCTTATGGACCAATAATTTAGTAATTCCCTTAACATTCTCAGTACATGACTTCTTTTCTGTAGCAGCAGCTGAATAGCAGTGRATGGGGAAGAAAACATAATCAAAACTTTCTGGAAATGTTAAAAACTCATTTGGAAGTGTGAATCTCCAAAAAAGTTAAATTTATAAGGATCAAATCAGTCTYGGTATCATTTAGTGGATATAAAATTTCTCTTGCTATTTTTGTACTTGGTACACAGATAACATGGACAGATTATTAAAATAACTCTAAATTTCAAAAATCGTAGAAATATAAGAATACAATGTATGTATTCCATACACTAACGAGGTTTTATATGTAAAGTAATTTTCTATTCTATGAGTGTTTGAAACTCATATCACTGTTTGAAACTATCAACACTTAGAGCCTTTCCTTTCATAGCATTAACTAACAAGTGAAAAGTACTGCAGGGCACTACAAATAAGTGCAAGACATCTTTAATACTTTCTCAGTCCCTGTCTTAAGTTGACAAAACAAAGTATATCTCAGATACCTGAAGAAAATAAATGGTAATTTTTAATTATAATAAAGGATTAATAGTATAARACCACAGTAGTACCTGTGGGAAGTGAAGGAAGGTAAAATAAGAAGAATTGACCAGAAATAGCATTGAATGCAACAAGCAATCACATGTGTAAATGGCAGCTTCATCACACCAGTACCCTTTCTCAGGATGATGCTGTTCATTTGTCKGTACAGCTGTGACACAGCAATACAGTCTCTCAGCTGTTCACTGAGCTTTGAAAACAGCAATCCAGCACATCAGCTCTTCACGTGGAATAAACCACTGAGGGACCTCCTCTGTGCTTCTGTTTCCAAACTAGTGGCTAGAAGCCCTGAAACACTTTCATGTCCAGAAGTTAAAAAATACTAGATTTTTTTTCCACCCCTGAGCTTTAYACACTTCCCTGACTGAAGACCAAGACGATGAGGGAAAAACCCYTCCTTTCTTTCTGTCTCTGTTCTCCTTAGGTTTGCTCAACGATATTTTTTATTCCTAAGTGAAACCACAACAATGACCTTTCTTCAACAAGGACCACCAAATTATTAGCACTGGTGACAGAAATAAAGCCTGAGATTTAGGTCTTGAAATAAAATCAAGATTTATTATTTGTTCTGTTTCTCTTTACTCCATTTTTTATCATAAAATTGTCACAATAATGTGCCTTTCCTTGAAAATATTGTGTTTTGCCTCCAGCAACCCACAAATCACAAACACAGATTGCTGAGGATGTTACTATCTTTCTTTTTTTCCCCTCAGAAGTAAACTTTTTGTCTGATATTCTCTCCCCAAGAGGAATGATCTTCTAGGAAGTGTGGCATGTATTTATTCTGAGTTAATATGATTCTATCATGCACTTTGCCCATGACTGATTTTCTGCTTTGTTGACTGTGGGTTTTATGTCTTTTTAGGATTCCTGAAAGCTGATGGTAAGCATTAGAACTTTTTCATTAGTACAGATTCAGGTGGTGTAAATTCCATTGAGATTCTCCTGCCCAGCATTTTCTGTTTCTCAGTGGTAGACCTCCAGAGATGAGTGGCTATTAGCCACTGAATAACAAGCCTGAAGTGGCATTCAGGTTGTCAGAACCCATGTCTCTATGCTTGCAAACCTGAAATCTTGAGGAGTATCTTCTTTCTGTCTGAGTTGAAAGGACTTTTTATTGAAACACAATAGGYAGCACCCTTCAGAGTTAGCTTTACATATGCCAGGAACCTTCACCAAATTATATACCTTTTCAAGCTGCTAAGGGAAATTAGCAAGCAGCCGTAGATCGTTTGCTCTTTCCTGTATTGTCATACACTACTGGATAGCAGAAACAGGACTCCAGCCAGCTGGTCYTTTGTTTTGGCCTTATGTGTGCCCTTATTGTGAGCTACCTCTATACTTGGGCATCTTTTTAGCTTTTTAAAGCATAAATTCAGCACATGAATGATGATAAAGCTATTCTTGTTACTGACTTGTGTAATGTTCTGGGCAGGATTTGCTAAGGGAGAGAAACAACAGGCAAATCTTCATAGAGGAGCACGACTTCTATCAGCTGAACACAGTGGATGACCAATCCTATTCTTGATAGAAAGCCAGTGACCGGTTGCCAGTATTTTTCACTTTTCATTCCTTGGTTGCTGAAACAGAAGGAAGTAACCAAAAGAGTTTRAATTAATGAGAGGACACAGGATAAATGAACAGTTGTGATAACATTAGCTAAATTAATAGGATCTGCAAGACTTGTCACACATAGTGGAGATTCCTTATCTCTTGCCACACCAATCATCTTTGTAGCTCATCACAGGACTCTCCAGCCTGGACTCTCCATGTCTCTCTTCTAGGGCCAGAACTGGACACAGTACTATAGATGTAGCCTCACCAGTGCTCAGCAAAGGGAAGGATCACCTCACCTTGACCTGCTGGCAATCTTAAGCCTCCGGCAGCACAGGAGCTTTCTCCCATGCCAATACTGGAAAATGTAAGAAGGGAATAAAATCCTTGTATTTTCTCCATGGAATACAAAGTGCTAGGTGCTTAAATCTTCCTATGAAAAAAAATGAAGCATTAAGRAAAAACAGCTCATCAGTGGTCATTACAAGTGAATTAATCTTCTTTATAGCACCCATAAATACTGCTAATGCATTAGTGTTTCACACATTGAACTCAGAGATGAGAAAATATAAATCAGTAATACATCCACTATTTTCCAGTCGCCTTATAACAAAAAAAAAAGCCTCTGTACTTTAAAAATTATGAGACTCTCCACATGCTACAGAGTTGAGAGACACGTGTAAGGTTATTTGCAGCAGGCAGCAGGTGGTAGGAGGATTTGTTAGTAAATTCAGTTCTCAAAGGACAGATTCTCCAGTGCTCATAAGCCACCTGCCATCAAAAGCAGACCAGTTTGCTCCTCCACACACGGTATGAACTGAAGTGTTCATGGTACCACATAGGTGAGAAGGGTACACTTGTACTCCACTTGAGGGGGACACATCCCAATCCCCCAGCAATGTCATACAGCTGTCCTTTTTTCACTTCATCTGAGGTCTCATGCTGTTTCTRCCTGTTACACTCCCTTGATTATTTTCATATTCCCTTCCATATTTCCATAACATGTCCTAATTGAGAATTTCTCTCTCCCTTTCCAGCGTTTTTTTTTGTTGTCTTTGTGCAACTGATGAAGCATACAGATGCAGCCAGCAAAGATCTGTCTCTTCACYTTGGCTATGAGCACATAGCAAAGGTCTGTAATTTAAAAGAAACTAAACTTAACTAGAAACCCCTGCATGCATTTCATATATATCCATAGTAACAGAGCTCACGGCAGACTTGTTCTGTTCACTTGGTCAGCCACCCTGGCAGTGGTTGCTATGGATGTTTTGATGGTTTCTTTGCAATTAGAAGGTTTTGTAGAAACTGATGTTTCTGACATACATTGTTTCTCTGAGGTGAATTTCACATTTGACTACCTGCTATTCCASCATTCTACACATACACACATACAAATCAAACAGCAGAAGATGCCTATGTCATTCAGGATGTTTCCAGTGCACAGTTAATGAAAACACTCCACAGGCAGATAATAACAAAAARTGAATATGGGCAGTCTAGTTCAATGCAATTGCAACCCATCACTACAATCACTGTCTGCATGACAACAAGGCATCACACAGCCTTGCAGCAGGTCAGAACCTAAACCATGCCTTTGAAGATGAGAAGGAAATAAAACAAAACAAAACTAATTAATAGCATCTGATATTTTCACATTATTATATAGCACAATTTTGTGGCTTTTCATACCAGTGCAGGAATTAAACTGGAGAATGCTATGTCCAAGTCACATGCTTCATATTTGAAGCACTTACAGATGAAAACCAGCTCATATGGTTTTAGGAAAAAATTAATAACTCCAAAGGTGCAGAATACAATCATTAAAYGGTTGGTACACTCACAGATTAAATAAAATTTGACTTTCAGGACAGATACCTTTTATTACTCCAAATTTCATTTGATTTTATTCACCTCTTTCTATGTAGCCATTTAAAATCATATAAGCAATTAATATAAAACAGATTAAAAAATTAATTATTCAATCAAACAAATCTTCCACACTTTTCTTCTCTCTAATAAGTTCTTTATATTGTACGTGTTTCAGCTCAAGAGCATAAGAATCATTTGGAATTCAAGCTTTGTCTCACTTAAAAGYCAGGAAAAAATTATATTTTAATAATAAATAAATAAAAATTATTACCATTTACAGATTTGCAAAAATCAACAAGCAGTCATGCATGCTACTATGCAAATCAGAATATTTCCTCCCCATTTATATTTTAATAATCCATGAATAACTAGAAGCATATTATGGATATTCCAGACACAAAATACATTTTAGTACCAGCAATTTCATCATCACTTGTGTTCATAGACTAAAAATGAAGATAGAATATGGGAAAAAGATTACTTTGAGGAATCATTCAAACTGGYTATTATGTGGGTTAACTGATTAAGTGCTAAGCAGGAGTGCAAGGTAGTGGCCTACTGATTGGTTTTGGACATCAGTGCTGGTTCTGGTCAGCTCTTCAGGGATGACTGAGTAGCTGGAGAGAACAAGAGAGTCATTTGGAAACAGTCCTGTTGAATGGAGATGTAAAAAGCAATGAGTTACATGATATGATACAAAGAGATCTGGAAAGATTAGAAATCTGTGTCAAAATGAAACAGAGCAAAATGAGTTTCTTCTTCTTCTTAAAAAAAGAAGTCAACCTAATAAACATGGGGAAATCTAATTAAAAACAGAAATACTCAGTCTGGTGGAAGATTAATGATATAGAAGTCGCAGGGGCAAAATCCAAGAGTGAAYGAGACAGGGTTTGGCAAGGAGATATGGCTGCAAAACCAATTGTGCTGGGGCTGCAGAGCTTGTGAAGGGCCTTGAGGGGAAGCTGTATGGGGAGCAGCTGAGGTCACTTGGTCTGCTCAGCCTGGAGAAGTGAAGACTGAAGGGAGACCTCATCACAGCCTACAACTTCCTCATGAGGAGAAGAGGAGGGGCAGACACTGATCTCTTCTCTCTGGTGACCACGACAGGACCCAAGGGAATGGCCTGGAGTTGCATCAGGGGAGGTTCAGGTTGGACATCAGGAAAAGGTTCTTTCCCCGCAGCGCGGCCAGGCACTGGAACAGGCTCCCCAGGAAATGGTCACAGCACCAGCCTGACARAGTTCAAGTGTTTGGACAGTGCTGTCACACATGGTGTGACTTTTGGGGAGGGTTCTGTGCACAGTGAGGAGTTGGACTTTGATGATTCTAATGGGTGCTTTTCAGYTGTGATATTCTGTGATTCTGCGGTCTATTTTCTGAAAATTTTTAAGAAATTTGAGTCATCATACATATGATCTTCTACAAATATGATCTAATTAATATTTCAGACCATGGGAAATGAATAGCATAGTATACATTGCTATGTGAACATAATTAGTGCAATTATAGTTTTCCACATTCTTCTAGAAATCAGGGATTTACATCAATTTTTATAACTAATAACTTTATATTACCACAAGAGACAGAATATAGATAATTCAAATGTATGAATTTGTACCAATCTTTGGGGAAAAGTAGAGGATCAAAATCAAATTTAGAGAAGGTTAAATTCTCTTTTGCCAGTTTACTTAAAATTATAATAGCAGTGTGTGTAAAGAAGYATTTCATTAATATTCTCCAATAAGTTTAAATAAGAAGCAATCTTTCCTGAGTGAAACAATTAYTAATCAAAAGCAGCCTAAGTTTTCACCTCAAGACACTGCATGAAATTCACAGTGTAAATCCTTGATWTCAAGTGAATGAGGATACCATGATGATATGGAACTTTCATTACAATGTTGAAACATTTTACAACAGAAAACAATATACAGTTGTAATTCGCTTCCCTGAACAATAACTCAATACACAACAAGTTTTCTGTGAGTTATATCTATTTTCTGATGAAGTCACAAMTAATACTGAAAGTACCACAGCAAATATTCTCTTGATGAAAGCTTCAGATTGTCTCTTTCTCAATAGCTCAATCCATCTTATAAATAATCTTTGTGACAATAAAGGGCACAGACATACGTGTCTTCTGCTGTTAGATTTTATTTTCAGTGGAAAATTGTTAGCGAGATGATTTCAAGATGTAATATGAAGGAAAAATACACAGCACTCCCAATTTCCAGTAACAAAACTCCAGGCTTATCTTGTACTCCTTAAGGTAGCTTTCTTCAGCTAGTGACTAAAATATTTTTCCATAGTTTCCTGCATCTGTCCATAAAGAAAAATGAACACTGTCTCATCATAGCTGAGAAATTGAACAGTATATAGTGCTTGCAAGAATCTACATAATTTGGGAAAAAAAACCCTTCTTACTGAAAGTAATCACCTCTGCCAGGAAGCTTATACCACCTGGAGGGAATAACATGCATGAAAATATGCAGGCACKGAACAAGTTATGCAAGCATAGGCATGGGTGAAATGACACCTGATTAATAAGGCACCTCACAATTGCTGAAATTCTGGCTTCCTTATGACTATGGAAGCAGAATATTGCACTTTCAGACAGGATGATTGTATTTTGAAGGAATCTGAAGAGATAGGGAAGAGATAAGGAAGAGTGGCAGGAAAAGGTGAAATATTCTTTATTTTAATTACCAATATTCTCTTAAGAGTTTTGAACAAAAGGAGATAAAACATACATGAAACAACACCCGCACTTCAGTAATCTTTACAGAATTTCATTCTTTACTTTAACCAATGGTTAAAAGGAAAATTTCTTCAATTATGCCATCTATCACTGCCAATAGTCACAGTCCACAATTCTCTTACAAGCTTGAAAGTATTCAAGCCATTTAAAGAAAATATTATATTCTAGTTCATTATGTAGCAAAAGAAAATTCCAATACTATTAATAAGGGCCTAACCAGAGAAGACAGAGTTATGTGCCATTATTTCTATGCAATTCAGAAGAGAAAAAAATATTTTTGTGGTCATTTACTCTATTAAAAGCTCCCCCCCACAAGTCAATTGAAAATACCATAGATTCAATTCATGGATACTTAATGTGGTTCTGTAGTGACAGCCCTACAAGACTGGGCTTTCCTATGGATGTGCATGTAACTCACTGAGACTTAAATGAAAAGTGCTATTAACATCAAGAGAAAACTACTCATAAACAGATGATAAATCTAGAAAGAACTGTATTTTTATTGTAAGAAAAATTATTTTGCATACTTCTCTATCCATATATCAATGCAGCAAGTAGTGTTAATATTATTCAAAAAGCAGTATCACTTGACTCAACTCAAAGATGGTCCTTAGGACCAAGTGCTGCAACATGATGGCCTCAAAACTGACTGATTTAAGGACCTGGCTGGAGCTGTCAAGGGCTCCCAAAACTCCCATGTGAATTACTGGTTTCTYATAGAATGCAGCCCGTTGTGGAATTCAGAGACAGTTTTGCCTGAAGAGCAAACATGCCAAACCTAAACAGAAACCTGTTTCTCTCACAAATGTTCCTTTATCWGTCAGTTTTATTAACAACATACAATATTGTCATAGTGCAACAGAAGTAACATTTAAAATGGAAGTAACAGCATCAAAGAACTAAAAGTACTCCAAAAGATAATATAATATAATATGATATAATATGATGGTCTGTGACAACGCTGGAGAAAGAAAGTATGAATACAYGTAAAATCCATACTTGGAGACACTGCACACTGGGAAAGAGTACACACACCAGATAACTGGTAGGGTAGATTAACAAGTTGGTACACATTAAAAAAATACAACATACCAAGTTCCAGGTTCAAGGGGCTGAGAAAGAAAAGTGTGATCTACAAAAAATCTCTGTACTAAGAAAATTTTTTTCTGGACAAAAGTTGAATTTCTTTCCCTATAAACTTCCTCTGTTCTTATGGTTATGCTCAGAGTTAAGACAAAAAAGAAAACTTGAAGTTTCGTTGACAAGAAAAGGATCCTACATTTGAAAAAACTGGATGGACAGAATGGTCCCCAAATATTAGCACCCATGAGGCAAGACAGTGTCTGGACATAAGATCAAGGAAAGAGAGGAAGGGAAACCCCAGAGGCACAGCCATGAGGGCTCTGGAAAATCTCCAGGAAACCAAGAAAGATGGGCTAAAGCAGCAATTCTCATATGGAAATAGTCAAGTCTGTGGGAACAGTGGTACAAAGGTCAGAATGTGGTAAGCTTTTAACCTGTGAGAACGCTGATAGCACCACCKGCAATGGATAGGAGTTAGGTCTAAGAAAGAGAGAAAGCATTTGGTTGCAAGAGAGCTACAAAGGCAAAGCTAGAACAAAGTGCAGGGAGCAGGTGGTAGAAGAATTAGTAAATGCCCTGAAAAATTTCTCATCTTGGTSTTGTCTGGGAAAAAGGATGTGCCTAGGATTTGCATTATGATTCCCTTAGAACTAGGCTAAAAAGAAAACCTAGACCTCCCATTGGACTGCGGCTGCAAACAGGCTGAAAAAGTGAAGGCAAAGCTGTAAAAATAATTGTCCCCTAAGAACATGTTCATCTGGGCCAGGACACCGGGTCTCAAACAAAGGCTCAGCTAAGGCCAGGACCAGTATTAAGRGTTAGGGTGTTGGTTGGGAAAGGGACAAAATCTGCAGCAGTGAGATTAGACAGAGGCTGCAAAGGGGCTGAAAAACAAGGCTGTCAAAAGAATTATTCCCTCCAAATGTTCTCATCCCTGCTGTGGCACTGGGCGTTGAGCTAGGGTTCAGCCAAGGAGAAGGCTCAGCTAAGGAGGAGAGCTATGGTCAGGAAAGAGACCTACAGCTGGAAGCGGGGTGGCATTGCAAAGGGGCCACCCAGAGAGGTGCAGGTTTCTCTCTTCAGCCTATATATCTTTCTTGAGRCAGCCTGTTTGAAGCTCTCCTTCAACTGGCTTTCTGTGGTTATTTTTTCTTGGCTCCTAAGAATCCCAAGTGATAAGGTGACTGCTCCAGCCCCAGTTCCTGCTTCTATCAGAGGCTCCAGGTTCCCGGGAGGAAAATTCAAGTCTCAGCTATTCCTTTTCCTAGAAGATTTTTCAGTGTCCTAAACACAGCTATCCTACAGTTTACTGCAATTTTATTCCTAAATATAATTCCAAACATAAAATAAGTATAGGCACTTTCCTTCTTCATTTTACCCAGAAAAGGATTTACTCCAGGGGTAGATAAAGCCTACRGGGTTGTTTTGGTATTTTTTTCAGACAGCCCTTCTTCTGCACCACTCAAGCTGTAGCTCCAGGCTTTTTCTCTCAATCATTAGAGTTGTAAAAGGAAGTGACTGGTRCAAAAATAATTGTTTCCTTAGGAATTTTTCATCTTCACTGGCCTTTTATTTTCTGAGGTTCATTTCAGGGTTTGGGTTAAGGTTATTTTTGACTGAAAGTCCACAGCTATGTTTGATCCCATCTGGACAGCAGCTGATAAAGAAACCCATGGGCATACTCTAATATTCTCCTTGGAAGAATAGAGAATCTTTGCATGAAACACTGTTTTTGGTTTATGCATCAGTCAAGCATTTATGTCAGTGCCAGAGGAGGTTTAGAGACAAAGAGAGATCTGAAATGAAGTTATAGTGAGGCTGCAATGTATCCTCCATTGTTAAGTAAGAACTGATACTACAACYGGAGAATTGCATCATATCCATCTAATTGTCTGAATGGAGAGAGATTCCTCTCCTATGTCCAGGCTGAGCTTAGGGCACTCTTAATGTTAGGTTTGTTGAGGAGAGGAATTAGCTCAGAACTTCAGGGAGACTAAGTCTGGAAAGGGGTCGTCAGAAGGAATTGTGAGTTGAAAAAAAAATATTTCGGCCAGTTTTCAGTATAGGTAAAGTCCATCTGGTCTTTTGTGACACTCACATGACGTGTAGGATTTGGTATTAGGGCTTTAGTTACTGTTTTAAGAAAGAGAAATAAATGACACTTTGGAGATATCTTTTACAGTTAAGTAAATACTTACATGTAAATTTTTTTTTTTAGGAATACTGATTCTTTTTGGTTGGAATATTAGCCCTGTCCTAGATTAAACTACAGTTATTATCTAAGACTAGAACTGCAAGAAAGAAATTTCAGAACTCCACTGGCAGGGGGGCTGGTAATGGATAGCAAAAGAAAACTGAAATTCTCCCATGAGGAAATTTTTGTCATGACTAGGCTGCCATGCTTTTTWTTCTGAGGTTCCCCTTGCACTGGGCTTTTGTTGAAAGATATGTAGTAATTTGTTTGAACRTGCAAGATGTTTCCATTTTACTTGCTTTAACCAACAGAGTAATGGTGGATCYATGTGCTTTGCATGGTACCACAAGTAAGGGTTTCTTGTGCTAACCACTGACTTGCAGAATAGGCATATATTTACTTAGGCTAAGTTCAAAAATTGTGGAGGACAAAGTTACAAGGTCTTGTGTAAAGGAATGGCCTTTTCTTCCCCCCMTTTTCCAACATACAGCAACAAATACTCTTATCTTGTTAGCATTATTTTGACATTGAAAATCCTACATGTTCTTGTTTTGTATGACACTGTTTTCTTGAGTATCTGTTGCATTATATGCATGTTTACACACAGGTCTGCTCCAGTTTTCTGTCAAGATCTGTGAAAACTGAAAAGCCTTAGAACCATGAGTAATGGTTGAATGATCTGACTTTGTATTCATTGACTTTTGAGGAAATAAACAAATTTTACATAATTATTCTACACAATTATTTAATTGTATAATTTGACTTACACTCAGCATCACGACATCTATGTGTTTATGTTTGTTGTATGYTAAAGCAAAGCATCAAACCAATAGCTTTATGATTGTAAACCTAGCACACACAACATAGCTTATACTTGAGAGAACATAAGTATAACTTTTCTGTTGCTTCTGGCTGCATGGATAATCTTCCATAAACAAATCGCGGATGACTRAACAATGCTGGCCTGAACATGCCTGTTTAGGAGATTTTTGTAATAAACCCCTTCTTTCTCAGGGAGATGCTTATGCCTTAGGCTCTCTGCAATAAGAATCAGAATTTAATTTTCCTAACTTGAGAGAGCTCAGATTCTGTTTTTCAGTTTAGTTCACTAAGAGCAAGAGAGACCATCATTTAAATATAATCATAAGGATTAGTGCATCCATACCAGGACCTGATTGATGCCTACCACAACTTCCTGCCTAGGTATAAGCAAATCAGTGCAAGTAAAACAAGGAATCTCTCTGAAAGGCTCTGATATAAATAGGAATCGTTATGGCAGCAGYGGTTGTGGGAATAATCCTAACAGTATTGCAGAGACAGCTCACATTTGGTTTGCTTCTTGAGACTACTTTCCACAAAGCTGACCCAGTTTATATGTATWTTGCTTCTGCTTTATGAGCAGAGCATCTATTAATCAAGTCACCATTCAGACCACTGTTTTGCCTTCTGCATCAGGCATTACTCAAAATCCTCTTTCRCATTCTGCATTACAATCTTTAGAACCTCACAGCCATATTTTGAGTAAAGTACAGGAGCCTGTATATTAAATGACTACTGTTTTGTATGACACTATTTTCTTGAGTCTCCCCATTTAACCTATTTTCATTACTATTTAAATAYATGCATATACAGAGTTCTTCACATCTTTTTATTCAGTACTGTATATACTCAAAGGAAAGCATAATATACATGCACTGCACTCCATGTACACTGGTCATATCGCTAATTATTACAATGAAATTATTACAGAACAAGAAAACATGACAGACTAGCATTCAGCTACATGACACTGAAAAGTCCTTCAGACTGTTTTCTTGATGTCTAGAGTATAAGACTGAGGCAAAGATAGRTATGTGATGATGCCCTAAGGACCTAGAAATAAAAGAACGGACTTTCAAGACAATGTTAGTATAGGAGATAATATAAAGGCTGTTCTTCAATGGAGACCTCCAGGGGTAGATATGGAAAAATGCCCACCCTGCACATGGTGAATACAGTTTTATTAAGTTTACCAAATTAGCATAATCGACAAGTATTCACAATTGGAAGCATAGGCAATGAGGGAAGTTCCCCTTCTGGTTAAATCCTTTTCTGGACACCCCCTCTGCCCCCCCTTGGTACTAGCTCTACCTTGCTTCCGAGAAAGTGTCTAGGGAGAGAAGTTCAACCTTGCTTCTCAGAGAATTTAGTCTTGGACCCCCACAGCTTGGAGCCTCTGGAGGATGTATTTTGTTTTTCTGCCTATCAGGGGAGGAAAATTACTGGAGTTAGCTAGGAAAGGAACTCTGTATATGTGTGCATATACAGAAAGGATTCTACTCTGTATATGTGTGCATACCCAGCCACGTGCTAATCATAGAAGCAAGAATATCACAATAGAAATTCCAAACACATGTTAACAGCTGGGAAAAAKTATCTGCACCATTTTTTTTCAAGTCCTTGTCTGTTTGGTATTAATGAGAAGTATAGATACCTCCTGAGACAAATGACATTTTAAGGATAAATATGAATTTCAGCAGCTGTTATTTTTCATCTTTTGTAGGTTATAGACAATAGCTTTCTATTTACAGAGATGTGGAGACAGGTGAGCAGGAGTGTTAGCTGAGGGCAAACAAAGGTTAATTRATTTTACTTACATATCAAGCTCACCCCCTTCTCAGTGCCCATTCTGGAACACATAGCAAGTAAATTTTATCCTAGTTTTAATTATGTGTCTGTAGGTGTGTTTACACATATAAGTAAGGGCTTGGACTGGTGACCTAGCTACTCATCTTTAGTTTTTTATTTTCCCTGAGTAACAACAGTGCCAGGCTGTATTGTAACACCAGATCGTTACAAAATAAAACTATTTTGGGACTGTGCTCATTGCACTCAGGGATCCAATTGTTCAGGCCTCAGGCAGTATCTGTACAAATGATGTAAAGAAATTATTTAATCTCTACTGGAAAGTAGAGAAGTATCACTGAAAATAGCTGAAAAGAGCCCAGGTAGTGAAAATGGTCAAGCTCATTCTATATCAGGGCACAGGTTTGTCCATGTACTTGCCCTATGGCAATGRGGCCATAATTAGAGCTGTAGCTGCTGGATTAAGAGATGCTGCTATCCTCAAACTCCTRTTATGGGCAAAAAGGAACATAACATATGAATGAGGCTAAGAATGTATTTTTATTCCATTTAAATTTTACTAGTCTAACAGTCTGAGTTAGATAATTAATTGTTATGGTCCTYAGCACATCAATAATTTTTAATTGCTTTGACCTCCATCCATGCCCATTGGTCCAGCAGATGCAGTTAARCTCCTTGCCTGAATTATGCTGTAGGTATGCTTGTGCTCAATCTGACCCTAGCTTGGTTGCTTGTTGCTTTGTGTCTCAGATTATCATTAGACTGCAGTAACATCCACCATACCTATGCTTCTGTTAGAATGAATGCTGTCCCTCTGCACATCGTTGTATCCAGCTTGAATATTATTTTTTGTGGKGAAAAATACATAAAGAGCTATGCCCCCAGCCTGGGCTTTTATAACCCTGATAAGGCATCATCTGCTACAGCACAAGCAGCTGATGAAGAGCCAAGACACAGARGCACACCTTATATTCTATGGCAGCAGCAAAAATGCATATTTTCTACCCAAACATTGTCTTTTCTGTTTCAGACTGTAATGGCTCAGCACCTCGTGCTGCTCTCCATCCGTGCCTCAAGCTACAGTAAAGCACTGAACTATCATGGAAGTTCTGTTAACATGCTGATATGAATTCTTTCAACACCTGTACATTAAGTACATTACTAAGTTTTATAGGATGAAAAAAAAAGAGCAGGAAGAAAAAAAATAAGTGCTTTAAGGAAGACTATTCTACAATGGTTATCACTAAGATATGTTTGAAATAAGCAGTTTAGAAAACATCTAATATTCACTCACAGATGCTGCCACCTAGAGTCTGGCATCATGACACGGTGAACACAAGRATTATAGAGTAACTTTCAGGCAGGAATATTCAGTTTGTGTGGAGGTGGAGGTGTTAGTTTCTGGGGGAGTAGGTGGCAGGAAAAGGTTAAAGAGTAGCCAAGCAAGCAGAAGGCAATTTTAGACCTTGAAATTTGYAAGTGTCTTCCTTCAGTAATGGTCTAAGTCAGATCTTACACTGAAAGGTGGAACGGTAGAAGTTAGCATGGGAAAGCAAATTGGACCTGCTATTCTGTCCATTTATCAGAATACCTAAAAACTAGATTTATTTCCAGTTCAATTTCCAGGTCTGAAAAATAATGGTCAGCAGAATAAGAGATGTTCTAGTTGTGCAACCTTGCCTTCAATTTTGATGAAAAAGCCTGCCAGTTCTCAAAAAGTGATTGAGAAAGCATATTTAAGCTTCTCTCTCTCTCCGTCAGTAGAATATTGCAGAAGACAAAATATCCCCAYGAGGCAGCCTAACTGGAAATCCAAGGCAGCCTGGAAAATGAGCTATCCTGCTATGCTTTAGAAATTGCAAATAGCAGCAACCCAGTTTCTCAGCTAACCTGAAGGACCTGGCAGCATTTGCTACAAGATGCCTAACTCCACGCCTGGACTCTCACACTGTGTGTTATTTGTTTAGAAATGAGCTACAAACCTGGATCGCAATTTGCTCAACAGGATATGGTTTGAATAAATGTGTCTGGATGCATTTGTAATGGGATTATAGATTTCAATTAGGAGTCATTACAAAGCAATACTTTGTCATGCACACTTCAGCAAGCAGAACTGGGGCAAGAAATAGGRCTATGATGGAAAGGTCTCTCATTTCTCTCCAAGACATTGTTACTGCTTCTTCACACTCCAGTACTGCTTTTTTCTCAAGTTCATGTTATGTTTCTTTCCTTTCTCTTTGCTGGCCTGCTGTCAAATCGATGGCTTCTAGTTCCACTGAGCTCTGAACATGGTCCCAGTAACAGGCTGATCTGCAATTCCTCTTCCTGTTGGTGAATGACAGCGAATAGGTCTTTCCTGTATTTGATTGCAGAAGGGTTAAGCCAATTGCCTCCATGTTGGTAGGAGTACAGCTTGACTGAACTAAAYCAGCATTGCCTTACCTTGTGTGTGTGCTGCATGCTGGAGAACAGGCTTGAGAAGACCTTGAGAAGACAGTGTCTGTTCAGTGAGCCCCAAGATCCTCCCAGCTGAAGACAGCTGAAAGAGCCAAAACCCAACACCTACTGTTCAATAGGTGAGTAAGCCTCACTTACATCTGCTTTGTCAGGCTGCATCCCAGGGTCCTGCTGCAGAGCCATGCACACAAGGATTCTCCTCCAGTAAGCACTAGAGCCAAGGCTGGTTTGGCCCCTCTGTGCAAAATTAAGGGTTTACAAAATGGTTTGTGGTCAGTTCTCTTCTAATGAGTGGATTCATWTCTCTGCTGCCTGCAGAGACTACTGTCACAGAGACATGTAACAAAGTGCAACTTATGCACTGATGTACCTGAATGCACCTGCATTTTCTTTCCACCAAACAGGATGACCTCATTTAAAATGGAAATGCTGCATAGCCTGTACTGCTCTCCAGACTATGTCCTGGAAGTCTGAAAAGCTATTACCTGGCATGGGCTAAAATCCTGCTAGAAAGAGAGTTAAGAGTGCTGGACTTCACTTGGATCTGTGCCCTGGACTTGAACAGTCTTGTGTCCTCAGAAAGCAGGAACTCAAGACAGTGGTGAAAATAGGTGTGCAACTGATTCTGAACAGGATGCCAGTTTAACAAAATACTGCTTGTCAACTATGGTTTAAGTGCCCATAGCCTCCTGTGAAAAAAATAAGAATGTTGAATGGCAAAGGTGAAAACAAGACAGTTTATTCTTCTGGGCTCCCTCTAAGGGCATTGTTACTTAGGCAAGAGAGCAAGGTTCTAATGTGTTTTACAAGCATGATGTCGGGAATCTATTCAGTCCCATAGAAGATCATAGAACCACAGAATCATGGAATGGTTTGGGTTGGAAGGGGACCTTGATGATCATCTAGTTACAACCCCCCTGCCATGAGCAGGGACATCTTCAACTAGGCCAGGTTGCTCAGAACCCCATCCAACCTGGCCTTGAACACCTCCAGGGATGGGGCATTCACTACTTCCCTAGGCAACCAGTTCCAGTGCCTCATCCCCTTCTCAGCAAAGAATTATTTCCCAATATCTAACCCAAACTACTCTCTTTTTATTTGAATCCATTCCCCCTTATCCTGTCACTACATGCTTTTGTAAATCTTGCCCCATCTTTCCTTACTGGTTAAAGTTACCTTTTCTCCTTAGCTATCATTGTGGTGATTTGYGATGTTTATTATCAATAGACATCTGGCCTGCTACTGTTATGGTCTGTCGGTGAATTGCACATGCTCAGATTTTATTCCAACCTACAGAACCAGTTTGCATCAGTCTGCACTGTACTGGAAACCCTGTTTGCATACACTGCTGTGCACTGGCACAAATAGTATGGAAATGACTCACAGGCAATGCACTACTTATAATTTTGCCAAATGGGGCAGTGTATTGGCAATTTTGTTGCATCTGCCATGATATTCAGGCCAACTTTCTCTTCAGCAAGGGAAAGAAAAGTATCTTCCAGACCAGATGAATTTAAAAGGAAATATGACAAATTCTGCCCATTCATTCCATTAACACATTTCTATTCACTAGTTACTATTTTATTTATATCCTTTAGCATACTGAAGATCTGGTGCCTCTCAGTTCCAGTATTCTGGATAGCTATTACCAACCCATGGAATTGAGTGCACTACTAAGAAAAAAACTCATTTCTACAAGAACAGAACAAAAATATGCAGTTACTTAACCTGGACTGATCACCTGATTTCTTGTTAATCCTTTATTTGATTGAACTTAATTCTTCAAAATTTACAGCAAGAAAAAAATGTAAAAAACATGCCAGAGTTCACAGTATAGATAGAGAAATGGAAAACCAACTGAGGAAAGAAGAACAAGAGAAAGTGAGAAACACAGGTAACAATTTCAAAGGCTCACAGCAGACTCACATGATGAATTATCATTAACTGTGTCAGAAAGGAGCTGACAATATCCCACAGATATATCTGATTACTTCAGCAAACGAGAGAGTGGGAAGAAAGATTGCTGACAAGTTGCAGTGACCTGAGATTAGGTTATCCTGAAAATCAGTCCATATGGGAAATAAATTTTAAAGTTATAGGTCTGTTTTTGAAAAGCACCCACCTTTATACCATTTTCCAGGATCACAAACCATATGATGTTAGAGGTACATTAGACACACTTGTCAAAGGTCATAAGCAAAACAAGTCTTAGTTACATATAGGGTTATTAGACCCGATAATATCACTGAAAATGTTTCCTTCAGAAGGTATTTCCCTTATGTCTGAAATTAAAACCTGACCTGCAGATCTTCCATTCTGCCYAACTTTCTAAACCCTCTCTAGATTTCTCGGCTTCCCCCAGGTCACCTTCAGGAGAAGTTTGTCAGAAATTTACAGATCAGTAGGGTGGCCAATGAGTTCAGGGCAAATCAAGCAATCAGCAGATTGAAAAAGAATGCCTTAAATGGCCTGTGTTCTGTTCAGGGAAAAATGAGAGTCAGTGGAGCCCRTATTCACTCTTCATTTTCTCATCAGCCCCACAAACACATATTTCCTAAAATTTTAATTTATATTGTAATACTATTTATAACAGTGCTTTTCTCCAGAGTTAAAACTAATAARCAGGGAAGTACAGATATGGTAGTATTCAGACAGGTGTAGGACCAACATGTATATGCCTAAAGGTAGCTGCCTGGAAGAATTAATGCCAGCACTAGTGAGCAGTGATAAATTATTTTCACAACAGAGACAAGTTTTAATGCTTTCAATTGGAATACATTCAAGWTTTAGGTGAGGGTTTTGGGAGGTCTTTTGGAGTTTGGGTGTTTTGCTTGCTTGTTTAGAGAAAATAGAAARTATTTCCAAGACTGCATATTGGAAGAAATACTAATTTCCCTTCTTCTTACAGGATCAGAGAAAAGAGTATCAGGTCTGTGTTCTCAGTAACACTTGTCTGTTTCCACTGAGCAATGCCAGAGCTGCTGTATTCCATGTGGCAGTATAATGAAGTTCATTGGAACCTCAGACGGCTCATATTTATTTAAGCACATCATTTTTTACTGCTGTTCTAGACAACAGTTTTGATCTGTAATTCCCTGGGTGGTTAAAAGCCACTGATGTTCTCATATTTTCCACCAGCAGGTGAGATCTCCTAAACCAAAAGCCACTGTGGGGTGTTTTCTGGACACATGGCCGGGGGTTTTCAGCAGTCAGCCTTTGCAACCTACCCTTGATTCAATGAAGCTGAAAGACATCTGGCTWTCAGCTAATAGAGGCAGAGAGCATTTTTCAAGGAATGGGAAAGCAATCCCAGCAGGATTGCAGGCACACAAATGAAAACATTACTATGTTTTCTTTGGAAAGACAATTCATTGTGTAGTAASGACATTTCATGGGCATACACTCCTTCTCAAATGAAGGACTTCACTGCCCAAATGGTTGGAAAAGCAGAGGCAAATACTACTCTGGGTTTACCAGCCATTAGTCCTCAAAAAGTTGACATCTCTAAGACTGTGCCAAAAGTGGATACAACCTAACTCCATAAAGGACTCTTTTCTTAGCGTGTCCTTACTGAAGCATTTTAATTGCTCTTTACTTGACAKTTCAGCTACTTGCAAAGATTCCAATATTTTAGCACATTTATTCTTTCCTTATATTCATATCTGTTTCAATTTTTTATTCAACTGAGAGCTGAAGAACAGGAGAACAATGATAGCGCCTTCTGGGCTTGCCATAAGGAGAACTGAGATGATCAGTAAAAATTCCCAGTAAGCACTCTGTCAAGAACTAAGTATATTAAAAAAGGATGACCAACTTTCTGCTGTAGGCCAGCTGTGCCTCTTCAACACTCACAGCTTTACTACTGCTGACAATGCAGTACAGACAGGCAACAAACAGCACTTGCATGCAGAGCATCCCTTGGCTAACAGCAGACTTCACAATCCATAACAATTCAGTCCCACTGGGAAGYACGGGCAAAAGACACTGTTGCAAGAATTACAAATTCTGACTTTTGATTCAAAGGAACTCCTATGACAGGTCTTGCATTTTAAAAGATCTGTTCTCTGGGGATGTGAATCTTTCCATTGTATTCATGTATAATTTTGCTCAGCATCTGTGGTCTCAGATTTCCCTTTCTATTTCTCTTATACAGTGTCAGTCCATTTGATTTGGCATTTATTCTACTCACCTCTGGAGTCATCCTAAGGCAGCTGGTTAGCCATGGAGAACGTAATAAAATTAAAAACAGCAAACAAAATCCCAGAAGGCAAGAGGTTCACTACCTCAGGGATATTTYATTTTATATAAATAAGCTATGCAATTTAGATTCATGGGCTTTGACTCCAATTTGCAGATGTTACTTCATGCAGAAAAGAAACATGTTTAAGCGGGTAATTCTTTTGATGTCAGAATTAACTTATAAATGTATAAGTTATTTGTCAATTTTCCTCTACTTTCAATCAGTCTTCACTACTGTGAATTTATTTTCTCTAAGACAGATCTCCAAGTTTCTGAAATGTTTGAGAATGAAAAGCTGTACTATCAGTGTTAAGCTCAGCAACTCAAATTCATTGGCATTTATTTTACAGATTTCTTCTGTGCAAAATCCAAGAGTAAAATAGTGGAACTTATTTGTAAATCATGCTASATGTTATCGGCTCAATGGCTATAAACATTACTTTGATTTCTGTGCACTCTGCTTTCCAGTCTTTTAAAAGTTATTGCCTCAGCTACCTGCAAGCTGCATTTTTGTCATGAAACCTACACACCTCATAACCCATTGCAGAATAATCAGAGGTTTGTGAAAGCATATTTAATCCATTGGCACACATATTTTCTTTCATTAGGTACTTCACAGTTCATGTCATGAGGTTTTTTAACTATATGGAACTAGAATGACTGCCTTAAGGTCCAGATCCCTGATTTCATTAGATGGATTTTTTTGCAAGGAGAGGATAAAAGGTTTCTGATTTTTGAGACTGGAAATATATTTGCGTTCATTATACAGCACTTGGATTAAAATGTCAGATTCTGACTACACAATTAAGATTCTGTGAAATCCTGAAATCCACTTCACTTTTTTSTCCATTTTTTAAAACTCCATTCCCACAAGGTGATTTTTCCTTCGTATTATGGTGGATTGACCCTGGTTGGATGCTGTGTGCCCACTGAGCCATTCTGTCACTCCACTCTGCAGCTGGATGGGGAAATTTAACAAAAGTCTCATAGGTCAGGAGAAGGACAGGGAGAGATCACTCAGAAATTAACAGCATTGGCAGGAGTGACTTGACTTGAGGAAATTAGTTTAATTTATTACCAAACAAATCAAAGTTGGATAATGAGAAATAAAGACAAATCTTGAAACACCTTCTACCTATGCCCACCTTTTTCCTGGGCTTAACTTAATCCCAAATTCTCTTTCTCCTCCCCTCCAGCAGCAAGGTAGGACAGGAGATGGGGCTGTGGTCAGCTCACCACAGGTTGTCTCTGCTGCTCCTTCCTCCTCCATGGGGAATTTCTCACTCTCCTTCCCTGCTCCACTGTGGGGTCCATCCCATAGGAAACATTTCTTTGTGATCTTCCATGAAAACTGGYATATTACTCAGACTTAAATTCCATGACTTTAAATTTCTATTCTTGATAGAATATCAACCTCCATAGCTTCTGAGAACATATGAGTGAACCAAAAAAGCTGCAAAACAAGAAGGCAAATAAAGAACTCAAAAAATTGTTCCTTTAATAAAAAATAAATTTTAAAATATAGACAGAAAAGTAAAACTCATCATTTTGGATTTAAGTTCAGGTTCTGCTGAACATTAAGGACAATATTGCTCACCCATTTGACAGGRAAGTTAAGTACCAGGTTTCTGTTTGTGGCTCCTGCCTGCAGCACTGCTGGTCACCGCTCTCCTGAAATGCCAGTTAAAAAGCAAACAGGAGCCAGGTGCAGACATCTCCCACTCTTGTGGAAGATGCCTTTCTTCCTTCTCTCTTGCTCCTTCTTGTAAAACTAAACGTGCCCRCCATGAACTTCATCGGCACAGCTCACATAGCTGTGTAACACCATTACTGCCACATGCTCATTCTGCCCATGCCAACCTCACAGTAAACTCAAGTAAAAMCATAACTAGCTATTGGTTACCAAATAAATAGACATTTCTAAATTTTACCTGGGGTGACAGTCTCAGTGAATGGGGAATAATTAAATGCATCACAKATTTTCACTGTCCAAAAATGCATTTAAGCTATTCTAAGCAGTGTTGTTATGGATTCTCATGGCTGAGTAATGGACAAACTTGAACAATTTGTTCCGTTTGTTGTTTTGGAGGCAATACCAAATGACCAGTAGACATATCTGCCATCTGTAAGCTAAATTGGACTGTTCAATGTCAGCGCAGATTTGATGAAAATCTCAAGAGCTTGTTAGCATATTCACAACATTCCACACTCCAATTAGAAAAGGGAAGATTAATATAATCAACTTCAGTCAACTCAAAGTTGACTACTTCAAAATGAGTAACCTTAAGCCCTGTATGTATGAAGAGAATGAATGAGGCACCTCCAGTGGGTAATTCATCTCACCCTAAATTTGGTGTTCTAGACAAGATGAATTACTCCATGCAGACACTCAATTCATTTCACTGACTCAAAACTCAGTGTTTAAACTTATTCCAAGATTATAAATCAGATAGGATAAAGGTTGCATATAACATCTATTGTCTGAACTCTGTAATCAGATAACTACATAGGCATTTYTATTGGGAATATATGTCCAGAAACACCTAGAAAAAYAGGTTTCATAATGACAGGCAGATTCTGAATGCAAGTWTTTCAGAACTTAAAAGCACAGTCATTATAYAGCATGCAGTTACTAATATCCATARAGATGACAAAGCACTACAGTATATGTATGAGCCTTCAGTAAAAAGATCCATGACTTTTCAGAATTCTGCTAATAGACTTTTCAAATACCCTGTCCAAAATGAACAAACTGAAATTTCCAAGGAGAGGACCTGTTGACAAGGCTACAATAGTTAGAAAAACCAAACAAAGCAGAAACTTGGCATTTAAAGGGCCTAAATAATTTGTGATTTTACTATTTAAAATGAATTATTCATTTTAGTATCATCATGTTTGGAATTCTGCATACACAATATTAGACACAGTAATTGTGCAGCTCTCTTATTCAGCAAATGCCAAAAGCACTGATACTGTAAGTATGTGTCATGAGAAAGGAATAAGCACGTCACAAAACAAAATAGCACAGAGGTGCTACAGAARTAGTGAGGCAGTTGGCTCACTTTTTTAACTTCCCATGGTCAATYAACTGGTGTTAGCCTTTCTGTTAAAAGGCTGATCACCATCCCCTGTCCTCTCAGTCTTTTTGGCTCTGCAGGAATTGGAAAATCCACTTCTGATCACAGAACTTTGGGGCTATCCCTAAGAACTATTCTTCTTCTGCGCATAAACTGAAGATAATGGCTGGGATTMCACATGAGGTTAAGTAAGCTGGAGAGTAACTACAGACATCCAATGCATATAAAATGCTTTCAGCTATTCAAAACACCTGCAYAGGGCTGGCAAACATGACACAATCCTTGAGGAAGACACATATTTCTACAGGGGCTGTGAGAGAGCAGAAAAAATACTCCACAAAACCTAAGTGACACTAGAGATCTACATACATGTAGCTGAATCCTTCCCAAAGGTAGGTGCCTACAATCARGCTGCTTACTTAGGGTCTCACTACAACTAACAAAGATCTAACCAGTATAATCCAAGGAGCCTAGAAAGYATCATCTTACTGAGTAGATATTGACAACCTGATTTCATTCCCATTCAGTAGACATCAAGCATTATTTCTGATGTCATAAGCTATTCAAAACTCATGACTCCCAAATATGACACAGGTCTTGGGGAAGACCACTGTCCTGGAGTGGTGGCTAGAGGCCAGCAGAGTAGCTCTTTATTATCTCAAAAAGCACTCAATATCTGTAAAACTACCTCTCATAGCTGGTCACCTGAAGCTTCCTCTGGGCTCCACTGACAAAATTGACTAGATTCTGATTTTAGTTGACTAAGCATAAGAACCTAATACCATTTGAGATGTTTMAAAGTCTTCCATGTGACTTTCAGAAAAGCTAAGGACTCCTTCAGGACTTTTGTTATACTTATCAAATCCACACAGGTGACAAAYGTTAATCTCAGACTGGATCTCAAGCAAAATTTCTTATCTAATATTTAAAGTGAACTAACTAGGAGCTTGCTAGAAGAGATCAAAAAAAAAAAAAGCATAAAATGTTCAGGGACTTTCAGTTGAGGGCATTAATCAAGAAGACTATTCTGTTACTAGTAAGACTAAAATTTGTACTTGTGGTATGGAGCCAATGTCATGCACAGTGTTTCAAATGCATATCAATGTAATTGCTGACTCTTCCTTAGAAAACAATTTAACTAAAATCTCTATAACCCATCCTAAAAACTGAGGCACCTTGTTTTGCTACTTTGTACTGTTGCAGCTGTTTAGGCACTCTTCCCAAATGGAGCCTCCATTTTATTAAGTTTTATATATATATATATATATATATATACATACATATATAGCAACAAAAGGGCAAATTTCTGCCCTAGAAACCTGCAGTCTAATAACAAGACAAGACATAGCAGATGGAGACCAGTGAAACCATGACACATCTTTATGTGTCAAGTGCTCTCTGCACACTGGCAATCTGTTAACTTCTGCAAGAAAACAAAATTTCTATGAAAAGTTCATAGGTGGCAAACTGATATAAAAGYTTTTTCACTATTTGAAATTAAATTTAAAAATCTGATCTCAGAAACAGAGTTAAACAGATTGTTTTTTTAAATTTTAGATTGTACCTCAATTGTACAATGTACTAATCTTGACATCACCTGCAAATCCACAGTGAAGGGGTAAAATGAATTCATTACTCTCTGATTTTTTTCCTACTTTTTCCTTTTGGCTTTTAATTCTCCTATTACTCACCAGCTGCAGTTTCTCTGTGCCCTTTAATTAGACTSACATTAAAAGATGGTGACTTCTATAGGGAAAGAGTGAATTACTTATCCAAAATATTGAGACAATGTGCCATGTGGAGAAAACAAAAGAGGAAAATCTCTACAAACTAATTTTCTGAGCTTTAACATTTACATTGGTCCTGAGAAAGCAACGCAATAATAAATACTTTGGGCAGAATGCCAAAATCTAAAGCATACTTTTTGCCCTAAATATCTGACTCCTTAGGTTCAGTGGTCATCATTGGAGCACTTAGGAAGATTTTTCTACCCAATTTCTGCAGGGGCACAGGAAGACCTTTTTTCCTCAAACCTAATATCTGCAGATGGACGTTTTGCAGAAGGCTTGAATTTAATTTTCTTTTTTTTTTTAAGCTGTATTGTTTCTTGTAGAAGGATGAATTTGCTTCTCAGTGTGCATTTCATAAATACCCATCTAAAAGATCTATTTGCAGTGTGCACAACACAAATGCACCCTCAAATAAAACAACATAGAACTGAATAAATTAATATGTTGAACTAAAATAGAGTTGTTYTGCTTGAGCATGCTTATAATTTCAGAGGTTTGGTGCTGCACTAAATTGAAACAAACAAGAAAAAAAAAATCTGTCTTTGAAGGTTTTTTCTGAAAACCTTCTACTTCTTTGAGTCTGTTTAATTAGTTTTCTAGAAAGATGTTAAAATTAAGTTTTTCAAGTAATTGTATTGTTCAGTTCACAAAAGAAAAGCCAAAGCATAGGATTGTTTATTTCACTTACAAACATAAACAAATTCTGGTAAGAGCAGTCAGGAAATGGATTAGCAAATAGTATGCAAGAACACAATCAGAAGCATTTGAGCTRCTGCAGCCTGGCAGGTTACCACACAGGACAGATCTCCTACAGTGATCCACACCCTGGACATTTTAGGCAACTGAGTCTTATCTCCCTTAGAAAATTCCAGCTAAAACCAGTTCAGTTGTTTGCCTCATAACACACATCCTGAAGTAGTTACAGAACCTTATTGTTCTGTTGAASCAAATTTGTCTCTATCTTAATTTTAGCTTTTCTATATAGATCAGCTTGTTACATTCTGATTTAAAGCTCAATCATATTTCAGGCTTTTAAAAGCAAAGACAGATCATTTTGTAAAAAGGACCCTCCATTCCCTTGTCATAAACTGTACCTACACATCTTACAGGTTTGGTTTTTTTTTAACTTGGACAGTTGGAATTGTACATGGTTCTGATAAGCATTGTCTTTCACCAGGCCATTAACACTCCCATCTTTACCAGAAATATCTGGCCCCAAGCATCCCTGCATCATAGTAATCCTTCTCACAACATTATACATTTTTAGGCCACACTGATTCTGTGGACTAATTCAACTAAAGTGCTACAGTGACACAAATACTAATGCTCATTAAGTCAATCTGGAAATTAGATTAAACTATCTAGATAGACTGAGTTCAAAACAGCTTTCCAGATGAAGAGGGCATAAGGGAAGAAGACAGTTACTACTCGTACTTTGAAATGAGGAACATCTGGTCTCCTGTGAAGTGATGAGTGAAGGCAAAGCAATGATCTGAAGTTTCTATTCTCATTCAGGGCTGAAAACATCCCAAGGAGGACAGGAGAGCAAGAGAAACTGCAGTAAAAAGCCTTCTCTCCTGTGAAGTGATGGAAACCACATGGTTCAAAGGGGCAATTTCAGAGGTCATGGCATGACAGAGAGACAGGTAGGCTTGAAACCTGGTTCCTTCCTTTCCATTAAAATTCCCCCTCCTGTGTGACATACAGAATTCTATGCTTTTATGAAGTTCTCTCCCATTTCATGGCAATGGATTTCCAGCACCTTCAGTACCTGAACCCACGCTGTGCTCTGAGCTGGCACCTCTGCTGATCTTTTGACACCTGTCAAGAATATGCAAAACTTCAGTTCTCTGCTTTAGGATGAGATTAGTGACAGCTCAACTACAACATAATCCTCGTACAAACGAAGCATCACATAAAAGGCCTTTGGAAATATACTATTGGGAAAAAAAGCACTCCAGGGATAAAAAATTTTGGTTTTCTTTTTATTTTTGCATTTTCCCACATTACRTTTTTAAATTATGTTAACAATAAATCTGTACTTCCCTCCTGTCTTTGAAAGCTTTTATTTTAATTCTCTGGTTTTAAGTGCTGCTTAAGTATTTGCTTGCCATTGGATTTTGAGACCTTCTGTTGACAAACTCCTTAAAATTTTCTCTGTTCCCTTTGATAGCATAAAKGCTTGTTTATTTATGCACCAACATATATTTTGTATTGTTGCAATACTTCACAAGGGGTTCTAGCACACTATGAATAAAAATTTTATATACTACTTCAGTGCTTTGTTCCATGATAGTTCAGTATATCAGAGRAAGATATATTTAATGTTTGCAGTTTCTCACTATGACATGCTACGCTATTACTGACAAATTCATCCTCTATTTAGCATTAATCAAAATATTAAACTGAATGACAAAATGTGAGTATTTACAGTGGCTTTTGTTTTTTTCAATTTTTTTTCTACTAATATTTAATTTTTAACTAGGCATATGGCTGAAAACTGCAGGAATACATGTTTATTCCCTTGAATCACATTCAAAGATCAGGTCAAACAAATGGTTACTCTAAATTCTGCATATTATGCTTAACCATTCCTCAGAAAAGATCAAAGGCAGTTTTGTCAAACACAATGTGGGAATTTGCTCATTTGAACACTTCAGTACATTTAGTCTTCTAATCCAAACAGAGAGAACTACCTTTCCAAACAAGGATATAAACTGAAGTCAGTACTTCAAAGCTTAGAAAAACTCATTAGCTCTATACATATATTAACAGAAAGAGCTACTTAAAATAGTACAAAAACCATGGTACTTATATGAATATAATTTTATAAGCACATCTCTGAACCACATTAATAAAGTGTATGAAGGAGGCAGGTGCCGATGCATTTAGTATACTCACTTGTGAGATTTTCCACATACATGTGCTGTTTAATACCATGTCTAGAAATATTTTCCTCAGGGAAGATTTTATTATTGATATGAATATTCACTGCAAAGAAAGAACCAAACGAGTACCAAATTTCCTCTACCTACTGTTAGGTAGGTAATCRCACTAATTAATTGAAAGTGTGTTGTTTCCTAACTGAACCAATTATGCAGAAAAGGCTGTCTGAGGTTGAGCTGAGMGCCCTCCTATTAGCACAGCCACAGTGCAAATGACAGGAAAACAGAAGAGAGTGCACCRAAAAGCAAAACATTATGCTATTTATAACTGTGCATTAAAAAGAGACTGTGAAAATGAAAAAAGCCAAAGCTACACACAGCACAAATAGACAGGGTGAAAACCCTTCTTCTAATGAAAGTCCAATAGCCAGTTACCATTTAAAAAAGCTTGTGCTTTATCCTGCTAGCTCTCTCTGATAAAGGAAGGGGTCATTCGGCMCCTGTTCCTTCATCAAATAAACCTTATGAGTCACCACATCAAAATTGTTACTAATATTTTGTATACAAGAAAAATAACGAACAAATGAGATGAGAAGTAACCTTTCTGATTGCYAATATCAAAGTAAACACATAAAGAGCAAAACACGACAGCTAAACCATCCAAATTCACAAACTCACCTGTTTGATAGGAAAAGATGTCCAGCAAGTTATGAAGATAAYACCTTAACAGATGCGGAAGGAAAAAAACATTTAAAAATAATTCTAATTTATACTCCATTCAGTTTACAAACCATTTTCAGACATCCTACTACACAATTATTTATTCATTTCCACCTGCATAATTTCTAATTTTTCATCAAAAGTGCTTACACTGCTATTTACTGTCTTTGTCTTAAATTCTCTGTATCAAAAACACAGACTGCAYACAATCCAATTCCCATGCAAATATCAGGTAAGGTTCCATTACGAGGTGTGACACTGCTCTTTTTGAGGGAATGGCAAATATACTGTGCGAATYAGAATTCCTCCAACTTATTTTTTATACCAAGCAAAAAGTTTTGTGATAAACCACACCTTTTAGAAACTTTGTTCTTCTCTATTTTGCATTACTCATTTTTKCTATGTATTTTCTACATACTCCTAAAAATACCCACTATATTACTACTATATTATTACATGAATACTAGAATACCAACCTTCATAACGTACTTTATGTCAGACAGACAGCATTGATTCATTTTGACAGGAGTAAGAACCTTATCATTTGCTTTTATTGTCCCCAATTAAGACAGGGTAATTGATATTCCTGGAGTGAATCAATGCAATACTGTGCATGGCTTTCATAAGAAATTATTTACTTTGTGTCGATGGAATACAGCCATCAATCCATATTATAATAACTATGTAAGAGTCTATTTAAACTTTTGCCCTCATTATAGCTACAAAACCCTTCATACTTATTTCATATACCTGCATCAATGAAACAAAAACATTTCTGCTATTGTGATAGTTCTGGAAACTCAGTTAACTCAGTTAACTCAGAAGAACTGCAGAAAAACAAATGGTATCAACTTCCTTTTTCAGCATCATACCCATGCATAAATGAGATGCTAATAACATTAGAGCTCAGTTAAYTGCAAGAGGTTTGTGCAAGTACAGTAAAATGAATCAGTTACTTTATTTTTAAAACAAGATTTTACTTAAAGGCTGTCTAAAGAAAATGGAGAAAAAATAAATCTGTATTGCTACTTGAATAGCAATTAGGTGTAGAAAATATTAATGCATCTGTCGTGCATGTATCCATAGGTCTCAAAAGAAAAGGATCCTTATAAAATTTCTTTGATTGTGAACTCAAAACAGAACCTGCAATTTGGAAATATCACATGCTTGCAACAGTTGTGTATTTATGATTCATCTGCTCATTCTTTCCACGCTGGTGGAACATACCTCTGAGCTTAATAAATTATAAAACAAAMMAAAAAAAMMCCTCACAATAACCCAGTTCTATTTACGGATGACTMTTTCCAAAAATCTGGGAACTGTGGCTTGAACTCAAGTCATACACACACAAGTGAAGGTTCAGCCATTGTACATCACTTTGGGATCTTAACTACAACACTCAGTTTCGCCAGTCCAGTGATTCAGATTCTAGCTGAAAGGGATTCACTATTGCCTGGTACAGTATACATAAAATTAAAGGACTTCAAATCCATTTRAGATTAGGTAGGAGGAATACAGTTCCAAGTCCCTAGTTCTTTTTCCTGTTGTCCCCTATGGTAGCCTATTTCTATATAATCTTCATAAATACTGCCTCCAAAATTGCTATCACATTTTYTCCCTATTCTTCCACCACACTGTTCATTCACAGAAATATGCCTAATTCAAGGGCCTGGCTAAGCAATGTCCCTTGCTGTCTTCTTTGCCTGCAGAGGAGCACAGACACCTCCCTGCTGTAATTAGTGAGCTTGGTTTAGAGCTGTGTTTTAGAAGAGCTGCTCTTTGGGGAGCCTCTCTCACTGCCGGCAAAGGCTCCAAGACCAGACCTCAACAGCAAACCTCAGATGCCYAAGCAAAGTGAATCCTGTCCCTAATTTTTTATGTCAAATGGAACGACCAGTAAACCTGAAGCCACATGCTTATCCCACTATAAATGCGGCTACAATTTACTATGCCGGTTGCAAAGTCTTTGTTCACGCTATTTAAACCACGCCCAGCACGACACCAGCCCTGCCAGAGACATTTTCCTGTGACTTTTGGAAGGCAGAGTCACAGAGTGGCTGTCAGGGTCAGTGAAAACAGCGGCTACGCAGGAAGCAGCAAGAAATCTGGAAGGACAAGGACAGAGCCTCAGCAGCACAAACCCCATTCCCGGTGCTGGGCAGCTGGCAGTGTCCTGCTGCTGTCCCGCCTGGGAGATGCCAGGCACCGTGTCCTGCTGCTGTCCCACCCGGGAGGTGCCGGGCACCGTGTCCTGCTGCTGTCCCACCCGGGAAATGCCAGGCACCGTGTCCTGCTGCTGTCCCACCCGGCAGGTGCCAGGCACCGTGTCCGGCTGCTGTCCCACCCGGGGGGTGCCGGGCCCTGGTGGCTGAGGCTCCCTCGGCTCGCCCCGAGGCGGGAGCCCTCCCTGTGTGGCGCCCTCTGCCATGGCCACAGGCGAGTCAGCTCCAGATACGCGCCCAAAAGGCCTTTAATTCTGTGGGGCTCACYTCTGGTCTGACAGCTAAATAAATTCAGTTTGCCCCTCGCTGCATAACAGCGATCCCGCTAAGCGGCGACACTATTGATCTCACACCCAACTCGCGGTCTAAATTTCATTTCAGGTTTCGCTAGTGGCAGCTCCTAGCGCGGTTCACGCTGAGAGCTGGGCTCTCAGCCCAGGCCCCGCTGCGATACCCCAAGCCCGAACGGAGCGGCCGCTCTCGGGCCGCCGCGGGCAGCACAGCAGAGCTTCTGCCGTGCCCAACCCGCCGGGACCCCGCTGCTGAAGCCAGCCCCGACTGCAGAAATCTCTTTTTGCTCCTTTTCCCGTGGTTGGCTTTTGTTCCGTCTGTTTTCAATGACCCAGCCCGCGCAAAGGCGCCTCCGTGCCGCGGGGCGGCGCTGCGGGCGGAGGCCGGCCCCGCTCGCTGCCCGCCGCCGYCCGGCCGCGGCTGACGTGTCGCTGCGCCATGGCGGCGGCCTGGGAGGAGATCCGGCAGCTGGCGGCTGATTTCCAGCGGGCGCAGTTCGCCGAGGTAGCCCACAGGTGAGCCGGGCGGCGCCGGCACCGCCTGCCGCGCCCCTTCCCCCCGCCCCTTTCCCCGCGGCCCCYGGCCCGGGCACCCCGCGGGGCCCGRCCCGGCGCGGCCCCTCTGCYGTTCCCTGTGTCRGTGCTGGAGCCCCGCGTCCCTTCAGGGACCCCAGAGCACGGGCAGGCCCAGGGAAGCGACTGAGTGTGTAGTCATTGYTGAGTTGGAGTTGCTCAAAAATCATCATGGCTCCAGTGCTCGGTTTCTCCCTTCTTTGTGCTTGACTAGTTGAGGCCGTTGCCCAGAACTTGTTTTTTGTTAAAGAAAAATAAATCCGAAATGCGCAAAAATGAAATAAAACCGCACAGAAGTGTCATAGACACGAATTCTTTAGTTACAGGCGTTCCTAAATTCACCAGCAGGTGCGTTCTCACAGCTGACAGGGCTGAAAGCTGTTCAGGAGGAGAGTAAAAGTTTCGGAGAGATGACCCGCCCCAGTGAAACCATGTGGATGATTTGGTGGGTGATAAGCAGGATACAGACATTAATTTCTTAGTCTGAAAAAGTATGTTTGCAAAGAACTGCAAGCAATTTTCATTGTACTTCCCATGTTTAGTGTGTTTGAAACTTTAAAGGTAATTTCACCAAGTACTTGCTTAGAATGACTGCTGACTCCTCCTGCTTCTGATAGATTGTCCGAACGGAACTGTATAGAAATTGTCACAAAGCTGATCGCAGAAAAGCAGCTGGAAGTAGTGCACACRCTTGATGGCAAGGAGTATGTCACTCCAGCACAGATTAGTAAGGAGATCCGCGATGAGCTCCATGTTTCTGGTGGTAAGTGTGGCACTTTCCTTCTTCCTCTGAATGTGGAAGTTAATTTTGAAGGCTACAGAAAGATTTTGAAAGTGTTCAGTACTCTTCATCTTTCAGAAAAAGTCAGTTTGCTTCATCTACACATTAATTCACCTACTGCTCTTTTATTTTCACTTCAGATCTGTGTCAGGCTCTTAGATAAGCATATCAAGATATGCTATTTGATTTATTTTCACCCATGTGGAATTTCTGACATCAAAAGGATTTTTATACAACTTTTAAGGAAATTTGATGTTTTAATACAGTTAGTACCTGGCCAGGATGTTTGGCCCTGTCTTGGAATTTCAAATTCATTCTCCTTTCACACCATTGGTAATAATAATATTTGCAAATTGTCATTGAGAAGTTCTTTTATTTTACCAATGTGAAGAGCTGCTTGCATTGAAAGATACGACTTGGATATATAAGGAAGTTCAGATAGCTTTTTGTTGATGGCTTTAATGAGCAGGCAGTGTATTGTACTTTGAGTTATTCTTAAGGATAAATTTCACAGAGTCGTATGTTCAGAAAAATTAACTTCTTATTATGTCCRTACAGATTAGCCATTTTCTCACTGTTACCACAGGTTTGCCTCAGTTTGTGTTTTGCCRTGGTGTATCATACCAGTGGGACAGCTGGGACTGAATTAAAATTTGGTGGGTTTTTTGTTAGTAGCATCATGCAAAGGTAGAAAGTTTTAGCAATCTCTGGGCACTCATGGACTAGTTTAATTGGTCTACAGAAAAAGTAATTAAATCTTTTGTGCACAATGATCTGTACTTTATTCTAAACCTGTTCAAATATGTTTCATGTACTAAAAGGGTGTTTTATCTTTTCTTGAAGGTCGAGTTAACATTGTTGACTTACAACAGGTAACTTCAGTAATAAAAACTATATGYTTCTTTATTTTCTTCACTATGTGTAGTGTGAATATGGAGTTCATTAGTTATACTCCAGCTAAGTTAGTTTTTTTAAAACAGAACAAATTTTATGAAGAGCTGGTAGCTCATGTCAGGGTACTGCAGATTACTTAATCTGTCCATTTATTGCTTTATTGAAACCTCTCTGCTTAGTGATAATCTAGGACTTCTGAAATCACTACTGATAAATACACTTTTTGTTTATGAACTCTTTCTTTGTAAACTAAGGAGGGCAGACAGAAAAAAAATATGTTACCTATTTAAATTTAAAGCTGCAGGAGCCTGCATAATTAACTTTGCATGCCTCTTTGAATCTGTCCTCTTTCTTCATTATTCTTTGTGTCTCCACTAATCTTTGTCCTGCAGTAGTCTTCCTCTGTGGCTAATTTTTCCTTCAGGMTTGAGCAAAATTACTTGGAAACAGAAAACCTTTCTAAAAGCCAGTTTCCTATTTGGTCTTACTGCTTTCTGTTTTTTTTTTATTATATATGTTTCTTTTAACCTTGTAACAGTTGCAGTGAGAGKTTTTTTCCCTAAAGGATTGCTGCTTTATTCCAAAACACAGATCAAGTGTGTTTGTATGCAATAGTATAAAAATAAGAGCAGCTTTCCTCAAGATATAGGAATGTGTAACTAATATCTCAATGTTTGAGAATGGTTTTCAATTTAAAGTTCTGATAAGAGGTTTTTTTTTAGGTGATAAATGTGGACCTTCTGCACATTGAAAACAGAGCTAATGACATTGTTAAATCTGAAAAAGGTATTCAGCTTGTACTGGGACAGCTTATAAATGAGTGAGTACCTTCAGGAGCAATATGTATCATTCATACCGTGCTTATTTTTTAAAATGCAGACTAAAACTTAGTGTCCAACCTTTGTTGCTTCTGAAGTTAAATACATTTTTCTTGRCTGATGTTAGAGCTGCTTGGTGGTGATCAGTGCTACTCTTGGCAGGTGAGACCTATCTCAGCAAAGCATCCAGTGAATCCATGGTGTAAAGGCCCTACTGAGCATCTGTGTTCAGTGTCCTGTGTTAAAGAGGCTTCGTTTCTTGCCCAGTGTCTTTGTGTACAGCAGCCAGATCTCATTTGTCACTGGCTTTGCTGTCTGCCTCAGCTATTGACAAGCCTTCTGCCTCTTGTTTTACCTCACAAGCCTAACAGGTTTGAGCTAGTTATTTCGTGGCTTCYAGCACCCTAACAACCACTGAAGTAATACTCTTTATGGGGCTGTCCTTTTTATTGATTGAGCTTGAGGAACTATTCTTGTCAAAGAATATGAAGTACCTGGCTCTCTTGAAATAGTTAAGACTTGTCTTGGTTACTTAAGCTGTTTTCCAATTTTCATTGACATTATGTTTTCCTCTTTCTCTTGCTTGAAATTTTCATACAAGTAGATAAATGCCCCATCTTACTACTAGCTACCTGCTTAGCAGGCTTTTAAAAAAAAACACACGTTTTTCCTTACACTGTTCTCCTTTATTCATTTAAAATAACTTCTAATTTATTTTTGCAAAGATGTAACAGAAAGAGATATATTAAAAGAGGTCAGTTACTCAGTATGTGATCTTGAGGTTGACTTTGAATGTCACACTTAATATGTTGTCTTTTCTTTTTCTTGTTTTTACTGAAGGAGTTATCTGGATCAATTAGCAGAAGAAATAAATGATAAACTACAGGAAACTGGCCAGGTGACAATATCRGAACTCTGCAAGTCGTATGACCTTCCAGGAGACTTCCTGTTACAGGTGATGGAAGCCACCAACCTGGCAAATGCGGGATTGGTTGTGACAACCTTCTTTCTTTATCTTTGCAATATCCATGGCTTTAAGTCACCGTTTTGTACAAAATTAATACTAAGGTTAAGTCTTCATTWTCATGGTGCATGTGCAAACCATACTTCTGTTTTCTGCCGAGTTTTCTGTCCTTAGATACCCATATATCTGATGGAAGAAGGCATSCTTAGAAAAGCTTAATTTTTCTATTTACAGGCATTATCCAGGCGTTTGGGCAGAATTATTCATGGACAACTAGACCAGGAAAACCGTGGGGTGATTTTTACAGAAGCCTTCGTGTCCCGCCATCGAGCACGCATTCGTGGGCTCTTCACTGCGATTACTCGGTAAATTGCAATGCTGCAACCACATATTAAAATATTTTTGCTATAGGTCTTTATGGTCCASATTCACTTGTGATTGAAAAAGAAAAATAAAAAAAGACCTATGGATAGATTCCCCTAAGTGTAGTTCAGTTCCTGGGGCCAGTGCTCAGTTACGTGAGACTTACTTGTTAGAAATGGGGACTCACTTTTGAAAAACAAGGGAAGTATAACAATATCCACTATACAACATAGATTARTGTTTTGGCTGAAGAAAATGTTATTCTGTAGTTCTTTTATTACTTTGTAGAATATCTGTCCTCTTGTCACTCCACTGCTCCTTAGTCGGTTACATATTGATGTGATCGCTACATATGATTATAGATAAGTTTTTCTTATTAAATCAAATTTTTGTGTCACTTTGTAGGAAGATKAAAACTTAACAAAGCAGAAGTTTCCTTGCAATAATTATCATAGCTTTTGTGTTATTACTTCACAGTAATTCAGAATTAAAGCCTTGTAAGCTATTTTAAASATCAGTGTAGTACCCTGAGGCTGTGTTCATCTATGGTAACCTCTCCTATTTCTGGATTCTCCACATCTGTTTCATATAATTAATTTATATTATGTTTTTCTTTTTTTCTCAAGGCCYACACCTGTAAGTAGCTTGATCACTCGGTATGGATTTCAAGAACATTTACTTTACTGTGAGTTTCATTCAGAATATTTTGTGTGTTTGTTAGGAAATCCATTCTTCATTATTAAAAGTGTGCTTTCAAAGAAGTGTTTTAGCACATAGACTCAATTCTGAAAGACAGAACAATGCGTTTCTCTTTAGTGTAGAAAGTATTAAACCCTTTGTGCTATCCATCACTGAAGGGATGTTCTCTGTATCCAAAGCWATGAAAACATTTGTTGGTGAGATGCCTCTGGGGACAGAATGATGCAAGAAGTACAGTACTTACTTATTCATCTCTTTTATTATTTGTCTTTAGCTACTAGCAGTTTCATCATTGAAGCACACAAAAGGGGACAGATTTTAGATTTAGCCAAATAGCATTAATTGCTCAGGATTTTATTTACTGACTTTTTTCTGTAGTAATAGAGGCTAGRCTTTTGTTGTACTCTTAGTTGAATGACTTTATAGGCTGAGAGATAAAACAAACCCTTAAATTGTTTGCTTTTATTTTTCTTTTCRAAGTATAAATGCATAAAGATTCCCTATTCAGCTGCTGAAATCTTTAGGCTCTACTTGTTTGTCACTTGATGTGCCCTCCCCTATCTCTCAAAAATGCTGCTTCAAACATCATTAGTCTTCTGTGCTGGCTGATCAAGTGCTGCTGGTCTTTTAAAATCCTTTAATGGTTTTCTATCTCTTCTCCTGAACCTTAATGCTTCTCCTGATTGGATATTTTTGCCTTCAGGGCATTGTTCACTTTAGCTCCACTGTAGTATCTCTCTGCTTATCTTGTTATTCTCCACCACAAGCTTATTCGTTAAAAATTAAAATCCTAGCACTTAAATAAAACCATATAAACAGTCTACTTCCACATGATCAATTTAAAATTTCCACCTTTTTTATGTGCCATCCAAGTTTTCATAGATTAAAGGGAAAATATGTGAAATTGCATTGTAATAATGTCTCAATACCCAGCAAATTTCAGTGTTTGRTTACAGTCTATTTCAGATAAGTCCTTCAAGTACATCATCATGTTTTGATGATGTACAGTGTTAAATGCATTTGAAGTTCTGGTATTTCCCTGACACCAGTGAGCATCACAATACGTTCTTCTAGTACTTCCATGGGGTTTTTTTAGTGAGTTTGTTCCTTCTTTTCTTCAGTTTTTCTTACTTTCTCTCATTACCTCTGCAGTTTCTAAGTTTCAAAGAGCTTTTTATCTTTTTATTCGCTGCCAGATTTTATTATGTCCATTTGCTGAGATACCATTTCTATTTCACAAATGTTGGAAACTTGAAAAATACCTTTTAATGATGTTACTTTTTAGCTTTTTGTGTCTGTTGCTGTTAGCAATGTGTTTAAAAGTGGTCATCASTTTTCTGTCTCTTCCAGAAAAAAAATGTAAGTTCTGTGTAATATTTGTATTATTTACAAACAGCTAATTATTTAATCAATACTTGGGTTTAGACAGGATAAATATKATTCTCTGGTTCTTTCACATAGATGGTCTGCTATTCATCTTAAGCTCTCATGAAGTTACAATAAAAAGTAGTTTTAGAAATGAGAAACTCTTCAGGTTAAGACACTAATTAGAAAGCATAATGAAGTAATAGACATTATTAATTTCTGGGCATTATGTTATTGCTGTAGGACTGACACGGAGGGACATTTACCACCTTTGTTAGACTTTGATGGAGACCTAATAGGACACTGCAAACTACTTGGTCACCTTTAAAAATAAGTGAGAATTTATGGTAGTTCTACAGGGATCCTGTTGTTTTAAAACAAAATACGGTAGAGACATAATTGCAGCAATGGTGTGTGAAATCACTGAGAGCACCTCCTCTGCCCTGGAGGTTTAGAACTGGCGCTTGATAAAATTGATGTCTTCATTTGACGTCTTTTCTTCGGACATCTTCTTTCCAGAAAGAATYGATTTTTTCCTTTTCCTTCATGAATAGATTTTTCAACCAACTTTGTGGAGTTCTAGGAAAGTCTAATTATTTTCCCGAAAAACTTTGGATAAAAAGAAGTTGAAATTGCAAACAGAGAACCATTCTGTATTATCTGACAGTTGCTTAAGCGGAACAAACACCTTGACTCTATTTTCTAGGGCAACTAAAATATTAGGAAGTATAAAAAACTAATTTTATTTCCAGAATTGGCCCTAAAAGTTCCATTTTATTCAATGTAACTGAACCATAGTAGAACATAATTCCTGGCTCTTGTCTTAAATTACATAAAGCTATATCTTGTTTAAATCAATTTCTCTTTCTGCTGCATTTTTTCAGTGTAAGTATTGTTCAGCTTTGCTAGTGGCAGTTGTGTTCAATAGCTGCTAGCTTATAGAAGCTTATCTACACTACGGGCATATCTGACAAAAACTATCATGATTTGCTATGCACTGTTTCTTCTGGAACTGGGCTTTCAGGTAAAYTTTCCTGCATAAGTGAGCTAAACCTCTGTGTGCTGTACTAAGCATGTTGAAGTGTTGATTGCTGCTTCTATTTAATGAGGAGGAAGTCTTGCCATGTGATACCAYTTAATGTTTTGTTCCAGAGCAAAACATGTATTTTAATGAAATAGAAACGAACATAAACTGAGTATTAAAAAAAAAACATTTGGCAGATCTCTGGAAATTAGCAGAGTWAACAGCTGATGTCACTGATTTTTTAAAATATATCTCTCGTATTACAGAAAGGCAGAAGCAGATCATAGGAGGCAAATCAGATATTCCTATGCAATTTAAATGGATTTAAAAAATCTTATTTAGAATTGAGAAGTGCTTAGTACTTCAGTACTACCAGTTACCAATATGTTTTTTGTTAGCAGTATTCTCCAGAGGTTATTATTGACAACTGYTATGCAGTTTAGGTAATGACTTTTCATGTTGTTTTCTGCATTCAGATTTTTTTTTTTCCATKTTGGTTAATGTGCAAGCAGTGAATTCAAAGAAAAATTACTAATGTTATTATATTTAACTCTTCTGGCCAGAGAAAGATTCTACTATGTCTGCATTTTTTAAATTAAAAGCTAGAAGTGCCCAGATATATATTCAATAAAAAAAAAATTGATCCTGCCATTGTGGCTCACTTTTTAGAAACATTGTCTGATTTCCAGAGCTTTTGTGAAGAAATTCTCTTAAGTGTTAAAAATAATTGATAGAGCTTGGCAATGTTTCACTAGAACAAGCGCAAACTTGGTGGAAAGAAAGGAGAAGCAAACCAGGGAAAATAATTACTATCTTTTGATTAATGGATATTCTAACTTAGGAAACATCTCTTCATTTATTTTCCTCTTGTAGCTTTGCTAGAAGAACTTGTTAATGCTGGTCGTCTGAAAGGCACTGTGGTTGGCGGGAGACAGGATAAGGCTGTGTTTGTTCCAGACATCTATTCYAGAACACAGAACAAATGGGTGGATTCCTTTTTCAAGCAGAATGGTTACTTAGGTAATTAATCTATATTCTTACAGATAAAATAGCTTTCTAAAACTAGTATAGGTAATTGGTCTTACCTTGATATAGCTAGTGCTTGGGGAGAAGCCTCACAAGGAGAAGTGGAAACCAATGCAGTGGCTGATAGTCCTTTGCTTAAAGACCATCTTGCTCATAACGATGTGTGTTACTTTATCACAATGAACTGTATTTCAGCAGAGGGAACTATACTGCTAAAGAGTAACTTTTTCTCACAAAGAATTACAAATGCTGTTTTTGTTACTGCTCTGAAGACATTCATTAGCCTGCTCATTGTAGGCTTTTCAGATCATCATGGCTGGAGTTTGAGGCCCGGTGTCCAGATTGCAGCCAAACTTTRTCTGCTAATAGTCCAAACATGCAGTGCTCAGGAAGAAATTTTTTCCAAAATAATATTTGTAGAACTGGAGTGAGTAGCACTAGTTTCYTGATTAAAATACAGACAATTGTATCTAACTTGAAGCTGAGTGATGCTGGATGATGGTGTTTTRAAACACCACGAGCTGTGGGAAAATGTGGATCTGAATAAAGAGAGGAATGTCYCCTTATGGTCAGTCCCCTAAGTGGCAGTTATTCTTGCAGATTGAAAAGATTCACCATAACTTAAAAGGATAATATTAAAGTGTTTCTGTAATACTGCTTGACTGATGGAGTGTCTGTCAGTCTTTGAATGTTTTCCCCACATCTTAAGTATAAACTGCTAAATAGTTGAAAACAAAACACTTGGACACTGTATGTATTATAAATAYTGTTCATTATATGTTAGAAAACTTTGGAAAGATATGACTGCAAATATAAACTTAATGGTATAAGAATCTGAAAAAAACAATTTTCTAAACTCAAATCAAAGTCACATCCATGATTTAATCGGCATACTTCTATTAACAACATTTAGATGTAGCATGTGCTGAACTAAGTTTTAGGTCAGCATTAGCTTAAGGCTGCATTGACTTGTATAAAAAATATGTTTAACTCTTCATTTCCTGCTTTCAAAATAAAGTCATCTCCTAAGATATGTACATGAAGGAACTAAATTTTAACAGACATCTAACTGTTTTATAGAATTTGATGCATTGTATAGGCTTGGCATCCCTGACCCATCAGGCTACATTAAAAAAAGATACAAGTCTGCACAACTCTTATTTCTGAGAGCAGCTTGTGTTGGTCAAGAGATTGTGGATCAAGTTGAAGCGTCTGTGGAGGAAGCCATCAGCTCTGGAAACTGGATAGATGTAGCGGTAAGCAATCCTTCCAATTGTTCTTGGATTTATTTATGTTTTCTTATTTTTGTGTCAAATGATACTTTATTGAAACTACATATATGTGTAATCAAATTCTGTTTTGTCAAAGAGGAAAATTCAGTCTAATTAAAATGACAGGGGCATTATTTGCCTTTGATTTGATCTGAACAAAAATGGGAAAGACATACTGGCATTCCGTTTATAGATATGTAAGACTAACTTTCATTTCAAAACTAGTGTATTTCTCTACTAGAGAACAATATATTTCTGTTGGGCTTTTTTTTTTTTTTGAGAAAATGTCTAAACTAAATGCTTACAACACTTTTGGCGAGCAGAGGGATCGTAGCCGCTTTGTCCTAAGTTCTAATTTTAGGCCTTACAGCACTACCTTTGTTGCTCTGAAGTGCTGCTGCTGTTCTGTATTTGGAGTTGATTTGTAGCTGTTGAGCTTTATTTTGAAGAAGTTGCCATGCATTTGCCCAGAGGTARCACATATTTCTAAAGCAATGTGGATTTGCCATGTTAGAAGATTTTAAATGGTGTGTACTCTTAAATTAGTAGCTTATTTTGAAAAGTGCARTGCTTTCTAAATAGTTAGTAGGTGTCAAAAGGCCTGTGTCTTTTCTGGTTATCCATTACAAGGCTGTTGTATTTTAATTTTCTTTACCCTAGACTCTTCTGCCCAGCTCATTGTCAGTAGAAGATGTTGGGATTTTGCTCCAGCAAGTGATGAGATCTTTAAACAAAAGCTCTTCAGGTTTGGTCTTCAGTGATACCATTGCAGTCAGTGAGAAATTTCTAAGCAGCTGTGCTGACCTCTTTTCTGATCTGATGCAACAGAAAGCAGAAAAGGTACAGTAGGCTTTTTATTGGTCAAGATAGAGTACACATGGAGTGTTGGAGTAAAGCTCATGGGACTTGCCAGTCATTGTTACGATTTCTGTKTGTCTCTTCTGAAATACAACTAGAGAAGAAGCAAGACAAATTAACAACAGGTTTCTATATTTAATGGGTGTAGTTTATATTCTGGTGCACTCAGGAAGTCCAGTCTCATGTTGCACTTGGAAAATGTGGTGTTTGATTCSTGTACTTGAAAATGGCCAGCTGGCTTAAATGTTTCTTCCATTGCTGTATCTTTTTGCTATGATGTGCATGTTCTTTATTTTAGGAAATTAAAAACAACCCTGTTAATTTAATCACTGAAGAGGATTTAAAACAGGCTTCTTCTTTAGAGAACTCATATGCTAATAAAAAAGACAAAAAGGATGAAAGGAGAAAGAAAGCAGCAGGTAAGATATCAATATTCAGCTTAAGCAAAAAAACCCCAAAAAAACAACAAAACGAACTTGTTTTATCTTTGAAATGCTCTAATATGAAGTTAGTATATTTTTTAGTCCATTAAGTGCTTCCAGTCTGTTGCTTAAGATGTTTCAGAAATAATCCAGCTGCTTACCATTATACTGTGGATATGCATACATCTCWGCTATGCCCATGAGAACCAATTTCAGACTTAGAAATGCAGAGGAGGTACTATAAAGGACTCTTGAGTTAACAACACATGATAACTGTTTTTAGAAGCAAGGAATCCTGTGTTCATTTATTATTTTATACTGTATGATCGCACAAGACTGAATAAAACCAGTGTTAGCTCAGGGACCTCTGTACTATGTTTTATTACACAGTATAGATAGAATTTTAGTCTCCATTTTTCAAGAGTCCAGGAAAATTAATATGTTTCTTATTATTAGTCTTGGATGTTGATTCCAAAATAACTTTGTCTAAATTTAGAATGAGTTTTTGGGATTTTTTTTTTGACGAATACTTGTCATCTTTTCTGAGAAAACCATGCCATGGAATTTTCTGGTTTTGCACATGTAACAGTTACTTGGAGATTTAGACAGTTTACTTTCAGGTATATTCTGGATTAAATTAATCCCAAACCTTACTCCATTTGTGTGGTGGCTGTTTGGAATAGATTTCAATTGAAGGAAGAATAAATATATGTGGGTTTAACCCTTTGAAAACTTTCTGATTTTTAAACCAGTATTCAGTCTGAAGACTTTGAATCCCAAAAACTTTGTGTGATTCTTGTGCTGCTGCAACACAGCTGATCAATCTATGTTGAACTCACTTGCAGAGTGTTATTGTGCTACTGAAAGTGAGAGAATTAGAGCACTGGTTCATCTGGCTTGATTGAATATACTCATCTGCAAAAYAGAACATTCTACTCTTAAAAAAAGAGCATGAGTAGGCCTGAGTTGACRTGGAAATTAAACTTATTCTTGCCACAAGAGATGGCAGGTTTTTCTAGACCATAGCTAAGGTAGAGAAGCTTGGATCTTTAATTGAGCTGTCATAATAGAATGACTTCAGTTTCCAGCCCTCTGAGGAGTGGGACTCTACTGAGCCTGTACCACATGTCTAGACAAATTCATACCCACAGGTAACATGCTGCA